>OX381718.1:50016683-50459183 GCA_947462335.1 Harmothoe impar
CTGCGCTAGATCTTTACGTGTGCAGAGCGAAATTGTACCACCCATATCTTCGCCGTTTATACAGGGATGTAAGTCTTCCTGGAATTCCAGGAATTCCTGGAATCTTACCTTGCCCAAAAAAAATCCCATTTTCCTCTCACCCATCTACCCTGACGCCCTCCCCGTCTCTCCTGCAGTGCTCTCAGCCAGCAGAACGCCCCTTTGACGGCCCCCCGTCCCCCCTGACGCCCTCCCCGCCTCCCCTGCAGTGCTCCCGGCCAGCAGAACGCCCCTTTGACGGCCCCCCCGTCCCCCCTGACGCCCTCCCCGCCTCCCCTGCAGTGCTCCCGGCCAGCAGAACGCCCCTTTGACGGCCCCCCGTCCCCCCTGACGCCCTCCCCGCCTCCCCTGCAGTGCTCCCGGCCTCTTGCCTTCAGCCCTCCTATAATCTTCCCAGTGAGCTCCTATTATTTTCCCACTCGATTTGAGGGGGAAGGGCTGAATATTTCCTGCTCTCTCATTGGTTAAAATTTACAGTAGTTCTACATTGTAACACCAGGGGAGAGTCTGTCATAGTTCTGTAAAGTAACACCAGGGGCGAGTCATTCTACAGCAGAGGAAGCGATTTCTCTCTGGTGTTCAACTGCTGGGGGGGGGGGGGGGGGGGGGGGGGAGGGGGGGGGCAAGTCTGGGCCTGTGTGGAGGCTGCGGGGGGGGGGGGGGGTCACAGATATACTTCCTGTTTTTTCCACTCTCCTGACTTACATCCCTGTTTATAGTCGATTGACTCACTTTTTGATAGGGACAGAAGGCGGTACACGGCCGCAGCCTGCAACTGTCGCCCACATCCACCTGCACACCCACACCCACCTGCTCTCCCACACCCACCTGCTCACCCACACCCACCTGCTGGCCTGATTTGGAATAACATACATGTATGACACATAAATTGAGGGTACTTTTTAACAAGGAATTCATTTCTGATGCCAGAATTGACCAATGAATGATTATAAGGGAGGATTATATCTAAGTACATGATAAGCTACAAATCCAGCTTAACCTGAATCATCTGTGAGGTCACTCACACGCTCAATCTTTTTCCTGGGCAATCAACACCAAAGGCAACTCGTGAAACCAAAACTTACAGAGTTTGGCTGGAGAAGACAGAATCACGGATATCGCCGTTGTTTACACTCCACTCGACTGAAACTTGATTACAGACTTGTGTGACGCATGATTTGGGGGTCGTTTTCAACCAGCAATACATTTCTGCTCTCAAAATTGACAAAAAGTTGGTCCTGAAATGATTTACCCTTTCAATCAATCATGTGATCATCCTTACACTGAGTCATGTGGCATGTAAATCACACATTCCTTTTTGTGTGCATAAGTCACAGGTTAATTCAGCTATAGAGGATAAGGATTACCGTAAAACCTCGCCGATAAGGCGATCCAGTTAAAAGTCGAATTGGACTTTTGAGGGGGGAAAAATCAACTTATAGCAAAATTCCTTTGTGTAAGGGCATGGGTACAATGGGCAATGGCACCCACTTGCCATAACATTTGAACACTTGTAAAACCTCACTTCACCTCAAATAGAATTGGAGTTTGAGATTTTCTTTTGGGAACAGACCACACCCCAGACCCCCTATTATATATATACTTATTTATGACAATCATCGCGCCAAACACGACCTCCTACTTCTTGGGAAAGAAATATGTCTTGCAGGGGAAACTAATTCCCCAAAAAGGTGTACTTTACAGTATCTTTTGGGAACAGACCACACCCCAGACCCCCTATTATATATATAATTATTTATGACAATCATCGCGCCAAACACGACCTCCTACTTCTTGGGAAAGAAATATGTCTTACAGGGGAAACTGATTCCCCAAAAAGGTGTACTTTACAGTATAAATGATAACATTATTTTTGGATGCTTAAATAGTAAAAAAAAAAATCGACTTTAATAGAGCTAAAATGAATTCCAAATAAAAATTGACTTATAAGCGAGGTATTATGGTACATCTTTTATTGGAGTGGGCTATGTTCTCTGTAACGCTGTGAAACTAGGTCAAGCCCACTCTTATATAGTCACCCTCTTTTTTTGTGCAGACGTCTTTTCGCTGATCTATTACACCTTGATGAAATATCCTGTCAACTATTTGAGCTATATCATTCTTTTGCAAATCACCTCAGGTATCTGTATCTGTCCAAAAAAATGGGGAAAAAAGAAGTTATATCACCTAAGATAAGAGATTTCTTAGAAAAACTGAAAAAAAACTGAGATTCTGCCAAAAAAAAGTGAACATTTGGAGAACCTAATTTTCGACATGATTTCAGTACTGTACCATTTCAATTATTGTTCTGTTGTATTCCCTACTAAAAATGGTGATAACTCCTGTTCTTACTTTCATGAAAATATTTTGCATTAAAACTATATTTTGATGTAAAGTTGGGGCATTGTACTACTTTGGGTATCCACGCACGCACGTGGCTGCGCCCTGCACACTCTACAAGATGGCCCTAGACCCCTAAAATCGATATGGCGACATGGCCATTTCTTAAAATCGATATGGCGACATGGCTATTTCTTAAAATCGACATGGGACATGGCCAGTCAAGTGACATGTGACATGGGTCATTTCTTAACTCCGACATTCGACATATGGCTTAGTGACATGAAAAATAAATTGCAGATAACAGCTGCCGGTAGTAAGAGGAATTTTGGTCAAAAGTGTTTATGTATGAGGGATTTTGGTGAAAGGTGAGCCTTGGCTTGAGGGATATTGCTCAAAAACCACCCTTGCCAGCAGCTCTCCTGTATATACAAAAAGTCAAAATATACTAGGTGCCCCCCCCCCCCCCCGGGGGGCATTCCCGACCCTCTTATTGGCCTACTGTTGTACCACATCATCTGCAAATGGATACCATGTATACTCTTTAAGTGGTCGATTTAGCCCAAACCTATCCATTTTTGCCCTAGTTTTTCATTTCAGATTATATTACAGGCCTTGACATTTTTTTTTTTTTGGGGTGGTGGGCCAAACATATTAGAGTTTCACCCTAACTAGCCTGAAAATGGAGATACAGTGGCGGATCCAGGAATTTCGGAAGGGGGGGGGGCGCTGTAATACCTACAGCATTGGGGGTGTTATAATTAAAATGTACAGAAAAATAGGGGGGCGTGCCTTGCTCCCCCCCCCCCCCCCCGGATCCGGCCCTGGATGATTAGCTTCTCGGGAGAAGGGCTAGTTAGGAGTATCTAGGCCTATACCGATTTAACCTAGCAAAGTTCTCTTAAACCGCAATAAAAATAGAAAAAGTATGAGCAAAGGTGATAATTGATTTCAAGAAGCCTAATGATGAACCACTCTTAGTGACACTAGGGACATGGGTTTTCTCTTAGTGACATGAGACATCGGCTTTTCTTAAATCCGACATGGGACATGGGGACCCCCCCATCAAGGGCCCCTACAAGGGCTGATGTCACCCCCCCCCTCCCACCAGCCAGTTTGTCTACCTCGTTACTGCAGAGCCACCCCCAACCCACCCCTGCCTTCATGTTCATTTCACTTGCACCCAGATCTGGGTCAAGAGAATGTGATTCATTTCACTTTGGCAGACCGAGGCTATACTGGTGTTCCGAGATAGGCGCGGACACCCCCAAAGCCGGGAATAAGTACGTTAGAGGGCGCTGTCCGCAGGGTGAGGGTGGGGCTAGTCAGGAGCAGGGGTGAGGGGTGGTGTGGTACCCAGGGCAGCGGGCGGGAGGCAGGGGGTGGGGAGCAGACAACACAGCATGCACTCACGGACTCTGCTAAGTAGGTCAGTGTGTGTATCATATAAGTGAGCAGTTCTCCTTTTCTAATGATATTTATGAGATGGTATTCATATCAGGGGACAAAGGATGTGCCCTCTACATCCAGTGTGAGTTATAAGCCACAATTCCTAGAAATGCCCTTCTGGGAGGGTTGTCAAGTTTCAGCCCTATACATTCTCTATGGGGCCATGGAGGACCAGCCCCACCTTCCTGCCCCTCCAAGGCCGGCAACCAGCTCAGAGGTGGTCACGGAGGGTATCTCGGAACATCAGTATTAGAAAACACCATTTCTAGTCTAGAAATAAAAAGATGTAGGCCTATGGGGGTGGGGCAATGCCCGTAACACCCCTCTAGGGGCCGAGTCATTTAGGCCTATTACTAGGCCTATTACTGGCGGGGAGGAGGGTGGGCTTTGTGGACCCCCTCCCCTAGGCCTAGGCTAGGGGGTGGGGAAGGGATAGGAGCAAGAGGTTGAAAGTAGGCCTAGGTGGGGGGAGGGGCCCTGCATGGGTTATCTGATATGAGCTATTATATTTTGCATGGTAATAAAGTAGGCCCTAAGCATATTACTACATTGTAGGCCCTAATACCGGTAGGCCTATCCTCATAATATTACAGACAATTTTATCAGGATATTGCTCAAACCAGGATACTGCTCAAACCAAAAATAAACACAAATGTACTATGAAAAAGTCAACCTGTCATGCTGCATTGGTCTAGGCTATAGGCTAAAGTAAGCCTAGGCCTATCTGTCACAGTATAGCCCCCTACCATAGGCCCCGCCCCCATTTTTATATCAGGAGATTAACAGGACAATCATCATGAATTATGAGGTACCGTTTTAAATCAATGTAAAAAAATAAATTATGAGGAGAGGCCTAGGCCTACTGCTCAAACCAACGTAGGCACAAAGTCACCACATGTTATAGTTCTATAGCGACGTAACCCACTCCTTTAGTTAACATTAGTGTTACTCCTAATAGCTGTAGTTTTAAACCACTATATATTTTGGTCCATAACGGGAATGGTCATTATTTATCTAGGTGAGGGGTAATGGGTATGGGTGGGGGGGGGGGTTAAAAAAAACTTTTCAGCGAAAAAAAACCTGCCTTACTATAGTTCAAAGGGGAGGGGGGGGGCGGAAAATTTCTAAGGCATCTTGAGGGGGGGGGGGCAAAATATTTTGATGTGTCTTGAGAGACGAAAGAGAAATCTTTTTGCATGCTCGCGCGAAAGTACCCCCTGTATTCCAGATCCTTTGGTCAGTCATATTTCATGAGTGCTATACCATGGTGAGCGGGTTTTGTAACATACGTATTAACAATGCCAACTGGAAAGTCTCATATGTGCTATGTTCTTTTTGCATTCCAAATACAGTTGTATCGAAGGATTTTGCGAAGACTATTGTGTACATAAATAAGAGACCCTAGAATATTGTATCATGTTTATAGCACTCATTCGCAACCCTGGTGGCCAAAACTAGAACTAAATATCCCCGCAGATGGATCTTTTTCCCTGCCTGGTCACATATATGACATATATCTTCTGCTTTAGTGAAAAGGGGCCAGAGGCACAGTATAACGTGGGGCCAAGTCATTTATCACTAGCTGGGGTGAAGTGGGGAGGGGAGGGGGTCTTGGTAGATTTCCCTAAAACGACAGTTATTCTGAACCCACCACAACCATTCAACCGAAAGTAATCTCGACTCCCCCCCCCCCCTACACACATTGGGTTTTGAGAAATGGCTCACACAGCCTCCCCCCCCCCCCCCCCCGAAGGAAATTTCCCCCTCCTATACCCCCCCTCCCACCCGCTGGCAATAAATGACTCATGTTACTCCTGTAATTATATTGACATTATATTGGCACCTTATCAGACTATCTAGGTTACTGCTATTGTGGACAGCTTGTATCGTCAATTACCACAAAGGTCTGGTATCGTAAATTCTCGTGTAGAAGACGCTGCTCGCACGGGGGTCAGAACCCCAATGTGGCTTTAATATGGCATTATCCTAAAGTACAGCCCAGGGGGCACAAAATTCAGTTTAATGTTGAATCAACATTGCATCAACAGTGAATCAACATTGACAACTCTTTATCAATGTTGATTCAATGTTCTGTGTCCACTGGGAGGTGCTGCCGATACAAGGGTTTTCACTCCTTTATTACAGTACTGAAACAGCAATTTGGACCAATATCCCGACCCCCCGTGCCAAGTTTAATAGTGGTGCAGCTTAGGGGTGATCCGTTAAGGGGTGGGGGGTCTTGAAAATGGTCAACTTTTGCGTGACAATTTTAGGTTTACAAACATTTAGAGAAATTCTTCCTATTTTTGCACTTTTTTGGGTCGATTTTAGGGTAGGCCTATGTAAAAAAAAAAAAAAATCAGACCTACCGACCTAACCTGAAACAAACCTTTTTTTAAATTTGGCCTTGTAATTTAGAGATAAGTGGAGGAGGTAGGATGGAGGGAACTGGCAGATACAATGGGTATGGACCACTATATTCGACATGGCGACATGGCCTTTTCTTAAAATCGACAAGGAGCTTAGTGACATGAGGAAAAAAATAAGTGACATGACACAGGGTGTTTCTTAAAATCGACATGTGACATGACATTTTCTTAGCAGCGACATGGGAGATGGGAATTTAAGTGACAGGTGACATGGCTATTTCTTAAAATCGACATGCGGGCACCCCCCCATCCAGACCCCCGATACAGATTGAGAAAGATACCTCAGAGAGTTGTACATTTTTAACAACAGGGAGGGTGGGGGTGTATTTGCACGTGACATTCACACCAATGCAGTACATTAGATTGCGGTACAGCATGGGACGTTTTTATAGGTTATATTAGGGGCAATGAAAGAAAGTGGTCCGTGGGGCTCACACCAGCAGTGGTCCGTCATGGCATGCTGTGCACAGCGTGGCACAGTATTTCCAGAAACAGGAATGTTGGTTTTGAGAAAAACGCAAAACGGCCTTTTCCCCCTGACGGACCCCTCCAGTTTTGCCCCCCCCCCCCCTCTGGCCAAGGGTTTCTTCTTCCTTATGACCCCCCCCCCCCCCCCGCTGGCAATAAATGACTCCGCCTCATAGACACGTATTTCCTGTAAACACTTCAATGATATTAGATTGGTACCTTATCTCACTATCTAGGTTACCTCCATTGTGTGCACCTTATGGGGGTAGATGCCTAAATTCGACATGGCGACATGGCCATTTCTTAAAATCGCCATGCGACATGGAGCTTAGTGACATGAGAGAAATTTTTAGTGACATGACATAGGGTATTTCTTAAAATCGACATGGTTCTGAGGGGCATGGGACATGGGAATTTTAAGTGACCTGACATGGTCATTTCTTATATTCGACATGCGACATGGGGGGCCCCCCATCAAGACCCCCCACCTTGTATCTTGATTTGCCATAAAGGTCGCACGCGGGGACGAACCTGCCAAGTGACTAGACACCACCCATTTGCGGTAATCTTATCATTTTCCAGGCCTATCCTCTAGATGGCAGCATTGTAAGTTGGTAAAATTGCTGTATATTTCGGGGGCCAAGCCCCCGTACCCAATCTTCTTTCTCTCTTTTTTATAACAGAACCATATAACCGAACCCATAAATCACCTTCGGACTTGCAGATTTTCAGTGGTGCCATTTCGAGAAGAAGGGGGAATCATTGAGATTACTGGGAAAACGGGTTTTTAAGATGACAGGTGAAAGGGCGGTGTCTAATCACTTAGCAGGTTCGTCCCTTGTTGCATTAAGGTCAGGTAGTCAGGCCAAAAAGAATAAAAGGTTTGTTTCAGATAACATGAGCAGGAAATGTAGGGTCGGTAGGTCGGATTTTTTTAAAAACTTTTTTTTTCAAACATGGAAGTACTAGCCGGCCTCTCCGAAGACCCTAAACTTGACCAAAAAAGTGTAGAATTTCAGAAATTTCTTCAAAATTGCATAAAATAAACGTAGGGTTGGCCCTGCTTTGATAGGGTCGGTCGGGTGACCTGAAACAAACCTTTTTGTTTTGGCCTCATGACAAATAAGGACTTTGAACAGGTCAGGTAGTCAGGCCAAAAAGAATAAAAGGTTTGTTTCAGGTAACATGGCCAGAAAATGTAGGGTCGGTAGGTCAGATTTTTTCTTTTTTTCCCCCAGTACTAGCCGGCCTCTCCGAAGACCCTAAAATTGACCAAAAAAGTGTAGAAATTCAGAAATTTCTTCAAAACTGCATAAAATAAACATAGGGTCGGCCCTGCTTTGATAGGGTCAGTCGGGTGACCTGAAACAAACCTTCTTATTTTTTGGTCTCATGACAAATAAGGACTTTGAACAGGTCAGGTAGTCAGGCCAAAAAGAATAAAAGGTTTGTTTCAGGTAACATGGGCAGAAAATGTAGGGTCGGTACATCGGATTTTTTCTTTTTTTTCCCGTTTTCTTTTTTAAAACATGGAAATACTAGCCGGCCTCTCCGAAGACCCTAAAATTGACCAAAAAAGTAGAAATTCAGAAATTTCTTCAAAATTGCATAAAATAAACGTAGGGTCGGCCCTGCTTTGATAGGGTCAGTCGGGTGACCTGAAACAAACCTTTTTGTTTTGGCCTCATGACAAATAAGGACTTTGAACAGGTCAAGTAGTCAGGCCAAAAAGAATAAAAGGTTTGTTTCAGGTAACATGGGCAGAAAATGTAGGGTTGGTAGGTCGGATTTTTTTTTCGTTAACTAGCTGACCCCTCCCAGAAATGTCATGGAATTCGATCTGAGTTTTTTTGTGGGAACCCTGTAATGGCATATACAGGTTCAGAGAAAGATCCCATAGGGAGTGGCACATTTTCAACAAGGGAAAAGTCCAAACTCTCCAGAATGATGCTCTACGTTTATGCGAGCACATCTTAGACCTGAGAGATGTAGATATCAACGCACTCCATGCCCACAACAATGTACCGTAAAACCTCGCGTATAAGCCGCGGCTAGTACGCGAGTCAGATCGGCGGTGCGGCTTATAGGATCGGCCCAGGGTCAGGGTGCGGCTTATACGCGAGTTTTTGCTACTATGGTACAGTACTAAAAGTCACCATAATCAAATCTCTGGTGCGGCTTATAGGATCGGCCCAAAGTCGGGGTGCGGCTTATACGCGAGTTAGGCTTATACGCGAGGTTTTACGGTAGACAAACTATTACCCGCTAGAAATCGAGAACTGCTGACCCATCTGCACAAGATGTCTCAAATCCCAGAAAGCTACCCCGATCCAGAAAGGATGTCAAAAAACGGAAAGCATAACCTGTCTAGACAGATTGAGAAATGTGGAATATCATGAAATGTGTAAAGATCCTAGAAATATTACTGAAATTTTAGTTGACCTTGATTAAAAAAACAACAGTTTTAACATTTTTTGGGACATTTTTTACTGCATTGAGTCTTCTGAACGAGAATTTAAGTAATGCTTACAACCAATACCAATAGGGAAAATCACAGAACAAGTTAAACAGTAATATGGCAAAGAATATGATACAATCATCTTAGTATCTAGAAACAATTGAAAAGATTGTACATTGATTGTGCAGATGTTTATATTACACCAACGCATCTGAGGTCCAATAACTTAGTCACCAACTACCTGAGTATAGCTGCATTACTGTCTTATATTTACGAATTCATTGACAAAGTTCATGTATGCTTAAAAGAGAGCATTATTTTATTCGTGATATATGATTGGACAATTTAGATGTTAGAGTTATTCACTGTTAATATTGATAGGGGTGGCACAAGCCCGGGGCACAAGGCTTTGGGCTTTTTCTTACGATCCCTAAAGTAATCTCATCTCTCAGGAAACATATACATACATACATAATTATATAGACATTTATATACATTATAAATTCAAAAAGCAGACTTACTCATGCTGCACTTAACTTATCCCATCGTATGTGAGACCAGCAAAGTGTGAGACTCGAAGGCCACAGCTGTAACTTCTTTAAAAACAAATCAAAATGGTGTCAGACTCCCTAAGTAAAACATGGAAGTACTAGCCTTTTTTTTAAAATATAACATGGGCCTAAAGGTAAAATCAACTATTCAAAAATGCTATTGATAGTTCAATCTGCCAATAAAAGAACACATTACTGTTATTGACAGTTCTAACCTCTGTATTTGGGGTTAAAATGGTCTTTGGGGTCAAAATTGACACAGTCAAAGTCGGCGTTGACTTGAGGAAATATCAATAACAAGGACATTGCCCAATATTGACATGTTTGAACTGTTAATAAAAGGATTCTTTTCCACTATTGAAAGCTGCAGTTTGAACCGTCAATAGCGTTTCTGAACCAATATATATCAGGAATCAAGTTTATTTCTTTATATGTTTACTTGGTATCATGACATCTCCCTAATCTCATCTTTCAGGAAACAAAACTCCTGCTGCACACATAGCCTGCAGCTTATATTATGAAGCTTTGCAAGGGTATCCTGTAGTAAAACCATGACCCATCTGAAGAACTTTGGTGGTGTGATTGCAGGGGTTATCATGTTGTGTCTGTTTTGTGCACTACTAACAGCCAGACCTCGGATTGATAAGGTATGTTTAGGTATATATACTCCTGAACATAATTGCAGATCGCTTATTTAGACAACTGAACTAAGCATTAGAGCTTTTGTTAGACCTTCCCCACGTATTTTCATTATTCAGGAATACTGGTAAAGTCGGCCCCAAGGAGAAATCGGCCCCAGTGAAATCGGCCACAAGGAAAAATCGGCCACAGTGAAGTCGGCCCCAAGGAGAAATCGGCCCCAGAGAAAATGACCCCAATGAGAAAATGCCCGCAGTCTTAACCAGGTCTCACAAATGTCTTACAAGCTGATCTTGAAGTCTTAATAATAGGTTCCACTATTACTAAAGAAGGCAAAAACTGAAAGAATAATGGGGGCTGGGGGCTAAGTCTCCCCTTGAGAAAGGTACCAGAGTAAGACTGCATATAAAAGATCAGGTTGTAAGACATTTGTAAGACGAGGTTAAGACAAACATTTAGAGTGAGTCTTAATCAAATCTTAATAAGTCTTAATCTTAAAGTCTTATCAATACCCACCGAATATAGATGGCATTGTATTGATATTGTGGGGGGCTCTGCCCCCAAACCCCCGTTTTTCTTCTTTTCTTTCTTTTAATAGTCATGGTAAGTACTATTAAGACTTTAATACTAAGACTCGACTCTGAGGCCGATCTCACTCCGGGGCCAACCTCACTCTGGGGCCGACTTCTCTCTGGGGCCAACATCTCTCAGGGGCCGACCTCTCTCTGGGGCTGACTTCACTGGGGCCGTTTTCTCCTTGGGGCCGACCTCTCCAGATACTGTTTTACCTAGGGTCAGACTTTCTTAGAATAGAGACATTTGCCTTATTGTTGTATCCCGTTTCCATTGGAAATATGGCTGTGACAACTGTTATTGAAAACTACATTGTATATTATATATATATATATATATATATATATATATATATATATATATATATATATATATATATATATATATATATATATATATATATATATATATATATATATATATGCATGCATTTCGTCCCTTTAGAGCACATTGGTTGCATATGTCGATTGGAAGAACACACCTGGATTACTGGACAAAGGTGCTCTCTATGTCATACCACCTGACATGAAGATTTCCTTAGAGGCCTTGAGCAGAAAAAGTCTCCAGGACCCAAAATCTGCTGATGTCAGCAAAGCTGTGTTTGTAACTGCAGCTGACTACACCCACTTTGATGAGTCTAAGGACAGCATCGCCTCCATACAGAAACATGTCCCTAAGAATACCATCATCTACTACGATTTGGGGCTCAGATCGTCATTTGTAAAAGAGGTAATGTATGGTTGAATTAAAATTTGAATCACTTGTGTGTGACTGATTTTTACTAAATGACTTGGGAGTCGCACCTGTGAAATATTGGGATATTGCCAGATTTGTGTAGGCCTACAGCTGACCAAGAGCTTGCATTTGGCGTATATATGGAAATAAATTTGAATAAGATAGATCTAATTTTTCATTTGAATATACTATGTTGCTTCATAACTTCAATGGCCTTTGGAATTAATGTGGAGCCGGGGGTAAATTTGGCTTCGTAGTGTAAAGGCTCGCTGAGTTCGACAGATACCTTGAGTCGGACACTATCAATAGAACAATTTCACCTTTCATGTCAAATAAAGGTGAACCTAAAGTGTTTCCCATCTAACAAATACCAAATACCAAATATTAACCTTAAACAAGGACATCACAAAAATCACCTTTTGAAGATCATTCTTATAATTTAAAAAATTGAATGGAAAAAAAACATGACAGAAAAAAAGAGACAAATATGAGCATATTTGGCATCAAATAAAAGCTTACAGTGCAGCAGATGTAATGGACTGGAAGAAACATGCATATTTACAACTTCAGCAGATACTTTCAGATACGGATTTTTTCCCGGGATCTTCCGGAAATTTGGAATTTTGAAGGCTAAAAGGGTCACACCCGCGATTTGTACAGTTTCATTGAGAAAATGTTAAAACATTAATAGAGGGGGTGGTTCTAAGTCTCTTTTTTGGAGAGCCTGAAGCTGTTGCATCGCTCCCATTTACGCACCAACCCAGTCAGCATTGCCAACTGGGCATAGATTTGGAGTGAGTGCATCCACATTGGCTTAATGTGGATCGCTACCCAGAATGCCACAGACTAAAGCTATAAAATAATGTTTTAGTAAAGGGGAACCTATAGACGTTTTGCAATGTGATGTTTTATAGTTCTGTGAATAACGGTCAATATGGAAAAAATAATGGAAGTTTTCACAATTGTTTCAAATCTTTTGAAATAAATGAAAACACTTTAAAATATTCCAAATTCGATATTTCAAAAAGTAGTTCAGGACCCCCCATTTTTCTTTTCATTTATCATGTCAGTATGATTTGAACTGCCTCTAGGAAAGAATTCTTTTAACTATGATCACTTTAACCAATGTTTGTTGTTGAAGTTATCAATTGCTTGCTCAGCTGGAATCAAAAAGATATGGAGCTTTCCTTAGAACAGTTTCTATACGAATTAAACAATTCTAATTATGATATTATCACAGAGGAGAGAGGGCAGATGAAAGAGGAAAACCTATTTTTTCACATTTAACATAGAATGAATGACCTTTCCCCACCATACACAATGCAACTGAATTATATGTAAGCCTTATCATTGCTTTAGGTAAAGAGCTGGTGTGGAGTGAAATACTCTCAGTTGAACTTTACTAAGTACCCTGCACATGTAAAGAACCTGGGAACATATGCATGGAAACCACTTATAATCCAGGCAGGTGAACTTACTTATATTTAGTAAACAATGATGTGCACATACTTTATTTACTCTATCTGTATATCTATACATATGTGACCAGGCTCGCTAGAGAAAAGACCCATCCGTAGAGGAATTAGTATTTAAAGTTGATTTCATACCTTTCAAAATGAGATATCATGAATTATAAATTTAAAAATCGCTTCTCAAATATTAGTCCATCCTACCCGGTCTTTTCCCTAGATGGTACACACACACATATATATATATATATATATATATATATATATATATATATATATATATATATATATATATATATATATATATATATATATATATATATATATATATATATATATATATATATACACATATTGCTCATCGTTTTAGATGATTATAACGTTACATAAAAAAGAGAACCAAGAGAAGTGCATGTTCAATAAACTGAATTACTTTTTTCAGGAAGTACTTCAAGAACATGACACCATTGTTTGGTTTGATGCATCTGTTCGAGTAAAGTGCCCCAATATGCTAAAACAACTAGAACCAACCATCAGAAAAAGTGGAATCACAACAACAGACTCTACAGGCCACTCTTCCTTCGCTACAACTAATCCTGGCATGTACAACTTTCTCTCTGTGGATAAGAATCTCACAACAAACATAATGATGGGCGCTAGTTTCATTGCATTGACCAACAGCAGGCAGCTATTTGAACATGTGATACGAAGGTGGGTGCACTGTGCTCTATGGAAAGACTGCATTGCCCCACATGGATCTGGTACAGCATGCCATTTCTCTGTTAAGAACAGGATCACAGAATATGCTAGCTGTCACAGGTATGACCAGTCGGCTCTCAACCTTCTTCTACTTGATATGTTCAAAGGAGATGTCAGCTTATACAGGACTGAGGGGGCATGTGTCACAGTTGAGAGGGGACAGACATGGTATCACCAACTCCAACACTGTAAAAATAAATAATGATATCAATGTCAGGTGAAAAGTGCCAGTTTGTTAATGCTAGGGCAAGGCACCAACCAGACTATCTACATATAAACACACCATGATATTACAGATACACCTGTGGATTACTCTTTGTGAATCAACAAAAGCCTAAATGCATATCATGCTAACAATTATGCAGGCTAAGGCTCGTAGTTTAAGATTGTTTATAATGGGACTTGTTGATGCCAGTATAATTTGGCAGAGAGCATGGCCCTGGCTGCTGAGTTGCTCACCAGGAGGTTTGTGGGTTGTGAGTAGTTTGTAAGCTGCTCACTGGCTGGATGACACTCGTCTCGTGCACTGCACACTGATTGGTTGGCCCTCAGGAGCCATCGGTACTTCCTCCTGTTGGTATCTAGCTGTAAAAGAGCACTTTTGATTGCATTTATCTGGGGTATTATTCCCAGTGGTATTGAAGCTACATATTATAAAGAATAAAGAAAGCTGTGTAATTTGTGACATTGTATTTATATTTATTTATATGACTTGTAACATAACAAGAGAATTATAACGACTTTTATGGTTTGGGCAGAACAATTGTAAAAGAAGCGATCAATTGTTAACAATGAGCTTTTTCTCACCAGGCATTTCCTACAGTAAATAATCATAATTATGAAAAACCGGTTTTATTTAGAAATAACCAAACATAGTTGGATTTATTAGTCTAAATTTAGTTCTAGAAGGAATTTTTGCATTCTGTTTTCAGTTTTGGGTAACTGATGGGAATTTTTAAGAAATTAGGAATATCACCTCCAATTTCGGCTTCTTGGATAGTTTCAATGGCAACCAGAGAGTGTCATAACTATGTGCTAATTCTTCATAAAATACATCAATTTTTAATTCCAAATATAGATTGTTAGCATCAAATATGGAATAATTTTATGAAAATTATTGCATTCTACACAAAAGAAAGGTCCTAGAACATTTCATCATGTATTTTACACTCTTTTGCAACTATGGTGCCCCCATACATGTGGCGAAAACCAGAAATAACAATCCTGCCCAAAGGGGTCTTTTCCCTAGATGGGTCACATAGCTATTGCACCATCTAAACAATGTATTTCTAAAGTTTGGCAAAAAAGAATTACTTCACAGTAAATGCACTTTTTATATATTTTCTTCCAATCTTTTATATATCTTTTTTTTCAATCACATATACATATAAACATACCACTTTTCATAGCATTGAGTGAACCTTGGAGTGACTAGCACTACAACACTGTAAAAATGTGTGTTGTGGGAACATGGAAAAAGAGTAACACACATGTGTATCTAACACACTTTGAAATGTTAGACACACATTATGAGCATGAATATACTCTTTTCAACACACTTACACACTTTTTTTTTGTCAAATGCAGGCATGGGATTTTTCCGGATTTTTTAAGGCCAAAAGGTCACCCCTGTGACGTGTGCAGATCCAATGAAAAAATATGTTCACATTAATGGGGTGGGCGGGGGTCTTAGTCTCTGGAGGCCTTCATGCCATGCAATGTATACAAAATACCCCCAAGGTAACGTCTTTTGGATTTTTCTTCAAAACCCAATCCCATGCCTGCAAATGTGAAGGTATTTACTATGCAGGATGGCTGCCACCATTGCACTAGTACCCATGTACATGCTGTGGTTGATAAGAATGCTCCACTAGCAGAGCATGTGCCTTGCCTGCTGGCCATGTTAAATAATGCGCTTTTTAAATATTTTTTATAACTGATATTTAGGTAGGAAAAAGGTTCCTGTGGATCTTGTTTGAATCGGGCCCCTGACCGTGCGGCTATTAAGTAATATTTTTTACATATAACTGGTCGTGCAAAGGCATAACACCACTAATGTGATTAATATAAAGGAAAAAAATGAAGTGTAATGTCACATTATGTGACTATTGGACAAATTGCGTCTAGTAACAGGTAATGACGACGATGGACTGCCATCATTCATAATGCTAAATACGCTAATACATTTAAACACTTTATCAACCAACACACATATACATCATTAACACACTTTTTTCCTACACACCTTTTATGTCTACACACTTTGAAAAAGTGTTTTATAATAGTGTGTTAGTTAACACACATTTTTTAGAGTGCACATGAGTAATGCGGTACTGCAGGTATCTACTGCTGGGTCAAGTGCTCACGTTCAAGAGTACATCTAAGATAATGCTATTTATTCTGCACAGGGTAAGAGCAGGATGTAGAGGCTTCAGGAGGACACCTGTATTGACTTTAAATATGTCGCTGTTAATATGTTGAGATAAACCTCTGCACTATCTTGGTTCATTAATTTTAATGGACTATTATTTACCAGTGCTCTCGGGAGAGTTCACAGCATGCAGACTTGTACAAACTGAAAAGTGAGCCTTGACAAAAAGCAGATCCTGCATAGCCTTAAAACATATCTTGCATGGTCTTAAGTATATCTTCACTGGATTCCAACTATGTATACTGGTATTATACAAAGGACACTACAGCACAGAGGGTTAATACTTGTTAATCAATATTAAGATCTGATAGAAGTGCTCAATTGATATATTACTGATATCATATCCTCAATAGTGGCCATCCTTGGCTTATCTCTGCCAATTTCCTGCCATAAGGGCTCATAGCGGGCATGAAATCACATACTTGTCCTACTTATATGTAATCTGTATCTGTATTTATCAATATAAATTTATTAGTGCAAACCAAATTGGATATGTGGCTTCTCATCTGATGGAGCTTTCATTATTTGTGGAAGGGGGAGGAGCTTAGTATTTAGTGGCATAAAACATAAGTAACACAATATCTTAGTGTTATTACATAGTCACCTCAGCATAAAAAGACTGTAAGTGGAAATTTCACGTTTTGAGATATGGGAAAAAAAAGAAAAATCTATGTGGTTTTCAGTCTGTATTTTCTCACAAAATCCTAAATGTAAACTACAATGAGTGAAAACAAATCATATCATTTGTACTAACATATCCTATCTAGTATCTTTGTAAATACAGCAATAATCAGGGAGAAATGACAAAAATGAGGTCACTTGTATAAAGAATTGCATGTAAATTTTTGTATTTTTAATCAGTGAACAAAAGCTGTAAATTATCTCAATTTGGCAGCTGTTTATTATAAAATGTATTCACTGGTTTTATCACAATGTTTCAGTGCTTTGCTGTTCAAAAATGGGTTGAGATAGTTTTTTCCCAACATTTTTCAGGCCCAGCCAAATTTACTAAACCCACCACTGTTAAATAATGACTGTTTCCAAATAAGGTCTAGTTTTGTGTCAAGTACCTGGTAGGGTGTTTCGAGTTCAAGAGTGCATCTCAGATTAATTAACGAGGGCTACTGAAGTTTAAGGCGTCAGGTAGGGACCCCTTTTTAAGTGTACTGTTTTCAGAAAGTATGGTACTTGAGAGTGTGAAATATCTCTGTCAATTATGGTCAAACAACAAAAATTATATTGACCAAAAAGCTAAGATCGAACGCTTTCTTTGTACAGGTGCACATTTAGAAAATGATCAATATTTACCAAAATATGTGACCAGTTGATCTTTGGCCTTTTCAATTATGTTCAGGTAAGTCTTGACAATATCTGTAGTGAAGTGGACATGGCCCAAAAGCATGCATTTACAAATCTTCATATGATATTTAAATATTTTAACTATGAAAGCCTGGGCTTGTTATACTGACAACAGAAATGGAATAATCATTAAATTGTTAAGCATTACTCTGATTCTAAACTAAGAATAAGATATTGAAATTGCTAATTGAAATATTGTCAAATATACATATTACAAAAAGATATTGCACTATGTAAGACAATTCTCACTAATATTCACCTAGTTTGACAATCGCTCTTTCACTGTAAGCAATTAGTTTTCCCCTATTTGCAGTTGTGGTGGATCGAATCTTATTCTCAACAAGTTCAGTATTTTTTTGAGATGAACTGAAAAGGAAAAGCCCTTTGATATCTCCAGATGGCACTATCAGGAAACAAGACATCAGATTGCAAAAATAAGTGAGAGTTAAAGACCTCTGTTGAAGACATTATCAATTTTCAGTCTCGATGGACAATTTCAAGGTGAATTTAACCTGAAACTCTTCTAACACAGGATGTTTGATGGCTTAAAGCCTTAAGGTACTTTTGAAGACTTGTTCTCTCAAGAACTATATATGATATTATAACCGAAATTCCCCCTGTTTTAGTTTGGTACTTCAGGGTCTTTGTTTCATAATCTTGTTTTTCAACAGATGGAACTCAATGACATCTAGAAATACACACATATTTTTTTTTCACCAAAGAAAATGGTGTAGGATGTCAACTGTGTCATGAAAATGCATTTGTATATATAATATTTATAATACCGCTGCTAAGGATGGACTGTCCTTAATAAAATTTGATTGTCACACCTGTCTTTAAACGGGGAAGACTGTTGTCAGTCTCATAAGGCCTAAGAGAAATTGTTGTGTTTCTGTTCTATGCATTCTTATATTCTCTATATCTACACTATGCATATGTTTGGGGAAAATAATGAAATTGGATAATGCTTTCATCGAGCAATAAAAGGTAGGTGTTCTTATTGAGGAACACAGCTCTTTATTCAGGTACAGGATGAAATAAACATGGCCTATAGTTTCCTTGAAGCATAGTTTTGGAAATGCAATAAATGGCACTTCAATTGCTTAAGCATCCTCATCAAAAGCTTTCTTTCTTAAAAATTCATGATGCTTGTGTTTAAGAAGGGAAAATGAGGGAAGACAAGCATATCCATTTAAGATCTTGCTCAAAAAACCATCTCTAGAAGAATGAAATGGTGCTTGAAAATTAATGAGTGATCCCAGTTTCTGTCAAAGTATTTGAGGCTGCACAGTGTTTGGCCTTTTTTTGCAATTTTGGAGGCAGATCTGTCAAAGAAATCTTATTGGCCAAACAAAAATAAAACATTTTTTAGACAGCTTAGAGTGTTACTTTTTAATCAAAACCAAACAGAGAGAACATTTTGTGAAGAAATCTAAACTCTTAAACAGTGTGTAGGTAAAATTGGGCAAAAGTTGTGTCCACAGTCTATAGTCAAGTGTTGCAAGGTCAAGAGGAAGTCTAGTCAGATAATGCCATAATGTACACGGCACTAACAGGATGCACTAGTCACAGGGGCTCTATTCTGTACTGACTTTGGCCTTTTCAATTATGTTCAGGTAAGTCTTGACAATATCTGTAGTGAAGTGGACATGACCCAACAGCATGCATTAACAAATCTTCATATGATATTATATTATTTCAATAAAATCAATAAGAGAACCCAGTTTCTGTCATAGTATTTTAGGCTGCACCGTGCTTGGCCTTTTTGCAATTTTGGAGGCAGATCGGTCAAAGAGATCTCATTGGCCAAACAAAAATAAAACATTTTTAAGACAGCTAAGAGTATTACTTTTTAATCAAAACCAAAAAGGGAGAACATTTTGTGAAGAAATCTAAATTCATAAACAGTGTGTAGGTAAAATCGGGCAAAAGTTGTGTCCACAGTCTATAGTCAAGTGTTGCAAGGTCAAGAGGAAATCTAGTCAGATAATGCCATAATGTACACGGCACTTAGAGGATGCACTAGTTACAGGGGCTCTATTCTGTACTGACTGCGGCCTTTTCAATTATGTTCAGGTAAGTCTTGACATTATCTGTAGTGAAGTGGACATGGCCCAACAGCATGCATTTACAAATCTTCATATGATATTTAAATATTTAACTATGAAAGCCTGGGCTTGTTATACTGACAACAGAAATGGAATAATCATTAAATTGTTAAGCATTACTCTGACTCTAAACTAAGAATAAGATATTGAAATTGCTAATTGAAATATTGTCAAATATACATATTACAAAAAGATATTGCACTATGTAAGACAATTCTCACTAATATTCACCTAGTTTGACAATTGCTCTTTCATTGTAAGCAATTAGTTTTCCCCTATTTTCAGTTGTGGTGGATTGAATCTTATTCTCAACAAGTTCAGTATTTTTTTGAGATGAACTGAAAAGGAAAAGCCCTTTGATATCTCCAGATGGCACTATCAGGAAACAAGACATCAGATTGCAAAAATAAGTGAGAGTTAAAGACCTCTGTTGAAGACATTATCAATTTTCAGTCTCGATGGACAATTTCAAGGTGAATTTACACTGAAACTCTTCTAACACAGGATGTTTGATGGCTCAAAGCCTTAAGGTACTTTTGAAGACTTGTTCTCTCAAGAACTATATATGATATTATAACCGAAATTCCCCCTGTTTTAGTTTGGTACTTCAGGGTCTTTGTTTCATAATCTTGTTTTTCAACAGATGGAACTCAATGACATCTAGAAATACACACACATTTTTTTTCACCAAAGAAAATGGTGTAGGATGTCAACAGTGTCATGAAAATGCATTTGTATATATAATATTTATAATACCGCTGCTAAGGATGGACTGTCCTTAATAAAATTTGATTGTCACACCTGTCTTTAAACGGGGAAGACTGTTGTCAGTCTCATAAGGCCTAAGAGAAATTGTTGTGTTTCTGTTCTATGCATTCTTATATTCTCTATATCTACACTATGCATATGTTTGGGGAAAATAATGAAATTGGATAATGCTTTCATCGAGCAATAAAAGGTAGGTGTTCTTATTGAGGAACACAGCTCTTTATTCAGGTACAGGATGAAATAAACATGGCCTATAGTTTCCTTGAAGCATAGTTTTGGAAATGCAATAAATGGCACTTTAATTGCTTAAGCATCCTCATCAAAAGCCTTCTTTCTTAAAAATTCATGATGCTTGTGTTTAAGAAGGGAAAATGAGGGAAGACAAGCATATCCATTTAAGATCTTGCTCAAAAAACCATCTCTAGAAGAATGAAATGGTGCTTGAAAATTAATGAGTGATCCCAGTTTCTGTCAAAGTATTTGAGGCTGCACAGTGTTTGGCCTTTTTTGCAATTTTGGAGGCAGATCTGTCAAAGAAATCTTATTGGCCAAACAAAAATAAAACATTTTTTAGACAGCTTAGAGTGTTACTTTTTAATCAAAACCAAACAGAGAGAACATTTTGTGAAGAAATCTAAACTCTTAAACAGTGTGTAGGTAAAATTGGGCAAAAGTTGTGTCCACAGTCTATAGTCAAGTGTTGCAAGGTCAAGAGGAAGTCTAGTCAGATAATGCCATAATGTACACGGCACTAACAGGATGCACTAGTCACAGGGGCTCTATTCTGTACTGACTTTGGCCTTTTCAATTATGTTCAGGTAAGTCTTGACAATATCTGTAGTGAAGTGGACATGACCCAACAGCATGCATTAACAAATCTTCATATGATATTATATTATTTCAATAAAATCAATAAGAGAACCCAGTTTCTGTCATAGTATTTTAGGCTGCACCGTGCTTGGCCTTTTTGCAATTTTGGAGGCAGATCGGTCAAAGAGATCTCATTGGCCAAACAAAAATAAAACATTTTTAAGACAGCTAAGAGTATTACTTTTTAATCAAAACCAAAAAGGGAGAACATTTTGTGAAGAAATCTAAATTCATAAACAGTGTGTAGGTAAAATCGGGCAAAAGTTGTGTCCACAGTCTATAGTCAAGTGTTGCAAGGTCAAGAGGAAATCTAGTCAGATAATGCCATAATGTACACGGCACTTACAGGATGCACTAGTTACAGGGGCTCTATTCTGTACTGACTGCGGCCTTTTCAATTATGTTCAGGTAAGTCTTGACATTATCTGTAGTGAAGTGGACATGGCCCAACAGCATGCATTTACAAATCTTCATATGATATTTAAATATTTTAACTATGAAAGCCTGGGCTTGTTATACTGACAACAGAAATGGAATAATCATTAAATTGTTAAGCATTACTCTGACTCTAAACTAAGAATAAGATATTGAAATTGCTAATTGAAATATTGTCAAATATACATATTACAAAAAGATATTGCACTATGTAAGACAATTCTCACTAATATTCACCTAGTTTGACAATTGCTCTTTCATTGTAAGCAATTAGTTTCCCCCTATTTGCAGTTGTGGTGGATTGAATCTTATTCTCAACAAGTTCAGTATTTTTTTGAGATGAACTGAAAGGAAAAGCCCTTTGATATCTCCAGATGGCACTATCAGGAAACAAGACATCAGATTGCAAAAATAAGTGAGAGTTAAAGACCTCTGTTGAAGACATTATCAATTTTCAGTCTCGATGGACAATTTCAAGGTGAATTTACACTGAAACTCTTCTAACACAGGATGTTTGATGGCTCAAAGCCTTAAGGTACTTTTGAAGACTTGTTCTCTCAAGAACTATATATGATATTATAACCGAAATTCCCCCTGTTTTAGTTTGGTACTTCAGGGTCTTTGTTTCATAATCTTGTTTTTCAACAGATGGAACTCAATGACATCTAGAAATACACACACATTTTTTTTCACCAAAGAAAATGGTGTAGGATGTCAACAGTGTCATGAAAATGCATTTGTATATATAATATTTATAATACCGCTGCTAAGGATGGACTGTCCTTAATAAAATTTGATTGTCACACCTGTCTTTAAACGGGGAAGACTGTTGTCAGTCTCATAAGGCCTAAGAGAAATTGTTGTGTTTCTGTTCTATGCATTCTTATATTCTCTATATCTACACTATGCATATGTTTGGGGAAAATAATGAAATTGGATAATGCTTTCATCGAGCAATAAAAGGTAGGTGTTCTTATTGAGGAACACAGCTCTTTATTCAGGTACAGGATGAAATAAACATGGCCTATAGTTTCCTTGAAGCATAGTTTTGGAAATGCAATAAATGGCACTTTAATTGCTTAAGCATCCTCATCAAAAGCCTTCTTTCTTAAAAATTCATGATGCTTGTGTTTAAGAAGGGAAAATGAGGGAAGACAAGCATATCCATTTAAGATCTTGCTCAAAAAACCATCTCTAGAAGAATGAAATGGTGCTTGAAAATTAATGAGTGATCCCAGTTTCTGTCAAAGTATTTGAGGCTGCACAGTGTTTGGCCTTTTTTGCAATTTTGGAGGCAGATCTGTCAAAGAAATCTTATTGGCCAAACAAAAATAAAACATTTTTTAGACAGCTTAGAGTGTTACTTTTTAATCAAAACCAAACAGAGAGAACATTTTGTGAAGAAATCTAAACTCTTAAACAGTGTGTAGGTAAAATTGGGCAAAAGTTGTGTCCACAGTCTATAGTCAAGTGTTGCAAGGTCAAGAGGAAGTCTAGTCAGATAATGCCATAATGTACACGGCACTAACAGGATGCACTAGTCACAGGGGCTCTATTCTGTACTGACTTTGGCCTTTTCAATTATGTTCAGGTAAGTCTTGACAATATCTGTAGTGAAGTGGACATGACCCAACAGCATGCATTAACAAATCTTCATATGATATTATATTATTTCAATAAAATCAATAAGAGAACCCAGTTTCTGTCATAGTATTTTAGGCTGCACCGTGCTTGGCCTTTTTGCAATTTTGGAGGCAGATCGGTCAAAGAGATCTCATTGGCCAAACAAAAATAAAACATTTTTAAGACAGCTAAGAGTATTACTTTTTAATCAAAACCAAAAAGGGAGAACATTTTGTGAAGAAATCTAAATTCTTAAACAGTGTGTAGGTAAAATCGGGCAAAAGTTGTGTCCACAGTCTATAGTCAAGTGTTGCAAGGTCAAGAGGAAATCTAGTCAGATAATGCCATAATGTACACGGCACTTACAGGATGCACTAGTTACAGGGGCTCTATTCTGTACTGACTGCGGCCTTTTCAATTATGTTCAGGTAAGTCTTGACATTATCTGTAGTGAAGTGGACATGGCCCAACAGCATGCATTTACAAATCTTCATATGATATTTAAATATTTTAACTATGAAAGCCTGGGCTTGTTATACTGACAACAGAAATGGAATAATCATTAAATTGTTAAGCATTACTCTGACTCTAAACTAAGAATAAGATATTGAAATTGCTAATTGAAATATTGTCAAATATACATATTACAAAAAGATATTGCACTATGTAAGACAATTCTCACTAATATTCACCTAGTTTGACAATTGCTCTTTCATTGTAAGCAATTAGTTTCCCCCTATTTGCAGTTGTGGTGGATTGAATCTTATTCTCAACAAGTTCAGTATTTTTTTGAGATGAACTGAAAAGGAAAAGCCCTTTGATATCTCCAGATGGCACTATCAGGAAACAAGACATCAGATTGCAAAAATAAGTGAGAGTTAAAGACCTCTGTTGAAGACATTATCAATTTTCAGTCTCGATGGACAATTTCAAGGTGAATTTACACTGAAACTCTTCTAACACAGGATGTTTGATGGCTCAAAGCCTTAAGGTACTTTTGAAGACTTGTTCTCTCAAGAACTATATATGATATTATAACCGAAATTCCCCCTGTTTTAGTTTGGTACTTCAGGGTCTTTGTTTCATAATCTTGTTTTTCAACAGATGGAACTCAATGACATCTAGAAATACACACACATTTTTTTTCACCAAAGAAAATGGTGTAGGATGTCAACAGTGTCATGAAAATGCATTTGTATATATAATATTTATAATACCGCTGCTAAGGATGGACTGTCCTTAATAAAATTTGATTGTCACACCCGTCTTTAAACGGGGAAGACTGTTGTCAGTCTCATAAGGCCTAAGAGAAATTGTTGTGTTTCTGTTCTATGCATTCTTATATTCTCTATATCTACACTATGCATATGTTTGGGGAAAATAATGAAATTGGATAATGCTTTCATCGAGCAATAAAAGGTAGGTGTTCTTATTGAGGAACACAGCTCTTTATTCAGGTACAGGATGAAATAAACATGGCCTATAGTTTCCTTGAAGCATAGTTTTGGAAATGCAATAAATGGCACTTTAATTGCTTAAGCATCCTCATCAAAAGCCTTCTTTCTTAAAAATTCATGATGCTTGTGTTTAAGAAGGGAAAATGAGGGAAGACAAGCATATCCATTTAAGATCTTGCTC
Source organism: Harmothoe impar (assembly GCA_947462335.1). Taxonomy (NCBI): domain Eukaryota; kingdom Metazoa; phylum Annelida; class Polychaeta; order Phyllodocida; family Polynoidae; genus Harmothoe; species Harmothoe impar. Next base: position 50,041,825 of record OX381718.1, read on the forward strand.
AAAAAACCATCTCTAGAAGAATGAAATGGTGCTTGAAAATTAATGAGTGATCCCAGTTTCTGTCAAAGTATTTGAGGCTGCACAGTGTTTGGCCTTTTTTGCAATTTTGGAGGCAGATCTGTCAAAGAAATCTTATTGGCCAAACAAAAATAAAACATTTTTTAGACAGCTTAGAGTGTTACTTTTTAATCAAAACCAAACAGAGAGAACATTTTGTGAAGAAATCTAAACTCTTAAACAGTGTGTAGGTAAAATTGGGCAAAAGTTGTGTCCACAGTCTATAGTCAAGTGTTGCAAGGTCAAGAGGAAGTCTAGTCAGATAATGCCATAATGTACACGGCACTAACAGGATGCACTAGTCACAGGGGCTCTATTCTGTACTGACTTTGGCCTTTTCAATTATGTTCAGGTAAGTCTTGACAATATCTGTAGTGAAGTGGACATGACCCAACAGCATGCATTAACAAATCTTCATATGATATTATATTATTTCAATAAAATCAATAAGAGAACCCAGTTTCTGTCATAGTATTTTAGGCTGCACCGTGCTTGGCCTTTTTGCAATTTTGGAGGCAGATCGGTCAAAGAGATCTCATTGGCCAAACAAAAATAAAACATTTTTAAGACAGCTAAGAGTATTACTTTTTAATCAAAACCAAAAAGGGAGAACATTTTGTGAAGAAATCTAAATTCTTAAACAGTGTGTAGGTAAAATCGGGCAAAAGTTGTGTCCACAGTCTATAGTCAAGTGTTGCAAGGTCAAGAGGAAATCTAGTCAGATAATGCCATAATGTACACGGCACTTACAGGATGCACTAGTTACAGGGGCTCTATTCTGTACTGACTGCGGCCTTTTCAATTATGTTCAGGTAAGTCTTGACATTATCTGTAGTGAAGTGGACATGGCCCAACAGCATGCATTTACAAATCTTCATATGATATTTAAATATTTTAACTATGAAAGCCTGGGCTTGTTATACTGACAACAGAAATGGAATAATCATTAAATTGTTAAGCATTACTCTGACTCTAAACTAAGAATAAGATATTGAAATTGCTAATTGAAATATTGTCAAATATACATATTACAAAAAGATATTGCACTATGTAAGACAATTCTCACTAATATTCACCTAGTTTGACAATTGCTCTTTCATTGTAAGCAATTAGTTTCCCCCTATTTGCAGTTGTGGTGGATTGAATCTTATTCTCAACAAGTTCAGTATTTTTTTGAGATGAACTGAAAAGGAAAAGCCCTTTGATATCTCCAGATGGCACTATCAGGAAACAAGACATCAGATTGCAAAAATAAGTGAGAGTAAAAGACCTCTGTTGAAGACATTATCAATTTTCAGTCTCGATGGACAATTTCAAGGTGAATTTACACTGAAACTCTTCTAACACAGGATGTTTGATGGCTCAAAGCCTTAAGGTACTTTTGAAGACTTGTTCTCTCAAGAACTATATATGATATTATAACCGAAATTCCCCTTGTTTTAGTTTGGTACTTCAGGGTCTTTGTTTCATAATCTTGTTTTTCAACAGATGGAACTCAATGACATCTAGAAATACACACACATTTTTTTTTCACCAAAGAAAATGGTGTAGGATGTCAACAGTGTCATGAAAATGCATTTGTATATATAATATTTATTCTACCACTGCTAAGGATGGACTGTCCTTAATAAAATTTGATTGTCACACCTGTCTTTAAACGGGGAAGACTGTTGTCAGTCTCATAAGGCCTAAGAGAAATTGTTGTGTTTCTGTTCTATGCATTCTTATATTCTCTATATCTACACTATGCATATGTTTGGGAAAAATAATGAAATTGGATAATGCTTTCATCGAGCAATAAAAGGTAGGTGTTCATATTGAGGAACACAGCTCTTTATTCAGGTACAGGATGAAATAAACATGGCCTATAGTTTCCTTGAAGCATAGTTTTGGAATTGCAATAAATGGCACTTCAATTGCTTAAGCATCCTCATCAAAAGCCTTCTTTCTTAAAAATTCATGATGCTTGTGTTTAAGAAGGGAAAATGAGGGAAGACAAGCATATCCATTTAAGATCTTGCTCAAAAAACCATCTCTAGAAGAATGAAATGGTGCTTGAAAATTAATGAGTGATCCCAGTTTCTGTCAAAGTATTTGAGGCTGCACCGTGTTTGGCCTTTTTGCAATTTTGGAGGCAGATCTGTCAAAGAAATCTTATTGGCCAAACAAAAATAAAACATTTTTTAGACAGCTTAGAGTGTTACTTTTTAATCAAAACCAAAAAGAGAGAACATTTTGTGAAGAAATCTAAACTCTTAAACAGTGTGTAGGTAAAATTGGGCAAAAGTTGTGTCCACAGTCTATAGTCAAGTGTTACAAGGTCAAGAGGAAGTCTAGTCAGATAATGCCATAATGTACACGGCACTAACAGGATGCACTAGTCACAGGGGCTCTATTCTGTACTGACTTTGGCCTTTTCAATTATGTTCAGGTAAGTGTTGACAATATCTGTAGTGAAGTGGACATGACCCAACAGCATGCATTAACAAATCTTCATATGATATTATATTATTTCAATAAAATCAATAAGAGAACCCAGTTTCTGTCATAGTATTTTAGGCTGCACCGTGCTTGGCCTTTTTGCAATTTTGGAGGCAGATCGGTCAAAGAGATCTCATTGGCCAAACAAAAATAAAACATTTTTAAGACAGCTAAGAGTATTACTTTTTAATCAAAACCAAAAAGGGAGAACATTTTGTGAAGAAATCTAAATTCTTAAACAGTGTGTAGGTAAAATCGGGCAAAAGTTGTGTCCACAGTCTATAGTCAAGTGTTGCAAGGTCAAGAGGAAATCTAGTCAGATAATGCCATAATGTACACGGCACTTACAGGATGCACTAGTTACAGGGGCTCTATTCTGTACTGACTGCGGCCTTTTCAATTATGTTCAGGTAAGTCTTGACATTATCTGTAGTGAAGTGGACATGGCCCAACAGCATGCATTTACAAATCTTCATATGATATTTAAATATTTTAACTATGAAAGCCTGGGCTTGTTATACTGACAACAGAAATGGAATAATCATTAAATTGTTAAGCATTACTCTGACTCTAAACTAAGAATAAGATATTGAAATTGCTAATTGAAATATTGTCAAATATACATATTACAAAAAGATATTGCACTATGTAAGACAATTCTCACTAATATTCACCTAGTTTGACAATTGCTCTTTCATTGTAAGCAATTAGTTTCCCCCTATTTGCAGTTGTAGTGGATTGAATCTTATTCTCAACAAGTTCAGTATTTTTTTGAGATGAACTGAAAAGGAAAAGCCCTTTGATATCTCCAGATGGCACTATCAGGAAACAAGACATCAGATTGCAAAAATAAGTGAGAGTAAAAGACCTCTGTTGAAGACATTATCAATTTTCAGTCTCGATGGACAATTTCAAGGTGAATTTACACTGAAACTCTTCTAACACAGGATGTTTGATGGCTCAAAGCCTTAAGGTACTTTTGAAGACTTGTTCTCTCAAGAACTATATATGATATTATAACCGAAATTCCCCCTGTTTTAGTTTGGTACTTCAGGGTCTTTGTTTCATAATCTTGTTTTTCAACAGATGGAACTCAATGACATCTAGAAATACACACACATTTTTCTTTCACCAAAGAAAATGGTGTAGGATGTCAACAGTGTCATGAAAATGCATTTGTATATATAATATTTATAATACCGCTGCTAAGGATGGACTGTCCTTAATAAAATTTGATTGTCACACCTGTCTTTAAACGGGGAAGACTGTTGTCAGTCTCATAAGGCCTAAGAGAAATAATTGTGTTTCTGTTCTATGCATTCTTATATTCTCTATATCAACACTATGCATATGTTTGGGGAAAATAATGAAATTGGATAATGCTTTCATCGAGCAATAAAAGGTAGGTGTTCTTATTGAGGAACACAGCTCTTTATTCAGGTACAGGATGAAATAAACATGGCCTATAGTTTCCTTGAAGCATAGTTTTGGAAATGCAATAAATGGCACTTCAATTGCTTAAGCATCCTCATCAAAAGCCTTCTTTCTTAAAAATTCATGATGCTTGTGTTTAAGAAGGGAAAATGAGGGAAGACAAGCATATCCATTTTAGATCTTGCTCAAAAAACCATCTCTAGAAGAATGAAATGGTGCTTGAAAATTAATGAGTGATCCCAGTTTCTGTCAAAGTATTTGAGGCTGCACCGTGTTTGGCCTTTTTGCAATTTTGGAGGCAGATCTGTCAAAGAAATCTTATTGGCCAAACAAAAATAAAACATTTTTTAGACAGCTTAGAGTGTTACTTTTTAATCAAAACCAAACAGAGAGAACATTTTGTGAAGAAATCTAAACTCTTAAACAGTGTGTAGGTAAAATTGGGCAAAAGTTGTGTCCACAGTCTATAGTCAAGTGTTGCAAGGTCAAGAGGAAGTCTAGTCAGATAATGCCATAATGTACACGGCACTAACAGGATGCACTAGTCACAGGGGCTCTATTCTGTACTGACTTTGGCCTTTTCAATTATGTTCAGGTAAGTCTTGACAATATCTGTAGTGAAGTGGACATGACCCAACAGCATGCATTAACAAATCTTCATATGATATTATATTATTTCAATAAAATCAATAAGAGAACCCAGTTTCTGTCATAGTATTTTAGGCTGCACCGTGCTTGGCCTTTTTGCAATTTTGGAGGCAGATCGGTCAAAGAGATCTCATTGGCCAAACAAAAATAAAACATTTTTAAGACAGCTAAGAGTATTACTTTTTAATCAAAACCAAAAAGGGAGAACATTTTGTGAAGAAATCTAAATTCTTAAACAGTGTGTAGGTAAAATCGGGCAAAAGTTGTGTCCACAGTCTATAGTCAAGTGTTGCAAGGTCAAGAGGAAATCTAGTCAGATAATGCCATAATGTACACGGCACTTACAGGATGCACTAGTTACAGGGGCTCTATTCTGTACTGACTGCGGCCTTTTCAATTATATTCAGGTAAGTCTTGACATTATCTGTAGTGAAGTGGACATGGCCCAACAGCATGCATTTACAAATCTTCATATGATATTTAAATATTTTAACTATGAAAGCCTGGGCTTGTTATACTGACAACAGAAATGGAATAATCATTAAATTGTTAAGCATTACTCTGACTCTAAACTAAGAATAAGATATTGAAATTGCTAATTGAAATATTGTCAAATATACATATTACAAAAAGATATTGCACTATGTAAGACAATTCTCACTAATATTCACCTAGTTTGACAATTGCTCTTTCATTGTAAGCAATTAGTTTCCCCCTATTTGCAGTTGTGGTGGATTGAATCTTATTCTCAACAAGTTCAGTATTTTTTTGAGATGAACTGAAAAGGAAAAGCCCTTTGATATCTCCAGATGGCACTATCAGGAAACAAGACATCAGATTGCAAAAATAAGTGAGAGTAAAAGACCTCTGTTGAAGACATTATCAATTTTCAGTCTCGATGGACAATTTCAAGGTGAATTTACACTGAAACTCTTCTAACACAGGATGTTTGATGGCTCAAAGCCTTAAGGTACTTTTGAAGACTTGTTCTCTCAAGAACTATATATGATATTATAACCGAAATTCCCCCTGTTTTAGTTTGGTACTTCAGGGTCTTTGTTTCATAATCTTGTTTTTCAACAGATGGAACTCAATGACATCTAGAAATACACACACATTTTTTTTTCACCAAAGAAAATGGTGTAGGATGTCAACAGTGTCATGAAAATGCATTTGTATATATAATATTTATTCTACCACTGCTAAGGATGGACTGTCCTTAATAAAATTTGATTGTCACACCTGTCTTTAAACGGGGAAGACTGTTGTCAGTCTCATAAGGCCTAAGAGAAATTGTTGTGTTTCTGTTCTATGCATTCTTATATTCTCTATATCTACACTATGCATATGTTTGGGAAAAATAATGAAATTGGATAATGCTTTCATCGAGCAATAAAAGGTAGGTGTTCATATTGAGGAACACAGCTCTTTATTCAGGTACAGGATGAAATAAACATGGCCTATAGTTTCCTTGAAGCATAGTTTTGGAATTGCAATAAATGGCACTTCAATTGCTTAAGCATCCTCATCAAAAGCCTTCTTTCTTAAAAATTCATGATGCTTGTGTTTAAGAAGGGAAAATGAGGGAAGACAAGCATATCCATTTAAGATCTTGCTCAAAAAACCATCTCTAGAAGAATGAAATGGTGCTTGAAAATTAATGAGTGATCCCAGTTTCTGTCAAAGTATTTGAGGCTGCACCGTGTTTGGCCTTTTTGCAATTTTGGAGGCAGATCTGTCAAAGAAATCTTATTGGCCAAACAAAAATAAAACATTTTTTAGACAGCTTAGAGTGTTCCTTTTTAATCAAAACCAAAAAGAGAGAACATTTTGTGAAGAAATCTAAACTCTTAAACAGTGTGTAGGTAAAATTGGGCAAAAGTTGTGTCCACAGTCTATAGTCAAGTGTTGCAAGGTCAAGAGGAAATCTAGTCAGATAATGCCATAATGTACACGGCACTAACAGGATGCACTAGTTACAGGGGCTCTATTCTGTACTGACTTTGGCCTTTTCAATTATGTTCAGGTAAGTCTTGACAATATCTGTAGTGAAGTGGACATGACCCAACAGCATGCATTAACAAATCTTCATATGATATTATATTATTTCAATAAAATCAATAAGAGAACCCAGTTTCTGTCATAGTATTTTAGGCTGCACCGTGCTTGGCCTTTTTGCAATTTTGGAGGCAGATCGGTCAAAGAGATCTCATTGGCCAAACAAGAATAAACCATTTTTAAGACAGCTAAGAGTATTACTTTTTAATCAAAACCAAAAAGGGAGAACATTTTGTGAAGAAATCTAAATTCATAAACAGTGTGTAGGTAAAATCGGGCAAAAGTTGTGTCCACAGTCTATAGTCAAGTGTTGCAAGGTCAAGAGGAAATCTAGTCAGATAATGCCATAATGTACACGGCACTTACAGGATGCACTAGTTACAGGGGCTCTATTCTGTACTGACTGCGGCCTTTTCAATTATGTTCAGGTAAGTCTTGACATTATCTGTAGTGAAGTGGACATGGCCCAACAGCATGCATTTACAAATCTTCATATGATATTTAAATATTTTAACTATGAAAGCCTGGGCTTGTTATACTGACAACAGAAATGGAATAATGACTAAATTGTTAAGTATTACTCTGACTCTAAACTAAGAATAAGATATTGAAATTGCTAATTGAAATATTGTCAAATATACATATTACAAAAAGATATTGCACTATGTAAGACAATTCTCACTAATATTCACCTAGTTTGACAATTGCTCTTTCATTGTAAGCAATTAGTTTCCCCCTATTTGCAGTTGTGGTGGATTGAATCTTATTCTCAACAAGTTCAGTATTTTTTTGAGATGAACTGAAAAGGAAAAGCCCTTTGATATCTCCAGATGGCACTATCAGGAAACAAGACATCAGATTGCAAAAATAAGTGAGAGTAAAAGACCTCTGTTGAAGACATTATCAATTTTCAGTCTCGATGGACAATTTCAAGGTGAATTTACACTGAAACTCTTCTAACACAGGATGTTTGATGGCTCAAAGCCTTAAGGTACTTTTGAAGACTTGTTCTCTCAAGAACTATATATGATATTATAACCGAAATTCCCCCTGTTTTAGTTTGGTACTTCAGGGTCTTTGTTTCATAATCTTGTTTTTCAACAGATGGAACTCAATGACATCTAGAAATACACACACATTTTTTTTTCACCAAAGAAAATGGTGTAGGATGTCAACAGTGTCATGAAAATGCATTTGTATATATAATATTTATTCTACCACTGCTAAGGATGGACTGTCCTTAATAAAATTTGATTGTCACACCTGTCTTTAAACGGGGAAGACTGTTGTCAGTCTCATAAGGCCTAAGAGAAATTGTTGTGTTTCTGTTCTATGCATTCTTATATTCTCTATATCTACACTATGCATATGTTTGGGAAAAATAATGAAATTGGATAATGCTTTCATCGAGCAATAAAAGGTAGGTGTTCTTATTGAGGAACACAGCTCTTTATTCAGGTACAGGATGAAATAAACATGGCCTATAGTTTCCTTGAAGCATAGTTTTGGAATTGCAATAAATGGCACTTCAATTGCTTAAGCATCCTCATCAAAAGCCTTCTTTCTTAAAAATTCATGATGCTTGTGTTTAAGAAGGGAAAATGAGGGAAGACAAGCATATCCATTTAAGATCTTGCTCAAAAAACCATCTCTAGAAGAATGAAATGGTGCTTGAAAATTAATGAGTGATCCCAGTTTCTGTCAAAGTATTTGAGGCTGCACCGTGTTTGGCCTTTTTGCAATTTTGGAGGCAGATCTGTCAAAGAAATCTTATTGGCCAAACAAAAATAAAACATTTTTTAGACAGCTTAGAGTGTTACTTTTTAATCAAAACCAAAAAGAGAGAACATTTTGTGAAGAAATCTAAACTCTTAAACAGTGTGTAGGTAAAATTGGGCAAAAGTTGTGTCCACAGTCTATAGTCAAGTGTTGCAAGGTCAAGCGGAAATCTAGTCAGATAATGCCATAATGTACACGGCACTAACAGGATGCACTAGTTACAGGGGCTCTATTCTGTACTGACTTTGGCCTTTTCAATTATGTTCAGGTAAGTCTTGACAATATCTGTAGTGAAGTGGACATGACCCAACAGCATGCATTAACAAATCTTCATATGATATTATATTATTTCAATAAAATCAATAAGAGAACCCAGTTTCTGTCATAGTATTTTAGGCTGCACCGTGCTTGGCCTTTTTGCAATTTTGGAGGCAGATCGGTCAAAGAGATCTCATTGGCCAAACAAAAATAAAACATTTTTAAGACAGCTAAGAGTATTACTTTTTAATCAAAACCAAAAAGGGAGAACATTTTGTGAAGAAATCTAAATTCTTAAACAGTGTGTAGGTAAAATCGGGCAAAAGTTGTGTCCACAGTCTATAGTCAAGTGTTGCAAGGTCAAGAGGAAATCTAGTCAGATAATGCCATAATGTACATGGCACTTACAGGATGCACTAGTTACAGGGGCTCTATTCTGTACTGACTGCGGCCTTTTCAATTATGTTCAGGTAAGTCTTGACATTATCTGTAGTGAAGTGGACATGGCCCAACAGCATGCATTTACAAATCTTCATATGATATTTAAATATTTTAACTATGAAAGCCTGGGCTTGTTATACTGACAACAGAAATGGAATAATCATTAAATTGTTAAGCATTACTCTGACTCTAAACTAAGAATAAGATATTGAAATTGCTAATTGAAATATTGTCAAATATACATATTACAAAAAGATATTGCACTATGTAAGACAATTCTCACTAATATTCACCTAGTTTGACAATTGCTCTTTCATTGTAAGCAATTAGTTTTCCCCTATTTTCAGTTGTGGTGGATTGAATCTTATTCTCAACAAGTTCAGTATTTTTTTGAGATGAACTGAAAAGGAAAAGCCCTTTGATATCTCCAGATGGCACTATCAGGAAACAAGACATCAGATTGCAAAAATAAGTGAGAGTTAAAGACCTCTGTTGAAGACATTATCAATTTTCAGTCTCGATGGACAATTTCAAGGTGAATTTACCCTGAAACTCTTCTAACACAGGATGTTTGATGGCTTAAAGCCTTAAGGTTCTTTTTAAGACTTGTTCTCTCAAGAACTATATATGATATCATAACCGAAATTCCCCCTGTTTTAGTTTGGTACTTCAGGGTCTTTGTTTCATAATCTTGTTTTTCAACAGATGGAACTCAATGACATCTAAAAATACACACACATTTTTTTTTCACCAAAGAAAATGGTGTAGGATGTCAACAGTGTCATGAAAATGCATTTGTATATATAATATTTATTCCACCACTGCTAAGGATGGACTGTCCTTAATAAAATTTGATTGTCACACCTGTCTTTAAAAGGGGAAGACTGTTGTCAGTCTCATAAGGCCTAAGAGAAATTATTGTGTTTCTGTTCTATGCATTCTTATATTCTCTATATCTACACTATGCATATGTTTGGGAAAAATAATGAAATTGGATAATGCTTTCATCGAGCAATAAAAGGTAGGTGTTCATATTGAGGAACACAGCTCTTTATTCAGGTACAGGATGAAATAAACATGGCCTATAGTTTCCTTGAAGCATAGTTTTGGAAATGCAATAAATGGCACTTCAATTGCTTAAGCATCCTCATCAAAAGCCTTCTTTCTTAAAAATTCATGATGCTTGTGTTTAAGAAGGGAAAATGAGGGAAAACAAGCATATCCATTTAAGATCTTGCTCAAAAAACCATCTCTAGAAGAATGAAATGGTGCTTGAAAATTAATGAGTGATCCCAGTTTCTGTCAAAGTATTTGAGGCTGCACCGTGTTTGGCCTTTTTGCAATTTTGGAGGCAGATCTGTCAAAGAAATCTTATTGGCCAAACAAAAATAAAACATTTTTTAGACAGCTTTAAGTGTTACTATTTAATCAAAACCAAAAAGAGAGAACATTTTGTGAAGAAATCTAAACTCTTAAACAGTATGTAGGTAAAATTGGGCAAAAGTTGTGTCCACAGTCTATAGTCAAGTGTTGCAAGGTCAAGAGGAAATCTAGTCAGATAATGCCATAATGTACACGGCACTAACAGGATGCACTAGTTACAGGGGCTCTATTCTGTACTGACTTTGGCCTTTTCAATTATGTTCAGGTAAGTCTTGACAATATCTGTAGTGAAGTGGACATGACCCAACAGCATGCATTAACAAATCTTCATATGATATAATGTTATTTCAATAAAATCAATAAGAGAACCCAGTTTCTGTCATAGTATTTTAGGCTTCACCGTGCTTGGCCTTTTTGCAATTTTGGAGGCAGATCGGTCAAAGAGATCTCATTGGCCAAACAAAAATGAAACATTTTTAAGACAGCTAAGAGTATTACTTTTTAATCAAAACCAAAAAGGGAGAACATTTTGTGAAGAAATCTAAATTCTTAAACAGTGTGTAGGTAAAATCGGGCAAAAGTTGTGTCCACAGTCTATAGTCAAGTGTTGCAAGGTCAAGAGGAAATCTAGTCAGATAATGCCATAATGTACACGGCACTTACAGGATGCACTAGTTACAGGGGCTTTATTCTGTACTGACTGCGGCCTTTTCAATTATGTTCAGGTAGTCTTGACATTATCTGTAGTGAAGTGGACATGGCCCAACAGCATGCATTTACAAATCTTCATATGATATTATATTATTTCAATAAAATCAATAAGAGAACCCAGTTTCTGTCATAGTATTTTAGGTTGCACCGTGCTTGGCCTTTTTGCAATTTTGGAGGCAGATCGGTCAAAGAGATCTCATTGGCCAAACAAAAATAAAACATTTTTAAGACAGCTAAGAGTATTACTTTTTAATCAAAGCCAAAAATGGAGAACATTTTGTGAAGAAATCTAAATTCTTAAACAGTGTGTAGGTAAAATCGGGCAAAAGTTGTGTCCACAGTCTATAGTCAAGTGTTGCAAGGTCAAGAGGAAATCTAGTCAGATAATGCCATAATGTACACGGCACTTACAGGATGCACTAGTTACAGGGGCTCTGTTCTGTACTGACTGCGGCCTTTTCAATTATGTTCAGGTAAGTCTTGACATTATCTGTAGTGAAGTGGACATGGCCCAACAGCATGCATTTACAAATCTTCATATGATATTTAAATATTTTAACTATGAAAGCCTGGGCTTGTTATACTGACAACAGAAATGGAATAATCATTAAATTGTTAAGCATTACTCTGACTCTAAACTAAGAATAAGATATTGAAATTGCTAATTGAAATATTGTCAAATATACATATTACAAAAAGATATTGCACTATGTAAGACAATTCTCACTAATATTCACCTAGTTTGACAATTGCTCTTTCATTGTAAGCAATTAGTTTTCCCCTATTTTCAGTTGTGGTGGATTGAATCTTATTCTCAACAAGTTCAGTATTTTTTTGAGATGAACTGAAAAGGAAATGCCCTTTGATATCTCCAGATGGCACTATCAGGAAACAAGACATCAGATTGCAAAAATAAGTGAGAGTAAAAGACCTCTGTTGAAGACATTATCAATTTTCAGTCTCGATGGACAATTTCAAGGTGAATTTACCCTGAAACTCTTCTAACACAGGATGTTTGATGGCTTAAAGCCTTAAGGTTCTTTTTAAGACTTGTTCTCTCAAGAACTATATATGATATCATAACCGAAATTCCCCCTGTTTTAGTTTGGTACTTCAGGGTCTTTGTTTCATAATCTTGTTTTTCAACAGATGGAACTCAATGACATCTAAAAATACACACACATTTTTTTTTCACCAAAGAAAATGGTGTAGGATGTCAACAGTGTCATGAAAATGCATTTGAATAATATATAATATTTATAATACCACTGCTAAGGATGGACTGTCCTTAATAAAATTTGATTGTCACACCTGTCTTTAAACGGGGAAGACTGTTGTCAGTCTCATAAGGCCTAAGAGAAATTGTTGTGTTTCTGTTCTATGCATTCTTATATTCTCTATATCTACACTATGCATATGTTTGGGAAAAATAATGAAATTGGATAATGCTTTCATCGAGCAATAAAAGGTAGGTGTTCTTATTGAGGAACACAGCTCTTTATTCAGGTACAGGATGAAATAAACATGGCCTATAGTTTCCTCGAAGCATAGTTTTGGAAATGCAATAAATGGCACTTCAATTGCTTAAGCATCCTCATCAAAAGCCTTCTTTCTTAAAAATTCATGATGCTTGTGTTTAAGAAGGGAAAATGAGGGAAGACAAGCATATCCATTTAAGATCTTGCTCAAAAAACCATCTCTAGAAGAATGAAATGGTGCTTGAAAATTAATGAGTGAGCCCAGTTTCTGTCAAAGTATTTTAGGCTGCACCGTGTTTGGCCTTTTTGCAATTTTGGAGGCAGATCTGTCAAAGAAATCTTATTGGCCAAACAAAAATAAAACATTTTTTAGACAGCTTAGAGTGTTACTTTTTAATCAAAACCAAAAAGAGAGAACATTTTGTGAAGAAATCTAAACTCTTAAACAGTGTGTAGGTAAAATTGGGCAAAAGTTGTGTCCACAGTCTATAGTCAAGTGTTGCAAGGTCAAGCGGAAATCTAGTCAGATAATGCCATAATGTACACGGCACTAACAGGATGCACTAGTTACAGGGGCTCTATTCTGTACTGACTTTGGCCTTTTCAATTATGTTCAGGTAAGTCTTGACAATATCTGTAGTGAAGTGGACATGACCCAACAGCATGCATTAACAAATCTTCATATGATATTATATTATTTCAATAAAATCAATAAGAGAACCCAGTTTCTGTCATAGTATTTTAGGCTGCACCGTGCTTGGCCTTTTTGCAATTTTGGAGGCAGATCGGTCAAAGAGATCTCATTGGCCAAACAAAAATAAAACATTTTTAAGACAGCTAAGAGTATTACTTTTTAATCAAAACCAAAAAGGGAGAACATTTTGTGAAGAAATCTAAATTCTTAAACAGTGTGTAGGTAAAATCGGGCAAAAGTTGTGTCCACAGTCTATAGTCAAGTGTTGCAAGGTCAAGAGGAAATCTAGTCAGATAATGCCATAATGTACATGGCACTTACAGGATGCACTAGTTACAGGGGCTCTATTCTGTACTGACTGCGGCCTTTTCAATTATGTTCAGGTAAGTCTTGACATTATCTGTAGTGAAGTGGACATGGCCCAACAGCATGCATTTACAAATCTTCATATGATATTTAAATATTTTAACTATGAAAGCCTGGGCTTGTTATACTGACAACAGAAATGGAATAATCATTAAATTGTTAAGCATTACTCTGACTCTAAACTAAGAATAAGATATTGAAATTGCTAATTGAAATATTGTCAAATATAGATATTACAAAAAGATATTGCACTATGTAAGACAATTCTCACTAATATTCACCTAGTTTGACAATTGCTCTTTCATTGTAAGCAATTAGTTTTCCCCTATTTTCAGTTGTGGTGGATTGAATCTTATTCTCAACAAGTTCAGTATTTTTTTGAGATGAACTGAAAAGGAAAAGCCCTTTGATATCTCCAGATGGCACTATCAGGAAACAAGACATCAGATTGCAAAAATAAGTGAGAGTTAAAGACCTCTGTTGAAGACATTATCAATTTTCAGTCTCGATGGACAATTTCAAGGTGAATTTACACTGAAACTCTTCTAACACAGGATGTTTGATGGCTCAAAGCCTTAAGGTACTTTTGAAGACTTGTTCTCTCAAGAACTATATATGATATTATAACCGAAATTCCCCCTGTTTTAGTTTGGTACTTCAGGGTCTTTGTTTCATAATCTTGTTTTTCAACAGATGGAACTCAATGACATCTAAAAATACACACACATTTTTTTTTCACCAAAGAAAATGGTGTAGGATGTCAACAGTGTCATGAAAATGCATTTGTATATATAATATTTATTCCACCACTGCTAAGGATGGACTGTCCTTAATAAAATTTGATTGTCACACCTGTCTTTAAAAGGGGAAGACTGTTGTCAGTCTCATAAGGCCTAAGAGAAATTATTGTGTTTCTGTTCTATGCATTCTTATATTCTCTATATCTACACTATGCATATGTTTGGGAAAAATAATGAAATTGGATAATGCTTTCATCGAGCAATAAAAGGTAGGTGCTCTTATTGAGGAACACAGCTCTTTATTCAGGTACAGGATGAAATAAACATGGCCTATAGTTTCCTTGAAGCATAGTTTTGGAAATGCAATAAATGGCACTTCAATTGCTTAAGCATCCTCATCAAAAGCCTTCTTTCTTAAAAATTCATGATGCTTGTGTTTAAGAAGGGAAAATGAGGGAAGACAAGCATATCCATTTAAGATCTTGCTCAAAAAACCATCTCTAAAAGAATGAAATGGTGCTTGAAAATTAATGAGTGATCCCAGTTTCTGTCAAAGTATTTGAGGCTGCACCGTGTTTGGCCTTTTTGCAATTTTGGAGGCAGATCTGTCAAAGAAATCTTATTGGCCAAACAAAAATAAAACATTTTTTAGACAGCTTAGAGTGTTACTTTTTAATCAAAACCAAAAAGAGAGAACATTTTGTGAAGAAATCTAAACTCTTAAACAGTGTGTAGGTAAAATTGGGCAAAAGTTGTGTCCACAGTCTATAGTCAAGTGTTGCAAGGTCAAAAGGAAATCTAGTCAGATAATGCCATAATGTACACGGCACTTACAGGATGCACTAGTTACAGGGGCTCTATTCTGTACTGACTTTGGCCTTTTCAATTATGTTCAGGTAAATCTTGACAATATCTGTAGTGAAGTGGACATGACCCAACAGCATGCATTAACAAATCTTCATATGATATTATATTATTTCAATAAAATCAATAAGAGAACCCAGTTTCTGTCATAGTATTTTAGGCTGCACCGTGCTTGGCCTTTTTGCAATTTTGGAGGCAGATCGGTCAAAGAGATCTCATTGACCAAACAAAAATAAAACATTTTTAAGACAGCTAAGAGTATTACTTTTTAATCAAAACCAAAAAGGGAGAACATTTTGTGAAGAAATCTAAATTCTTAAACAGTGTGTAGGTAAAATCGGGCAAAAGTTGTGTCCACAGTCTATAGTCAAGTGTTGCAAGGTCAAGAGGAAATCTAGTCAGATAATGCCATAATGTACATGGCACTTACAGGATGCACTAGTTACAGGGGCTCTATTCTGTACTGACTGCGGCCTTTTCAATTATGTTCAGGTAAGTCTTGACATTATCTGTAGTGAAGTGGACATGGCCCAACAGCATGCATTTACAAATCTTCATATGATATTTAAATATTTTAACTATGAAAGCCTGGGCTTGTTATACTGACAACAGAAATGGAATAATCATTAAATTGTTAAGCATTACTCTGACTCTAAACTAAGAATAAGATATTGAAATTGCTAATTGAAATATTGTCAAATATACATATTACAAAAAGATATTGCACTATGTAAGACAATTCTCACTAATATTCACCTAGTTTGACAATTGCTCTTTCATTGTAAGCAATTAGTTTTCCCCTATTTTCAGTTGTGGTGGATTGAATCTTATTCTCAACAAGTTCAGTATTTTTTTGAGATGAACTGAAAAGGAAAAGCCCTTTGATATCTCCAGATGGCACTATCAGGAAACAAGACATCAGATTGCAAAAATAAGTGAGAGTTAAAGACCTCTGTTGAAGACATTATCAATTTTCAGTCTCGATGGACAATTTCAAGGTGAATTTACACTGAAACTCTTCTAACACAGGATGTTTGATGGCTCAAAGCCTTAAGGTACTTTTGAAGACTTGTTCTCTCAAGAACTATATATGATATTATAACCGAAATTCCCCCTGTTTTAGTTTGGTACTTCAGGGTCTTTGTTTCATAATCTTGTTTTTCAACAGATGGAACTCAATGACATCTAAAAATACACACACATTTTTTTTTCACCAAAGAAAATGGTGTAGGATGTCAACAGTGTCATGAAAATGCATTTGTATATATAATATTTATTCCACCACTGCTAAGGATGGACTGTCCTTAATAAAATTTGATTGTCACACCTGTCTTTAAAAGGGGAAGACTGTTGTCAGTCTCATAAGGCCTAAGAGAAATTATTGTGTTTCTGTTCTATGCATTCTTATATTCTCTATATCTACACTATGCATATGTTTGGGAAAAATAATGAAATTGGATAATGCTTTCATCGAGCAATAAAAGGTAGGTGCTCTTATTGAGGAACACAGCTCTTTATTCAGGTACAGGATGAAATAAACATGGCCTATAGTTTCCTTGAAGCATAGTTTTGGAAATGCAATAAATGGCACTTCAATTGCTTAAGCATCCTCATCAAAAGCCTTCTTTCTTAAAAATTCATGATGCTTGTGTTTAAGAAGGGAAAATGAGGGAAGACAAGCATATCCATTTAAGATCTTGCTCAAAAAACCATCTCTAAAAGAATGAAATGGTGCTTGAAAATTAATGAGTGATCCCAGTTTCTGTCAAAGTATTTGAGGCTGCACCGTGTTTGGCCTTTTTGCAATTTTGGAGGCAGATCTGTCAAAGAAATCTTATTGGCCAAACAAAAATAAAACATTTTTTAGACAGCTTAGAGTGTTACTTTTTAATCAAAACCAAAAAGAGAGAACATTTTGTGAAGAAATCTAAACTCTTAAACAGTGTGTAGGTAAAATTGGGCAAAAGTTGTGTCCACAGTCTATAGTCAAGTGTTGCAAGGTCAAAAGGAAATCTAGTCAGATAATGCCATAATGTACACGGCACTTACAGGATGCACTAGTTACAGGGGCTCTATTCTGTACTGACTTTGGCCTTTTCAATTATGTTCAGGTAAATCTTGACAATATCTGTAGTGAAGTGGACATGACCCAACAGCATGCATTAACAAATCTTCATATGATATTATATTATTTCAATAAAATCAATAAGAGAACCCAGTTTCTGTCATAGTATTTTAGGCTGCACTGTGCTTGGCCTTTTTGCAATTTTGGAGGCAGATCGGTCAAAGAGATCTCATTGGCCAAACAAAAATAAAACATTTTTAAGACAGCTAAGAGTATTACTTTTTAATCAAAACCAAAAAGGGAGAACATTTTGTGAAGAAATCTAAATTCATAAACAGTGTGTTGGTAAAATCGGGCAAAAGTTGTGTCCACAGTCTATAGTCAAGTGTTGCAAGGTCAAGAGGAAATCTAGTCAGATAATGCCATAATGTACATGGCACTTACAGGATGCACTAGTTACAGGGGCTCTATTCTGTACTGACTGCGGCCTTTTCAATTATGTTCAGGTAAGTCTTGACATTATCTGTAGTGAAGTGGACATGGCCCAACAGCATGCATTTACAAATCTTCATATGATATTTAAATATTTTAACTATGAAAGCCTGGGCTTGTTATACTGGCAACAGAAATGGAATAATAACTAAATTGTTAAGTATTACTCTGACTCTAAACTAAGAATAAGATATTGAAATTGCTAATTGAAATATTGTCAAATATACATATTACAAAAAGATATTGCACTATGTAAGACAATTCTCACTAATATTCACCTAGTTTGACAATTGCTCTTTCATTGTAAGCAATTAGTTTCCCCCTATTTTCAGTTGTGGTGGATTGAATCTTATTCTCAACAAGTTCAGTATTTTTTTGAGATGAACTGAAAAGGAAAAGCCGTTTGATATCTCCAGATGGCACTATCAGGAAACAAGACATCAGATTGCAAAAATAAGTGAGAGTTAAAGACCTCAGTTGAAGACATTATCAATTTTCAGTCTCGATGGACAATTTCAAGGTGAATTTACACTGAAACTCTTCTAACACAGGATGTTTGATGGCTCAAAGCCTTAAGGTACTTTTGAAGACTTGTTCTCTCAAGAACTATATATGATATTATAACCGAAATTCCCCCTGTTTTAGTTTGGTACTTCAGGGTCTTTGTTTCATAAACTTGTTTTTCAACAGATGGGACTCAATGACATCTAGAAATACACACACATTTTTTTTTCACCAAAGAAAATGGTGTAGGATGTCAACAGTGTCATGAAAATGCATTTGTATATATAATATTTATAATACCGCTGCTAAGGATGGACTGTCCTTAATAAAATTTGATTGTCACACCTGTCTTTAAACGGGGAAGACTGTTGTCAGTCTCATAAGGCCTAAGAGAAATTGTTGTGTTTCTGTTCTATGCATTCTTATATTCTCTATATCTACACTATGCATATGTTTGGGGAAAATAATGAAATTGGATAATGCTTTCATCGAGCAATAAAAGGTAGGTGTTCTTATTGAGGAACACAGCTCTTTATTCAGGTACAGGATGAAATAAACATGGCCTATAGTTTCCTTGAAGCATAGTTTTGGAAATGCAATAAATGGCACTTCAATTGCTTAAGCATCCTCATCAAAAGCCTTCTTTCTTAAAAATTCATGATGCTTGTGTTTAAGAAGGGAAAATGAGGGAAGACAAGCATATCCATTTAAGATCTTGCTCAAAAAACCATCTCTAGAAGAATGAAATGGTGCTTGAAAATTAATGAGTGATCCTAGTTTCTGTCAAAGTATTTGAGGCTGCACCGTGTTTGGCCTTTTTGCAATTTTGGAGGCAGATCTGTCAAAGAAATCTTATTGGCCAAACAAAAATAAAACATTTTTTAGACAGCTTAGAGTGTTACTTTTTAATCAAAACCAAAAAGAGAGAACATTTTGTGAAGAAATCTAAACTCTTAAACTGTGTGTAGGTAAAATTGGGCAAAAGTTGTGTCCACAGTCTATAGTCAAGTGTTGCAAGGTCAAGAGGAAATCTAGTCAGATAATGCCATAATGTACACGGCACTAACAGGATGCACTAGTTACAGGGGCTCTATTCTGTACTGACTTTGGCCTTTTCAATTATGTTCAGGTAAGTCTTGACAATATCTGTAGTGAAGTGGACATGACCCAACAGCATGCATTAACAAATCTTCATATGATATTATATTATTTCAATAAAATCAATAAGAGAACCCAGTTTCTGTCATAGTATTTTAGGCTGCACCATGCTTGGCCTTTTTGCAATTTTGGAGGCAGATCGGTCAAAGAGATCTCATTGGCCAAACAAAAATAAAACATTTTTAAGACAGCTAAGAGTATTACTTTTTAATCAAAACCAAAAAGGGAGAACATTTTGTGAAGAAATCTAAATTCATAAACAGTGTGTAGGTAAAATCGGGCAAAAGTTGTGTCCACAGTCTATAGTCAAGTGTTGCAAGGTCAAGAGGAAATCTAGTCAGATAATGCCATAATGTACACGGCACTTACAGGATGCACTAGTTACAGGGGCTCTATTCTGTACTGACTGCGGCCTTTTCAATTATGTTCAGGTAAGTCTTGACATTATCTGTAGTGAAGTGGACATGGCCCAACAGCATGCATTTACAAATCTTCATATGATATTTAAATATTTAACTATGAAAGCCTGGGCTTGTTATACTGACAACAGAAATGGAATAATCATTAAATTGTTAAGCATTACTCTGACTCTAAACTAAGAATAAGATATTGAAATTGCTAATTGAAATATTGTCAAATATAGATATTACAAAAAGATATTGCACTATGTAAGACAATTCTCACTAATATTCACCTAGTTTGACAATTGCTCTTTCATTGTAAGCAATTAGTTTTCCCCTATTTTCAGTTGTGGTGGATTGAATCTTATTCTCAACAAGTTCAGTATTTTTTTGAGATGAACTGAAAAGGAAAAGCCCTTTGATATCTCCAGATGGCACTATCAGGAAACAAGACATCAGATTGCAAAAATAAGTGAGAGTTAAAGACCTCTGTTGAAGACATTATCAATTTTCAGTCTCGATGGACAATTTCAAGGTGAATTTACACTGAAACTCTTCTAACACAGGATGTTTGATGGCTCAAAGCCTTAAGGTACTTTTGAAGACTTGTTCTCTCAAGAACTATATATGATATTATAACCGAAATTCCCCCTGTTTTAGTTTGGTACTTCAGGGTCTTTGTTTCATAATCTTGTTTTTCAACAGATGGAACTCAATGACATCTAGAAATACAAACACATTTTTTTTTCACCAAAGAAAATGGTGTAGGATGTCAACAGTGTCATGAAAATGCATTTGTATATATAATATTTATAATACCGCTGCTAAGGATGGACTGTCCTTAATAAAATTTGATTGTCACACCTGTCTTTAAACGGGGAAGACTGTTGTCAGTCTCATAAGGCCTAAGAGAAATTGTTGTGTTTCTGTTCTATGCATTCTTATATTCTCTATATCTACACTATGCATATGTTTGGGGAAAATAATGAAATTGGATAATGCTTTCATCGAGCAATAAAAGGTAGGTGTTCTTATTGAGGAACACAGCTCTTTATTCAGGTACAGGATGAAATAAACATGGCCTATAGTTTCCTTGAAGCATAGTTTTGGAAATGCAATAAATGGCACTTCAATTGCTTAAGCATCCTCATCAAAAGCCTTCTTTCTTAAAAATTCATGATGCTTGTGTTTAAGAAGGGAAAATGAGGGAAGACAAGCATATCCATTTAAGATCTTGCTCAAAAAACCATCTCTAGAAGAATGAAATGGTGCTTGAAAATTAATGAGTGATCCCAGTTTCTGTCAAAGTATTTTAGGCTGCACCAGGCTTGGCCTTTTTTGCAATTTTGGAGGCAGATCGGTCAAAGAGATCTCATTGGCCAAACAAAAATAAAACATTTTTAAGACAGCTAAGAGTATTACTTTTTAATCAAAACCAAAAAGGGAGAACATTTTGTGAAGAAATCTAAATTCATAAACAGTGTGTAGGTAAAATCGGGCAAAAGTTGTGTCCACAGTCTATAGTCAAGTGTTGCAAGGTCAAGAGGAAATCTAGTCAGATAATGCCATAATGTACACGGCACTAACAGGATGCACTAGTTACAGGGGCTCTATTCTGTACTGACTTTGGCCTTTTCAATTATGTTCAGGTAAGTCTTGACATTATCTGTAGTGAAGTGGACATGGCCCAACAGCATGCATTTACAAATCTTCATATGATATTTAAATATTTAAATATGAAAGCCTGGGCTTGTCATACTGACAACAGAAATGGAATAATCATTAAATTGTTAAGCATTACTCTGACTCTAAACTAAGAATAAGATATTGAAATTGCTAATTGAAATATTGACAAATATACATATTACAAAAAGATATTGCACTATGTAAGACAATTCTCACTAATATTCACCTAGTTTGACAATTGCTCTTTCATTGTAAGCAATTAGTTTTCCCCTATTTTCAGTTGTGGTGGATTGAATCTTATTCTCAACAAGTTCAGTATTTTTTTGAGATGAACTGAAAAGGAAAAGCCCTTTGATATCTCCAGATGGCACTATCAGGAAACAAGACATCAGATTGCAAAAATAAGTGAGAGTTAAAGACCTCTGTTGAAGACATTATCAATTTTCAGTCTCGATGGACAATTTCAAGGTGAATTTACACTGAAACTCTTCTAACACAGGATGTTTGATGGCTCAAAGCCTTAAGGTACTTTTGAAGACTTGTTCTCTCAAGAACTATATATGATATTATAACCGAAATTCCCCCTGTTTTAGTTTGGTTCTTCAGGGTCTTTGTTTCATAATCTTGTTTTTCAACAGATGGAACTCAATGACATCTAGAAATACACACACATTTTTTTTTCACCAAAGAAAATGGTGTAGGATGTCAACAGTGTCATGAAAATGCATTTGTATATATAATATTTATAATACCGCTGCTAAGGATGGACTGTCCTTAATAAAATTTGATTGTCACACCTGTCTTTAAACGGGGAAGACTGTTGTCAGTCTCATAAGGCCTAAGAGAAATTGTTGTGTTTCTGTTCTATGCATTCTTATATTCTCTATATCTACACTATGCATAGTTTTGGGGAAAATAATGAAATTGGATAATGCTTTCATCGAGCAATAAAAGGTAGGTGTTCTTATTGAGGAACACAGCTCTTTATTCAGGTACAGGATGAAATAAACATGGCCTATAGTTTCCTTGAAGCATAGTTTTGGAAATGCAATAAATGGCACTTCAATTGCTTAAGCATCCTCATCAAAAGCCTTCTTTCTTAAAAATTCATGATGCTTGTGTTTAAGAAGGGAAAATGAGGGAAGACAAGCATATCCATTTAAGATCTTGCTCAAAAAACCATCTCTAGAAGAATGAAATGGTGCTTGAAAATTAATGAGTGATCCTAGTTTCTGTCAAAGTATTTGAGGCACTAACAGGATGCACTAGTTACAGGGGCTCTATTCTGTACTGACTTTGGCCTTTTCAATTATGTTCAGGTAAGTCTTGACAATATCTGTAGTGAAGTGGACATGACCCAACAGCATGCATTAACAAATCTTCATATGATATTATATTATTTCAATAAAATCAATAAGAGAACCCAGTTTCTGTCATAGTATTTTAGGCTGCACCATGCTTGGCCTTTTTGCAATTTTGGAGGCAGATCGGTCAAAGAGATCTTATTGGCCAAACAAAAATAAAACATTTTTAAGACAGCTAAGAGTTTTACTCTTTAATCAAAACCAAAAAGGGAGAACATTTTGTGAAGAAATCTAAATTCATAAACAGTGTGTAGGTAAAATCGGGCAAAAGTTGTGTCCACAGTCTATAGTCAAGTGTTGCAAGGTCAAGAGGAAATCTAGTCAGATAATGCCATAATGTACACGGCACTTACAGGATGCACTAGTTACAGGGGCTCTATTCTGTACTGACTTTGGCCTTTTCAATTATGTTCAGGTAAGTCTTGACAATATCTGTAGTGAAGTGGACATGACCCAACAGCATGCATTAACAAATCTTCATATGATATTATATTATTTCAATAAAATAAATAAGAGAACCCAGTTTCTGTCATAGTATTTTAGGCTGCACAATGCTTGGCCTTTTTGCAATTTTGGAGGCAGATCGGTCAAAGAGATCTCATTGGCCAAACAAAAATAAAACATTTTTAAGACAGCTAAGAGTATTACTTTTAAATCAAAACCAAAAAGGGAGAACATTTTGTGAAGAAATCTAAATTCATAAACAGTGTGTAGGTAAAATCGGGCAAAAGTTGTGTCCACAGTCTATAGTCAAGTGTTGCAAGGTCAAGAGGAAATCTAGTCAGATAATGCCATAATGTACACGGCACTTACAGGATGCACTAGTTACAGGGGCTCTATTCTGTACTGACTGCGGCCTTTTCAATTATGTTCAGGTAAGTCTTGACATTATCTGTAGTGAAGTGGACATGGCCCAACAGCATGCATTTACAAATCTTCATATGATATTTAAATATTTAACTATGAAAGCCTGGGCTTGTTATACTGACAACAGAAATGGAATAATCATTAAATTGTTAAGCATTACTCTGACTCTAAACTAAGAATAAGATATTGAAATTGCTAATTGAAATATTGTCAAATATACATATTACAAAAAGATATTGCACTATGTAAGACAATTCTCACTAATATTCACCTAGTTTGACAATTGCTCTTTCATTGTAAGCAATTAGTTTTCCCCTATTTTCAGTTGTGGTGGATTGAATCTTATTCTCAACAAGTTCAGTATTTTTTTGAGATGAACTGAAAAGGAAAAGCCCTTTGATATCTCCAGATGGCACTATCAGGAAACAAGACATCAGATTGCAAAAATAAGTGAGAGTTAAAGACCTCTGTTGAAGACATTATCAATTTTCAGTCTCGATGGACAATTTCAAGGTGAATTTACACTGAAACTCTTCTAACACAGGATGTTTGATGGCTCAAAGCCTTAAGGTACTTTTGAAGACTTGTTCTCTCAAGAACTATATATAATATTATAACCGAAATTCCCCCTGTTTTAGTTTGGTACTTCAGGGTCTTTGTTTCATAATCTTGTTTTTCAACAGATGGAACTCAATGACATCTAGAAATACACACACATTTTTTTTTCACCAAATAAAATGGTGTAGGATGTCAACAGTGTCATGAAAATGCATTTGTATATATAATATTTATAATACCGCTGCTAAGGATGGACTGTCCTTAATAAAATTTGATTGTCACACCTGTCTTTAAACGGGGAAGACTGTTGTCAGTCTCATAAGGCCTAAGAGAAATTGTTGTGTTTCTGTTCTATGCATTCTTATATTCTCTATATCTACACTATGCATATGTTTGGGGAAAATAATGAAATTGGATAATGCTTTCATCGAGCAATAAAAGGTAGGTGTTCTTATTGAGGAACACAGCTCTTTATTCAGGTACAGGATGAAATAAACATGGCCTATAGTTTCCTTGAAGCATAGTTTTGGAAATGCAATAAATGGCACTTCAATTGCTTAAGCATCCTCATCAAAAGCCTTCTTTCTTAAAAATTCATGATGCTTGTGTTTAAGAAGGGAAAATGAGGGAAGACAAGCATATCCATTTAAGATCTTGCTCAAAAAACCATCTCTAGAAGAATGAAATGGTGCTTGAAAATTAATGAGTGATCCTAGTTTCTGTCAAAGTATTTGAGGCTGCACAGTGTTTGGCCTTTTTTGCAATTTTGGAGGCAGATCTGTCAAAGAAATCTTATTGGCCAAACAAAAATAAAACATTTTTTAGACAGCTTAGAGTGTTACTTTTTAATCAAAACCAAACAGAGAGAACATTTTGTGAAGAAATCTAAACTCTTAAACAGTGTGTAGGTAAAATTGGGCAAAAGTTGTGTCCACAGTCTATAGTCAAGTGTTGCAAGGTCAAGAGGAAATCTAGTCAGATAATGCCATAATGTACACGGCACTAACAGGATGCACTAGTTACAGGGGCTCTATTCTGTACTGACTTTGGCCTTTTCAATTATGTTCAGGTAAGTCTTGACAATATCTGTAGTGAAGTGGACATGACCCAACATCATGCATTAACAAATCCCATATGATATTATATTATTTCAATAAAATCAATAAGAGAACCCAGTTTCTGTCATAGTATTTTAGGCTGCACCGTGCTTGGCCTTTTTGCAATTTTGGAGGCAGATCGGTCAAAGAGATCTCATTGGCCAAACAAAAATGAAACATTTTTAAGACAGCTAAAGTATTACTTTTTAATCAAAACCAGAAAGGGAGAACATTTTGTGAAGAAATCTAAATTCATAAACAGTGTGTAGGTAAAATCGGGCAAAAGTTGTGTCCACAGTCTATAGTCAAGTGTTGCAAGGTCAAGAGGAAATCTAGTCAGATAATGCCATAATGTACACGGCACTTACAGGATGCACTAGTTACAGGGGCTCTATTCTGTACTGACTGCGGCCTTTTCAATTATGTTCAGGTAAGTCTTGACATTATCTGTAGTGAAGTGGACATGGCCCAACAGCATGCATTTACAAATCTTCATATGATATTTAAATATTTAACTATGAAAGCCTGGGCTTGTTATACTGACAACAGAAATGGAATAATCATTAAATTGTTAAGCATTACTCTGACTCTAAACTAAGAATAAGATATTGAAATTGCTAATTGAAATATTGTCAAATATACATATTACAAAAAGATATTGCACTATGTAAGACAATTCTCACTAATATTCACCTAGTTTGACAATTGCTCTTTCATTGTAAGCAATTAGTTTTCCCCTATTTTCAGTTGTGGTGGATTGAATCTTATTCTCAACAAGTTCAGTATTTTTTTGAGATGAACTGAAAAGGAAAAGCCCTTTGATATCTCCAGATGGCACTATCAGGAAACAAGACATCAGATTGCAAAAATAAGTGAGAGTTAAAGACCTCTGTTGAAGACATTATCAATTTTCAGTCTCGATGGACAATTTCAAGGTGAATTTACACTGAAACTCTTCTAACACAGGATGTTTGATGGCTCAAAGCCTTAAGGTACTTTTGAAGACTTGTTCTCTCAAGAACTATATATGATATTATAACCGAAATTCCCCCTGTTTTAGTTTGGTACTTCAGGGTCTTTGTTTCATAATCTTGTTTTTCAACAGATGGAACTCAATGACATCTAGAAATACACACACATTTTTTTTTCACCAAAGAAAATGGTGTAGGATGTCAACAGTGTCATGAAAATGCATTTGTATATATAATATTTATAATACCGCTGCTAAGGATGGACTGTCCTTAATAAAATTTGATTGTCACACCTGTCTTTAAACGGGGAAGACTGTTGTCAGTCTCATAAGGCCTAAGAGAAATTGTTGTGTTTCTGTTCTATGCATTCTTATATTCTCTATATCTACACTATGCATATGTTTGGGGAAAATAATGAAATTGGATAATGCTTTCATCGAGCAATAAAAGGTAGGTGTTCTTATTGAGGAACACAGCTCTTTATTCAGGTACAGGATGAAATAAACATGGCCTATAGTTTCCTTGAAGCATAGTTTTGGAAATGCAATAAATGGCACTTCAATTGCTTAAGCATCCTCATCAAAAGCCTTCTTTCTTAAAAATTCATGATGCTTGTGTTTAAGAAGGGAAAATGAGGGAAGACAAGCATATCCATTTAAGATCTTGCTCAAAAAACCATCTCTAGAAGAATGAAATGGTGCTTGAAAATTAATGAGTGATCCTAGTTTCTGTCAAAGTATTTGAGGCTGCACAGTGTTTGGCCTTTTTTGCAATTTTGGAGGCAGATCTGTCAAAGAAATCTTATTGGCCAAACAAAAATAAAACATTTTTTAGACAGCTTAGAGTGTTACTTTTTAATCAAAACCAAACAGAGAGAACATTTTGTGAAGAAATCTAAACTCTTAAACAGTGTGTAGGTAAAATTGGGCAAAAGTTGTGTCCACAGTCTATAGTCAAGTGTTGCAAGGTCAAGAGGAAATCTAGTCAGATAATGCCATAATGTACACGGCACTAACAGGATGCACTAGTTACAGGGGCTCTATTCTGTACTGACTTTGGCCTTTTCAATTATGTTCAGGTAAGTCTTGACAATATCTGTAGTGAAGTGGACATGACCCAACAGCATGCATTAACAAATCTTCATATGATATTATATTATTTCAATAAAATCAATAAGAGAACCCAGTTTCTGTCATAGTATTTTAGGCTGCACCGTGCTTGGCCTTTTTGCAATTTTGGAGGCAGATCGGTCAAAGACATCTCATTGGCCAAACAAAAATGAAACATTTTTAAGACAGCTAAAGTATTACTTTTTAATCAAAACCAGAAAGGGAGAACATTTTGTGAAGAAATCTAAATTCATAAACAGTGTGTAGGTAAAATCGGGCAAAAGTTGTGTCCACAGTCTATAGTCAAGTGTTGCAAGGTCAAGAGGAAATCTAGTCAGATAATGCCATAATGTACACGGCACTTACAGGATGCACTAGTTACAGGGGCTCTATTCTGTACTGACTGCGGCCTTTTCAATTATGTTCAGGTAAGTCTTGACATTATCTGTAGTGAAGTGGACATGGCCCAACAGCATGCATTTACAAATCTTCATATGATATTTAAATATTTAACTATGAAAGCCTGGGCTTGTTATACTGACAACAGAAATGGAATAATCATTAAATTGTTAAGCATTACTCTGACTCTAAACTAAGAATAAGATATTGAAATTGCTAATTGAAATATTGTCAAATATACATATTACAAAAAGATATTGCACTATGTAAGACAATTCTCACTAATATTCACCTAGTTTGACAATTGCTCTTTCATTGTAAGCAATTAGTTTTCCCCTATTTTCAGTTGTGGTGGATTGAATCTTATTCTCAACAAGTTCAGTATTTTTTTGAGATGAACTGAAAAGGAAAAGCCCTTTGATATCTCCAGATGGCACTATCAGGAAACAAGACATCAGATTGCAAAAATAAGTGAGAGTTAAAGACCTCTGTTGAAGACATTATCAATTTTCAGTCTCGATGGACAATTTCAAGGTGAATTTACACTGAAACTCTTCTAACACAGGATGTTTGATGGCTCAAAGCCTTAAGGTACTTTTGAAGACTTGTTCTCTCAAGAACTATATATGATATTATAACCGAAATTCCCCCTGTTTTAGTTTGGTACTTCAGGGTCTTTGTTTCATAATCTTGTTTTTCAACAGATGGAACTCAATGACATCTAGAAATACACACACATTTTTTTTTCACCAAAGAAAATGGTGTAGGATGTCAACAGTGTCATGAAAATGCATTTGTATATATAATATTTATAATACCGCTGCTAAGGATGGACTGTCCTTAATAAAATTTGATTGTCACACCTGTCTTTAAACGGGGAAGACTGTTGTCAGTCTCATAAGGCCTAAGAGAAATTGTTGTGTTTCTGTTCTATGCATTCTTATATTCTCTATATCTACACTATGCATATGTTTGGGGAAAATAATGAAATTGGATAATGCTTTCATCGAGCAATAAAAGGTAGGTGTTCTTATTGAGGAACACAGCTCTTTATTCAGGTACAGGATGAAATAAACATGGCCTATAGTTTCCTTGAAGCATAGTTTTGGAAATGCAATAAATGGCACTTCAATTGCTTAAGCATCCTCATCAAAAGCCTTCTTTCTTAAAAATTCATGATGCTTGTGTTTAAGAAGGGAAAATGAGGGAAGACAAGCATATCCATTTAAGATCTTGCTCAAAAAACCATCTCTAGAAGAATGAAATGGTGCTTGAAAATTAATGAGTGATCCTAGTTTCTGTCAAAGTATTTGAGGCTGCACAGTGTTTGGCCTTTTTTGCAATTTTGGAGGCAGATCTGTCAAAGAAATCTTATTGGCCAAACAAAAATAAAACATTTTTTAGACAGCTTAGAGTGTTACTTTTTAATCAAAACCAAACAGAGAGAACATTTTGTGAAGAAATCTAAACTCTTAAACAGTGTGTAGGTAAAATTGGGCAAAAGTTGTGTCCACAGTCTATAGTCAAGTGTTGCAAGGTCAAGAGGAAATCTAGTCAGATAATGCCATAATGTACACGGCACTAACAGGATGCACTAGTTACAGGGGCTCTATTCTGTACTGACTTTGGCCTTTTCAATTATGTTCAGGTAAGTCTTGACAATATCTGTAGTGAAGTGGACATGACCCAACAGCATGCATTAACAAATCTTCATATGATATTATATTATTTCAATAAAATCAATAAGAGAACCCAGTTTCTGTCATAGTATTTTAGGCTGCACCGTGCTTGGCCTTTTTGCAATTTTGGAGGCAGATCGGTCAAAGAGATCTCATTGGCCAAACAAAAATGAAACATTTTTAAGACAGCTAAAGTATTACTTTTTAATCAAAACCAGAAAGGGAGAACATTTTGTGAAGAAATCTAAATTCATAAACAGTGTGTAGGTAAAATCGGGCAAAAGTTGTGTCCACAGTCTATAGTCAAGTGTTGCAAGGTCAAGAGGAAATCTAGTCAGATAATGCCATAATGTACACGGCACTTACAGGATGCACTAGTTACAGGGGCTCTATTCTGTACTGACTGCGGCCTTTTCAATTATGTTCAGGTAAGTCTTGACATTATCTGTAGTGAAGTGGACATGGCCCAACAGCATGCATTTACAAATATTCATATGATATTTAAATATTTTAACTATGAAAGCCTGGGCTTGTTATACTGACAACAGAAATGGAATAATCATTAAATTGTTAAGCATTACTCTGACTCTAAACTAAGAATAAGATATTGAAATTGCTAATTGAAATATTGTCAAATATACATATTACAAAAAGATATTGCACTATGTAAGACAATTCTCACTAATATTCACCTAGTTTGACAAATGCTCTTTCATTGTAAGCAATTAGTTTTCCCCTATTTTCAGTTGTGGTGGATTGAATCTTATTCTCAACAAGTTCAGTATTTTTTTGAGATGAACTGAAAAGGAAAAGCCCTTTGATATCTCCAGATGGCACTATCAGGAAACAAGACATCAGATTGCAAAAATAAGTGAGAGTTAAAGACCTCTGTTGAAGACATTATCAATTTTCAGTCTCGATGGACAATTTCAAGGTGAATTTACACTGAAACTCTTCTAACACAGGATGTTTGATGGCTCAAAGCCTTAAGGTACTTTTGAAGACTTGTTCTCTCAAGAACTATATATGATATTATAACCGAAATTCCCCCTGTTTTAGTTTGGTACTTCAGGGTCTTTGTTTCATAATCTTGTTTTTCAACAGATGGAACTCAATGACATCTAGAAATACACACACATTTTTTTTTCACCAAAGAAAATGGTGTAGGATGTCAACAGTGTCATGAAAATGCATTTGTATATATAATATTTATAATACCGCTGCTAAGGATGGACTGTCCTTAATAAAATTTGATTGTCACACCTGTCTTTAAACGGGGAAGACTGTTGTCAGTCTCATAAGGCCTAAGAGAAATTGTTGTGTTTCTGTTCTATGCATTCTTATATTCTCTATATCTACACTATGCATATGTTTGGGGAAAATAATGAAATTGGATAATGCTTTCATCGAGCAATAAAAGGTAGGTGTTCTTATTGAGGAACACAGCTCTTTATTCAGGTACAGGATGAAATAAACATGGCCTATAGTTTCCTTGAAGCATAGTTTTGGAAATGCAATAAATGGCACTTCAATTGCTTAAGCATCCTCATCAAAAGCCTTCTTTCTTAAAAATTCATGATGCTTGTGTTTAAGAAGGGAAAATGAGGGAAGACAAGCATATCCATTTAAGATCTTGCTCAAAAAACCATCTCTAGAAGAATGAAATGGTGCTTGAAAATTAATGAGTGATCCTAGTTTCTGTCAAAGTATTTGAGGCTGCACAGTGTTTGGCCTTTTTTGCAATTTTGGAGGCAGATCTGTCAAAGAAATCTTATTGGCCAAACAAAAATAAAACATTTTTTAGACAGCTTAGAGTGTTACTTTTTAATCAAAACCAAACAGAGAGAACATTTTGTGAAGAAATCTAAACTCTTAAACAGTGTGTAGGTAAAATTGGGCAAAAGTTGTGTCCACAGTCTATAGTCAAGTGTTGCAAGGTCAAGAGGAAATCTAGTCAGATAATGCCATAATGTACACGGCACTAACAGGATGCACTAGTTACAGGGGCTCTATTCTGTACTGACTTTGGCCTTTTCAATTATGTTCAGGTAAGTCTTGACAATATCTGTAGTGAAGTGGACATGACCCAACAGCATGCATTAACAAATCTTCATATGATATTATATTATTTCAATAAAATCAATAAGAGAACCCAGTTTCTGTCATAGTATTTTAGGCTGCACCGTGCTTGGCCTTTTTGCAATTTTGGAGGCAGATCGGTCAAAGAGATCTCATTGGCCAAACAAAAATGAAACATTTTTAAGACAGCTAAAGTATTACTTTTTAATCAAAACCAGAAAGGGAGAACATTTTGTGAAGAAATCTAAATTCATAAACAGTGTGTAGGTAAAATCGGGCAAAAGTTGTGTCCACAGTCTATAGTCAAGTGTTGCAAGGTCAAGAGGAAATCTAGTCAGATAATGCCATAATGTACACGGCACTTACAGGATGCACTAGTTACAGGGGCTCTATTCTGTACTGACTGCGGCCTTTTCAATTATGTTCAGGTAAGTCTTGACATTATCTGTAGTGAAGTGGACATGGCCCAACAGCATGCATTTACAAATCTTCATATGATATTTAAATATTTTAACTATGAAAGCCTGGGCTTGTTATACTGACAACAGAAATGGAATAATCATTAAATTGTTAAGCATTACTCTGACTCTAAACTAAGAATAAGATATTGAAATTGCTAATTGAAATATTGTCAAATATACATATTACAAAAAGATATTGCACTATGTAAGACAATTCTCACTAATATTCACCTAGTTTGACAATTGCTCTTTCATTGTAAGCAATTAGTTTTCCCCTATTTTCAGTTGTGGTGGATTGAATCTTATTCTCAACAAGTTCAGTATTTTTTTGAGATGAACTGAAAAGGAAAAGCCCTTTGATATCTCCAGATGGCACTATCAGGAAACAAGACATCAGATTGCAAAAATAAGTGAGAGTTAAAGACCTCTGTTGAAGACATTATCAATTTTCAGTCTCGATGGACAATTTCAAGGTGAATTTACACTGAAACTCTTCTAACACAGGATGTTTGATGGCTCAAAGCCTTAAGGTACTTTTGAAGACTTGTTCTCTCAAGAACTATATATGATATTATAACCGAAATTCCCCCTGTTTTAGTTTGGTACTTCAGGGTCTTTGTTTCATAATCTTGTTTTTCAACAGATGGAACTCAATGACATCTAGAAATACACACACATTTTTTTTTCACCAAAGAAAATGGTGTAGGATGTCAACAGTGTCATGAAAATGCATTTGTATATATAATATTTATAATACCGCTGCTAAGGATGGACTGTCCTTAATAAAATTTGATTGTCACACCTGTCTTTAAACGGGGAAGACTGTTGTCAGTCTCATAAGGCCTAAGAGAAATTGTTGTGTTTCTGTTCTATGCATTCTTATATTCTCTATATCTACACTATGCATATGTTTGGGGAAAATAATGAAATTGGATAATGCTTTCATCGAGCAATAAAAGGTAGGTGTTCTTATTGAGGAACACAGCTCTTTATTCAGGTACAGGATGAAATAAACATGGCCTATAGTTTCCTTGAAGCATAGTTTTGGAAATGCAATAAATGGCACTTCAATTGCTTAAGCATCCTCATCAAAAGCCTTCTTTCTTAAAAATTCATGATGCTTGTGTTTAAGAAGGGAAAATGAGGGAAGACAAGCATATCCATTTAAGATCTTGCTCAAAAAACCATCTCTAGAAGAATGAAATGGTGCTTGAAAATTAATGAGTGATCCTAGTTTCTGTCAAAGTATTTGAGGCTGCACAGTGTTTGGCCTTTTTTGCAATTTTGGAGGCAGATCTGTCAAAGAAATCTTATTGGCCAAACAAAAATAAAACATTTTTTAGACAGCTTAGAGTGTTACTTTTTAATCAAAACCAAACAGAGAGAACATTTTGTGAAGAAATCTAAACTCTTAAACAGTGTGTAGGTAAAATTGGGCAAAAGTTGTGTCCACAGTCTATAGTCAAGTGTTGCAAGGTCAAGAGGAAATCTAGTCAGATAATGCCATAATGTACACGGCACTAACAGGATGCACTAGTTACAGGGGCTCTATTCTGTACTGACTTTGGCCTTTTCAATTATGTTCAGGTAAGTCTTGACAATATCTGTAGTGAAGTGGACATGACCCAACAGCATGCATTAACAAATCTTCATATGATATTATATTATTTCAATAAAATCAATAAGAGAACCCAGTTTCTGTCATAGTATTTTAGGCTGCACCGTGCTTGGCCTTTTTGCAATTTTGGAGGCAGATCGGTCAAAGAGATCTCATTGGCCAAACAAAAATGAAACATTTTTAAGACAGCTAAAGTATTACTTTTTAATCAACACCAGAAAGGGAGAACATTTTGTGAAGAAATCTAAATTCATAAACAGTGTGTAGGTAAAATCGGGCAAAAGTTGTGTCCACAGTCTATAGTCAAGTGTTGCAAGGTCAAGAGGAAATCTAGTCAGATAATGCCATAATGTACACGGCACTTACAGGATGCACTAGTTACAGGGGCTCTATTCTGTACTGACTGCGGCCTTTTCAATTATGTTCAGGTAAGTCTTGACATTATCTGTAGTGAAGTGGACATGGCCCAACAGCATGCATTTACAAATCTTCATATGATATTTAAATATTTAACTATGAAAGCCTGGGCTTGTTATACTGACAACAGAAATGGAATAATCATTAAATTGTTAAGCATTACTCTGACTCTAAACTAAGAATAAGATATTGAAATTGCTAATTGAAATATTGTCAAATATACATATTACAAAAAGATATTGCACTATGTAAGACAATTCTCACTAATATTCACCTAGTTTGACAATTGCTCTTTCATTGTAAGCAATTAGTTTCCCCCTATTTTCAGTTGTGGTGGATTGAATCTTATTCTCAACAAGTTCAGTATTTTTTTGAGATGAACTGAAAAGGAAAAGCCCTTTGATATCTCCAGATGGCACTATCAGGAAACAAGACATCAGATTGCAAAAATAAGTGAGAGTTAAAGACCTCTGTTGAAGACATTATCAATTTTCAGTCTCGATGGACAATTTCAAGGTGAATTTACACTGAAACTCTTCTAACGCAGGATGTTTGATGGCTCAAAGCCTTAAGGTACTTTTGAAGACTTGTTCTCTCAAGAACTATATATGATATTATAACCGAAATTCCCCCTGTTTTAGTTTGGTACTTCAGGGTCTTTGTTTCATAATCTTGTTTTTCAACAGATGGAACTCAATGACATCTAGAAATACACACACATTTTTTTTTCACCAAAGAAAATGGTGTAGGATGTCAACAGTGTCATGAAAATGCATTTGTATATATAATATTTATAATACCGCTGCTAAGGATGGACTGTCCTTAATAAAATTTGATTGTCACACCTGTCTTTAAACGGGGAAGACTGTTGTCAGTCTCATAAGGCCTAAGAGAAATTGTTGTGTTTCTGTTCTATGCATTCTTATATTCTCTATATCTACACTATGCATATGTTTGGGGAAAATAATGAAATTGGATAATGCTTTCATCGAGCAATAAAAGGTAGGTGTTCTTATTGAGGAACACAGCTCTTTATTCAGGTACAGGATGAAATAAACATGGCCTATAGTTTCCTTGAAGCATA
This sequence comes from Harmothoe impar, assembly GCA_947462335.1. Classification (NCBI taxonomy): domain Eukaryota; kingdom Metazoa; phylum Annelida; class Polychaeta; order Phyllodocida; family Polynoidae; genus Harmothoe; species Harmothoe impar. The sequence goes on from OX381718.1 coordinate 50,077,226, forward strand.
GTTTTGGAAATGCAATAAATGGCACTTCAATTGCTTAAGCATCCTCATCAAAAGCCTTCTTTCTTAAAAATTCATGATGCTTGTGTTTAAGAAGGGAAAATGAGGGAAGACAAGCATATCCATTTAAGATCTTGCTCAAAAAACCATCTCTAGAAGAATGAAATGGTGCTTGAAAATTAATGAGTGATCCTAGTTTCTGTCAAAGTATTTGAGGCTGCACAGTGTTTGGCCTTTTTTGCAATTTTGGAGGCAGATCTGTCAAAGAAATCTTATTGGCCAAACAAAAATAAAACATTTTTTAGACAGCTTAGAGTGTTACTTTTTAATCAAAACCAAACAGAGAGAACATTTTGTGAAGAAATCTAAACTCTTAAACAGTGTGTAGGTAAAATTGGGCAAAAGTTGTGTCCACAGTCTATAGTCAAGTGTTGCAAGGTCAAGAGGAAATCTAGTCAGATAATGCCATAATGTACACGGCACTAACAGGATGCACTAGTTACAGGGGCTCTATTCTGTACTGACTTTGGCCTTTTCAATTATGTTCAGGTAAGTCTTGACAATATCTGTAGTGAAGTGGACATGACCCAACAGCATGCATTAACAAATCTTCATATGATATTATATTATTTCAATAAAATCAATAAGAGAACCCAGTTTCTGTCATAGTATTTTAGGCTGCACCATGCTTGGCCTTTTTGCAATTTTGGAGGCAGATCGGTCAAAGAGATCTCATTGGCCAAACAAAAATGAAACATTTTTAAGACAGCTAAAGTATTACTTTTTAATCAAAACCAGAAAGGGAGAACATTTTGTGAAGAAATCTAAATTCATAAACAGTGTGTAGGTAAAATCGGGCAAAAGTTGTGTCCACAGTCTATAGTCAAGTGTTGCAAGGTCAAGAGGAAATCTAGTCAGATAATGCCATAATGTACACGGCACTTACAGGATGCACTAGTTACAGGGGCTCTATTCTGTACTGACTGCGGCCTTTTCAATTATGTTCAGGTAAGTCTTGACATTATCTGTAGTGAAGTGGACATGGCCCAACAGCATGCATTTACAAATCTTCATATGATATTTAAATATTTTAACTATGAAAGCCTGGGCTTGTTATACTGACAACAGAAATGGAATAATCATTAAATTGTTAAGCATTACTCTGACTCTAAACTAAGAATAAGATATTGAAATTGCTAATTGAAATCTTGTCAAATATACATATTACAAAAAGATATTGCACTATGTAAGACAATTCTCACTAATATTCACCTAGTTTGACAATTGCTCTTTCATTGTAAGCAATTAGTTTTCCCCTATTTTCAGTTGTGGTGGATTGAATCTTATTCTCAACAAGTTCAGTATTTTTTTGAGATGAACTGAAAAGGAAAAGCCCTTTGATATCTCCAGATGGCACTATCAGGAAACAAGACATCAGATTGCAAAAATAAGTGAGAGTTAAAGACCTCTGTTGAAGACATTATCAATTTTCAGTCTCGATGGACAATTTCAAGGTGAATTTACACTGAAACTCTTCTAACACAGGATGTTTGATGGCTCAAAGCCTTAAGGTACTTTTGAAGACTTGTTCTCTCAAGAACTATATATGATATTATAACCGAAATTCCCCCTGTTTTAGTTTGGTACTTCAGGGTCTTTGTTTCATAATCTTGTTTTTCAACAGATGGAACTCAATGACATCTAAAAATACACACACATTTTTTTTTCACCAAAGAAAATGGTGTAGGATGTCAACAGTGTCATGAAAATGCATTTGTATATATAATATTTATAATACCGCTGCTAAGGATGGACTGTCCTTAATAAAATTTGATTGTCACACCTGTCTTTAAACGGGGAAGACTGTTGTCAGTCTCATAAGGCCTAAGAGAAATTGTTGTGTTTCTGTTCTATGCATTCTTATATTCTCTATATCTACACTATGCATATGTTTGGGGAAAATAATGAAATTGGATAATGCTTTCATCGAGCAATAAAAGGTAGGTGTTCTTATTGAGGAACACAGCTCTTTATTCAGGTACAGGATGAAATAAACATGGCCTATAGTTTCCTTGAAGCATAGTTTTGGAAATGCAATAAATGGCACTTCCATTGCTTAAGCATCCTCATCAAAAGCCTTCTTTCTTAAAAATTCATGATGCTTGTGTTTAAGAAGGGAAAATGAGGGAAGACAAGCATATCCATTTAAGATCTTGCTCAAAAAACCATCTCTAGAAGAATGAAATGGTGCTTGAAAATTAATGAGTGATCCCAGTTTCTGTCAAAGTATTTGAGGCTGCACCGTGTTTGGCCTTTTTGCAATTTTGGAGGCAGATCTGTCAAAGAAATCTTATTGGCCAAACAAAAATAAAACATTTTTTAGACAGCTTAGAGTGTTACTTTTTAATCAAAACCAAAAAGAGAGAACATTTTGTGAAGAAATCTAAACTCTTAAACAGTGTGTAGGTAAAATTGGGCAAAAGTTGTGTCCACAGTCTATAGTCAAGTGTTGCAAGGTCAAGAGGAAATCTAGTCAGATAATGCCATAATGTACACGGCACTAACAGGATGCACTAGTTACAGGGGCTCTATTCTGTACTGACTTTGGCCTTTTCAATTATGTTCAGGTAAGTCTTGACAATATCTGTAGTGAAGTGGACATGACCCAACAGCATGCATTAACAAATCTTTATATGATATTATATTATTTCAATAAAATCAATAAGAGAACCCCGTTTCTGTCATAGTATTTTAGGCTGCACCGTGCTTGGCCTTTTTGCAATTTTGGAGGCAGATCGGTCAAAGAGATCTCATTGGCCAAACAAGAATAAACCATTTTTAAGACAGCTAAGAGTATTACTTTTTAATCAAAACCAAAAAGGGAGAACATTTTGTGAAGAAATCTAAATTCTTAAACAGTGTATAGGTAAAATCGGGCAAAAGTTGTGTCCACAGTCTATAGTCAAGTGTTGCAAGGTCAAGAGGAAATCTAGTCAGATAATGCCATAATGTACACGGCACTTACAGGATGCACTAGTTACAGGGGCTCTATTCTGTACTGACTGCGGCCTTTTCAATTATGTTCAGGTAAGTCTTGACATTATCTGTAGTGAAGTGGACATGGCCCAACAGCATGCATTTACAAATCTTCATATGATATTTAAATATTTTAACTATGAAAGCCTGGGCTTGTTATACTGACAACAGAAATGGAATAATAACTAAATTGTTAAGTATTACTCTGACTCTAAACTAAGAATAAGATATTGAAATTGCTAATTGAAATATTGTCAAATATACATATTACAAAAAGATATTGCACTATGTAAGACAATTCTCACTAATATTCACCTAGTTTGACAATTGCTCTTTCATTGTAAGCAATTAGTTTCCCCCTATTTGCAGTTGTGGTGGATTGAATCTTATTCTCAACAAGTTCAGTATTTTTTTGAGATGAACTGAAAAGGAAAAGCCCTTTGATATCTCCAGATGGCACTATCAGGAAACAAGACATCAGATTGCAAAAATAAGTGAGAGTAAAAGACCTCTGTTGAAGACATTATCAATTTTCAGTCTCGATGGACAATTTCAAGGTGAATTTACACTGAAACTCTTCTAACACAGGATGTTTGATGGCTCAAAGCCTTAAGGTACTTTTGAAGACTTGTTCTCTCAAGAACTATATATGATATTATAACCGAAATTCCCCCTGTTTTAGTTTGGTACTTCAGGGTCTTTGTTTCATAATCTTGTTTTTCAACAGATGGAACTCAATGACATCTAAAAATACACACACATTTTTTTTTCACCAAAGAAAATGGTGTAGGATGTCAACAGTGTCATGAAAATGCATTTGTATATATAATATTTATAATACCACTGCTAAGGATGGACTGTCCTTAATAAAATTTGATTGTCACACCTGTCTTTAAACGGGGAAGACTGTTGTCAGTCTCATAAGGCCTAAGAGAAATTGTTGTGTTTCTGTTCTATGCATTCTTATATTCTCTATATCTACACTATGCATATGTTTGGGGAAAATAATGAAATTGGATAATGCTTTCATCGAGCAATAAAAGGTAGGTGTTCTTATTGAGGAACACAGCTCTTTATTCAGGTACAGGATGAAATAAACATGGCCTATAGTTTCCTTGAAGCATAGTTTTGGAAATGCAATAAATGGCACTTCAATTGCTTAAGCATCCTCATCAAAAGCCTTCTTTCTTAAAAATTCATGATGCTTGTGTTTAAGAAGGGAAAATGAGGGAAGACAAGCATATCCATTTAAGATCTTGCTCAAAAAACCATCTCTAGAAGAATGAAATGGTGCTTGAAAATTAATGAGTGATCCCAGTTTCTGTCAAAGTATTTGAGGCTGCACAGTGTTTGGCCTTTTTTGCAATTTTGGAGATAGATCTGTCAAAGAAATCTTATTGGCCAAACAAAAATAAAACATTTTTTAGACAGCTTAGAGTGTTACTTTTTAATCAAAACCAAACAGAGAGAACATTTTGTGAAGAAATCTAAACTCTTAAACAGTGTGTAGGTAAAATTGGGCAAAAGTTGTGTCCACAGTCTATAGTCAAGTGTTGCAAGGTCAAGAGGAAGTCTAGTCAGATAATGCCATAATGTACACGGCACTAACAGGATGCACTAGTTACAGGGGCTCTATTCTGTACTGACTTTGGCCTTTTCAATTATGTTCAGGTAAGTCTTGACAATATCTGTAGTGAAGTGGACATGACCCAACAGCATGCATTAACAAATCTTCATATGATATTATATTATTTCAATAAAATCAATAAGAGAACCCAGTTTCTGTCATAGTATTTTAGGCTGCACCGTGCTTGGCCTTTTTGCAATTTTGGAGGCAGATCGGTCAAAGAGATCTCATTGGCCAAACAAAAATAAAACATTTTTAAGACAGCTAAGAGTATTACTTTTTAATCAAAGCCAAAAAGGGAGAACATTTTGTGAAGAAATCTAAACTCTTAAACAGTGTGTAGGTAAAATCGGGCAAAAGTTGTGTCCACAGTCTATAGTCAAGTGTTGCAAGGTCAAGAGGAAATCTAGTCAGATAATGCCATAATGTACACGGCACTAACAGGATGCACTAGTTACAGGGGCTCTATTCTGTACTGACTTTGGCCTTTTCAATTATGTTCAGGTAAGTCTTGACAATATCTGTAGTGAAGTGGACATGACCCAACAGCATGCATTAACAAATCTTCATATGATATTATATTATTTCAATAAAATCAATAAGAGAACCCAGTTTCTGTCATAGTATTTTAGGCTGCACCGTGCTTGGCCTTTTTGCAATTTTGGAGGCAGATCGGTCAAAGAGATCTCATTGGCCAAACAAAAATAAAACATTTTTAAGACAGCTAAGAGTATTACTTTTTAATCAAAGCCAAAAAGGGAGAACATTTTGTGAAGAAATCTAAACTCTTAAACAGTGTGTAGGTAAAATCGGGCAAAAGTTGTGTCCACAGTCTATAGTCAAGTGTTGCAAGGTCAAGAGGAAATCTAGTCAGATAATGCCATAATGTACACGGCACTTACAGGATGCACTAGTTACAGGGGCTCTATTCTGTACTGACTGCGGCCTTTTCAATTATGTTCAGGTAAGTCTTGACATTATCTGTAGTGAAGTGGACATGGCCCAACAGCATGCATTTACAAATATTCATATGATATTTAAATATTTTAACTATGAAAGCCTGGGCTTGTTATACTGACAACAGAAATGGAATAATCATTAAATTGTTAAGCATTACTCTGACTCTAAACTAAGAATAAGATATTGAAATTGCTAATTGAAATATTGTCAAATATACATATTACAAAAAGATATTGCACTATGTAAGACAATTCTCACTAATATTCACCTAGTTTGACAATTGCTCTTTCATTGTAAGCAATTAGTTTCCCCCTATTTTCAGTTGTGGTGGATTGAATCTCATTCTCAACAAGTTCAGTATTTTTTTGAGATGAACTGAAAAGGAAAAGCCCTTTGATATCTCCAGATGGCACTATCAGGAAACAAGACATCAAATTGCAAAAATACGTGAGAGTAAAAGACCTCTGTTGAAGACATTTTCAATTTTCAGTCTCGATGGACAATTTCAAGGTGAATTTACACTGAAACTCTTCTAACACAGGATGTTTGATGGCTCAAAGCCTTAAGGTACTTTTGAAGACTTGTTCTCTCAAGAACTATATATGATATTATAACCGAAATTCCCCCTATTTTTGTTTGTCAGGGTCATTGTTTCATAATCTTGTTTTTCATTAGATGGAACTCAATGACATTTAAGAATACACACACATTTTTTTCACCAAAGAAAATGGTGTAGGATGTAAACCATCAAAAGTATCATGAAAATGCATCCTTATAACCTATATTTGTAATATCACTACCAAGTATTGACTGTCCTTAATAAAAAACGTCACACCTGTCTTTAAACGGGGAAGACTGTTGTCAGTCTCATAAGGCTTAAGAGGAATCGTTGTGCTTTTGTTCCATGAATTCATATATTGTCTATATAAAAGCTATGTAGTATGTTTGGGAAAAAGAAAATGGATGATGCTCTCATGGAGTGATAAAAAGTGTTCTCATTGAGGAACACATCTATTCGGATAAAATAACCATCACCTATGATTTCCTTAAACCATAGTTTTGGAGATGGAATGAATTTTACTTGCCCGAATATTGTATCAGATGCACATATATCATTGCAGTGTTAATCCCAATAGACAGACAGAGATTGGGATTATTACATGAAAAAAGGATTCCAACTTCAAAGTAGTGATGCATTGATAGAATTTGGTTGTTGGTGGGTCCTCAAGTTGATTATGCTCTTACCACAGGACCTAGAGAGGCCCTGCAGGGGACTCTGGGGTTCCCGTGGACAAGAGTAGATATCTACGAGAGGACCCACAAACAACCAAATTCTATCTTCATCCCGCGAGAAAAGGGGACATGAATCAAGGCTGTAGAGTTTCAAAAGATTTTGAACTAAAGTAGGCTTTCAAATTATAAGAAAATACACGTTTCTAGGGCCTCTGCAGAGTCCCCTTCAGGGTCCCAATACACGCAGCCCTTAGAAACAGGAGCGCATGAGGTAACCAAGGAGAAGCGTTGTTTGTTGATGTTGGCGATGTCGGTATAGATGGTAAATACACATTTTACTACATTTTAGGGGGCTCATAGCTTCAATCTGACCTGGAATTCGAAGCCTACACATTCACAAACCAAGGGGGTCATGCTTATAAATACTTCTTTGGAAAAGATTTGCTGCTACTAGGCATTTAACATGGGCGAGTTTTGATGGATTTAAGCGGAAGTAACGTTTGTGACGTAATTTCATTGACACTGCAACAGCCAATCAGGGCACCCTCTTTTTACAACCTTGACAACATAGTAGAACCGCTTGACAACATCGGATATCACTTAACAACATCAAATGTCGATCTGATATTTGATGCCTTGATATTTGTGTCGAAGCCAACCTCGAGTGGGACAAAAATATATATTAACACATCTGTTTAGCTAAGACAGAATGTTGTTACTAAATAGTTAAATATGGTACATTAGAATACATTTAGGATTAAAACCAATATTGAAAATAATCATAAAGAAGGTACATTCTGCATTATGCCTAAACAACTATGATAGTGCTATGCTTATACCCAAAACAGAAATAAAACAGACCAACATTGCTTGAATACAAAAACACAAACAAAACGTTTATTTATAACGATCATATTGGATTAATTAAATGGTGCTTCAGCCAGTGTGAGCTCCTCATAAAGGCATGAAGGTAACATGGTGACAGATATTTAGAAGGATAAACTTATTTTATTATGGTTCACAAAGTGTTGTTTTTTTGCACATGGTGAAATATGATATTTATTAAAAAGGCACCCTCAGTCCAAGTGGTGTATAAGTCATGTATCAAATACATGAATACCACATAATATTATATCAACTATAAGAAGTTTGTTTTGCATTAAACTATGGAAGTATCACATCAAATATGGAATGTTTAACTCCTTCCAGCCGGCTAGTGCTTTTATGAGCACGCACCATTAATATTTTGATCAACATAACCTGCTATTATGGTACCATATGAAAGGAAATTACATACAGATTGCACATCAGTGATTGGAAAACATGTATCACGAGTACCTATTCTCATGTCAACTTCAATATAACCCTATATCTTCATACTGCTGGGTCTAGGGCCTCAATGTGCCATATTCTGGAGAGTTAAACTCTTCCTCTACCAGAATGTTTTTGGGTAAAATTTCACCTTATAAGGGATGAGATGAGCTTTCCAAAACTGTAGTAATCATGTAAATATTCTATATAGAAGGGAAGGCGTGATGATTTGAGCTAAGGTTGGTAATAAAAAGGACAGAACCCTGTTTTAATTAGGGAGATATGATTTATATAGGCTGGGCACAAACATTTGAATAAAAGCAACCAATTATTACACATAAATGTGTTTCTCAAGAGGCGTATCCTATACTGAACAATGCTAATTATTAAACAAAGGGTTTTAAGAAACCATTCTAGGGGTTCTGAGGCTACAGGAGAGGTGGAAGAGAGGCTCTGCACCACTCGTTGTGCCCTTGACAAAATTATAATCAAATATTGCCTTACCCTAGTAAGTCTCATTTAATTTCACCAATAACCTATTAAAATTGGATTTTTTAGTCTAAATTTGATTCTAGAGGGATTTGTTTGCATACTGTTTAAAAGGTTTTGGGTAACTAATGAGATAATGTAAGAAATAAGTGGTTTTAAGAAATGTTTTATACTTCTAATAAGTCTAGTTAGGCAGGTCTGCTCCCGGTTGTTTTTTTGTTGTAGAACAGTGTAATTAATCCAGGGAAAATCTTAATTCAATGAGAATTGATCACATCCATGTGTGCTAAATATGGGTTGTTACATACATGTATATCATTGGAAAGCTACAACCACGAGGGAAACCACGAGGGGTCATTTACACCTCATCTAGATCTGATTGGAATAGAGAGTTTCCTAAATCTTCCAAAGAGAAAACATAGATGTCATGGCTATCCCTTTCATTAGGGGGTTAGGGGTCAGGGGAGTGGGGGCTGGGGGCCTCTGCTAGTTGTATGGCCCTGTTGGATATGCGGTAAAAGATCAAAATCAAAGGTTAAAACAAGAAAAATTTCTAATTATAAAATAAAAAATTTCTAATATCAAGCTCTTAATTAAGTGTTCGGAAAAGAATGTTCGGAAATGAAAATGAATGGGTAATCTCACAAAAGGACTATTTAAATCAATCATATCATCATGAAATATCTTTTAGATATAAGTGTTAATGGGCATTATTTGTTGAAAACTATTCTTATTAGCTGATTAATTCTATGTTACTGTTATTTACTATTCGGAAATGAAAACCTTTAAGAATCTGATTTTTTTACCTATTTGTTGGGATCAGATACTGCATACAAAATCAATTAGACAATAGTGTAATCGATTTTTGATTAAATTCCATTTAGTCCATCCATTGTTTTTACCTAAAAACAACTATTTGCTCATACCTTTTCTTTTAGACTGTTTAAAATTAATTGTTCGGAAGTGAAGTAAAATCAAGGGACATTACATTAAAAAAATCATAAAAAATCTTACGTTCAATACAAGCCTGACATGTAATGTTTATATTAAAGGTGGGATAACAAGTATTCAATACACACTGAATTTGTATGGGTGACTATAAGGAATGATTTTAAAATCAGTGTGTAAAAATGAAAAATCGATCTGTGGACAGGCAATTTTTGCCACTTGTCTTATTATTAGGCATCCATGGGCATGCAAAATATAGCTTTAAGCTATCTTCATACATGTGCAAAACAAGTCTGATACATCGGCACTCTGTAGATACAACCAGCAGGCCACTATTGACATTATATTTTCTCATATGCATCTGAGGACATGGAAAGATAGACTTAAAGCAGAATGTGCCTCACCTCCAATTTAGGATTTTGGGATGGTCTCAATGGCAACCAGAGAGTGTCATATACATATGTGTTAATTAATTCTTCATAAAAAAAATTCTTTTTGCACTATCTATGCAATGTATTTCTAAAATTCGGCAAAAACAACAATTACTTTAAAGTAAATGCAGTTTTTATACATTTTCTTCCACTCATATATATACAAATGTTCTTCAAATTATATAAACACATAACCATATTACATTTCATAGCACTGAGTGAGCCTGGGAGCAACGAGCACTACACTGTAAAAATGTATGTTGTGGGAACATGAAAAAAGAGTAACAGACAGTATATCTAACACACTTTCACACACTTATACACTACCTTTTTATCAAATATGTAGGTATTAAAAAGTGTGTACGATATGCATACATTTTTAGTGACAATAAATGGCACCATGAGTGTCTTTTGAGAGATTTCAGTCACACTGCAAGATTGTCATGTTTAATGATATGTTTTAATATTTTCAATATAATATGAGGTGTAACTGCAATGGATGCATGAAGCTAAGAAGTTAGAATTGCATTGAAGCTGAATAACCTATTCTAGGGAGGTCTAAAGAATGCAGAAATTCCATACAAGGCTTTGCTATGTAGGATGGTTACCACAATAAGTATTGGCTACCATTGCAGTAGTGGCCGTATACATGCTGTGGTTGATAAAAGTGCTCTGCTAGCAGAGCATTTGCCTTGCCTGCTGACCATGTTGAATAACAAGCTTAATCCATTTAAACACTTTATCGAGCAAACACACATATATATGATTAACACATTTTTTTCTACACACTTCATATTTTACACACCTTTTATGTCTACACACTTTCAAGATTAACAAGATTTGAGAAAGGTATGCAGTGTGTTATAATAATGTGTTAGGTTAACACACATTTTTTAGAGTCAACGGGAGATTGTTTGTTTCCTACTCCATGTGCATATCAGTCTCAATGCAGTACTACAGGTGTCTACACTCGGTCAAGTATTTGAGTTCAAGAGTACATCCAATATGCTGCTAATTGTTCAGCACAAGGCATGAGCAGGATGTAGAGGCTTCAGGAGGACACCTGTATTGACTTTAGATATGTCGCTGTTAATATGTTGAGATAAGCTTCTGCACTACCTTGGTTTATTAATGTACTCTTATTTGCCAGTGCTTTGGAGGGAGACCACTGCATGCACACTGGTACCAACTGAAAAGTGAGCCTTAACCAAAAGCAGATCCTGCATAGTCTTGAAAAACATATCTTGCATAGTCTTAATCATATCTTGTGTAGTCTTACCGCTTCATTGGATTCAAACTATGTATACTGGCATTATACAAAGGGCACAGGACATTAAAGTACTATGCAGCTCTCAGAGGGTTAACAGACGATAATTAATATTAAGATCTGATAAAGGTACTCAATTGATATATTACTGATATCATATCCTCAATAGTGGCCATCCCTGGCTTATCTCTACCAATTTCCTGCCATAAAGGTTCATAGTGGGCATGAAATCACATACTTGTCCCACTTATATATAATCTGTATCTACATTTATGAATACTACCGTAAAACCTCGCATATAAGCCTAACTCGCGTATAAGCCGCCCCCGACTTTGGGCCGATCCTATAAGCCACAGAAGCCTTTTGAATGATCCCTTGAAAAAACTTGTGTACTAGCCTCACCCCCAACTTACCCCCCCCTCCCACTAGGCCTACACCACTAACTGACTGACCTTGTCAGTTGTATGTACATATTACAGGTAACTAAGGGGGGGTTGTGCAGAGGGTGAGAAACCACTCACACGCCACATTGACAGGCAAGCATAGCATTACATCCTGGACCTTGGTTCGTGAGAAAGCTGACAAAATGCCCATGATGCCAAACCCCCCCCCCCCCCAGCCCACCTGATGAGGTGCAAATAGGAGGCACTGACACTGCCCACTAAGTCAGCTTTGTCACCCCCCCCCGCTCTCGGCAGTCCCTTACTATAGCTGCAGCTCCTGGGACCTGAGATAATACTTTGGCATAGTCTATGCCCATCTTTATATTGTCTTTTTTGACATACAAATTTGGAAAAACTCGTGTATAAGCCGCACCCCAACTTTGGGCTGATTCTATAAGCCGCACCGACGATCTGATTCGTGTACTAGCCGCGGCTTTTAAGCGAGGTTTTACTATAATCTATTGGTGCAAACCAAATTGGATATGGGGCTTCTCATCTGATGGAGCTTTCATTATTTGTGAAAAGGGGAGGAGCATAGTATTTAGTGGCAGTAAACATAAGTAACACAACATCTTGGTTTTATTATGAAAAGGCTGTAAGTGGAAATTTCATGTTTTTGAGATATGGGAAGAGTAAGAAAAATCTATGTGGTCTTCAGTCTGTATTTTCTTAAATTTATGGTACATTGCCACAAAAAAATCCAATATGTGAAAATAAATCATATCATGGTACTAGAATATCCTACTTAGTGCCTTTGTAATTATAGGAATGATTAGGGAAAAATGACAGGAATGAGGTCACTTGTATAAAGAATTGCATGTAAATTTTTATATTTTTTATCAGTGAACAAAAGCTGTAAATTATCTCAATTTGGCATCCATTTACTATAAAATGTATTCACTGGTTTTATCATAATGTTTCAGTGTTAGTTTCTTAGTTTCTTTGCTGTTAAAAAAAGGGTTGAGATGGTTTCTTCCCCAACATTTTTCAAGCCCAGCCAAATTTACTTAACCCACCACTGTTAACTAATGACTGTTTCCAAATAGTGTTTAGTTTTGTGTCAAGTACCTGGGAAGGTGTTTCAAGTTCAAGAGTGCATCTCAGATAACCAAATTAACATGGGCTACTGAAGTTTAAGGCCTTGGGTAGGGATCCTATTTTTTAGTGTACTGTTTTCAGAAAGTATGGTACTTAAAAATGTGAAATATCTCTGTCAATTATGGTCAAACAACATAGACAAAATTGACCAAAGAGCTGAGATTGAACTCTTCCTTTGAACAGGAGCACATTTTGAAAATGTTCAATATTAACCAAAATATAGCAATATCTGTTTTAAAAGAAAAACCCGTCTTAAGCAAGACTTTTTCCCGCCAAAAAAACTATGCATAGGTTTCAATAGAGAATTGTGAGAATAAAATTGTGAATTTTTGAAAAAACGAATTCCCCGAATTCATAATTCTAACATATCCTAGCTTATGTCATAAATGAACCAATGTCAAAGGCATATGTTGAATTTAAACAAAGATATTTTCTAGCAATTCACAAAAGAATAATCAAAACTTTCGCGTATTATGAAATACCCTGTTGCCCTAAACGTGTCCAAACGGGTATTTCCTTGTGGGAGAGGTAGGGATTAGAAATAGTGTGTATTATATTACAGGTCTTGATAGATTTTTGGGGGGCCAAAACATATTCAGGCCCCCCCTCCTCAGTGATTGGCGGGCCCGCCTCCCCCCCTTTTCCTACACCATAGATACCCATCTCCCCAGCAGCAGATATTGCTTAGAAGGATAAGAAACCCAACAAAAACAGCCTCCATTTTCTGTTTCTGTTGGTGGTGCACCAATCGACTCGATTTCTGACGGCTTGTGCAATCTGGATGCAAACTGGAGGGCGCTTGTGCTGCAGCGATCTAGCCCACACGCACCTCCTTGCCCACACACCTGCTAGCCCACACCCACCTACTTGCCTACACCTATCACCTTGCCTATACCCATCGGCTCGGCTGAAATATGATAACATACTAGTGTGACACGTGATTTGTAGGTAGTTTTGACCTGGGAATACATTTCTTCTCTTAGAATTAACAAACAATTTGCTGTTCCTGAAATAATTTATATATTCAATCTTTCAGTCACACAATTCTATCACCTAATCACCCTGACTCAGATTAATATTTTATGTTAATCACACACGTTCATACAATTAAACTACTTATATTTTATCCTTTCATTATTGTAATAGGGTACTTTGATCAAATTCCATACAAATGAAATCCCATACAAAGAAAAACAAGAACAACAAAAATGTGCCGCATTTCATCTCATGATTCACTAAATTATGTCCAACATACATATCCTTTGCATAAAGTGTAAAGTAACATAACTCTTCTAATACCAGATGTGATGAATTGTATTCAGTTTGTTTTGCATCTTTAGGTTTGGAGCTTCCGGAACATTCCAAAATAGATATTTGAGTGGGTATTAAAAAAAAGATTAAATATGTGTTGAGGCTTAAGCTTCTTATTTTGGGGAAGGTTAAATACTATAATTAAATCCACAGTACAGGGGAAAGGTGGGCATTCCAGCTAAGATGTAGATGAAAGGGTTAAAACAATTTTTGAATGCTTATTCCTTACAATAGAACCATGAAACTACAGGAAACTAGCCTGGCAAAGGGAGAGTTACTGATGGTCTGACATAAGTGAACCCCTGGTTCCATTTTAGCCCTTACTGATCATATGATCCTAAAAACACAAGCATATGAACATGGTATAAAAAGTGTGTATGTGAAATAGGCCGAAAGTTGTGTCTTGGGACTATAGTCAAGTGTTGCAAGGTCGAGAGCACATCTAGTCAGATAATGCCATAATGCACACAGCACAACAGGATGCACTGATTACAGTAGGTCTATTCTGTACTGACTTTGCTCACGGCTTTTCAATTATATTCAGGTATGTTCAGGTCTTGACAATATCTGTAGTGAAGTGGACATGGCCCAACAGCATACATTAACAAATCTTGATATGATATTTTAATATTTCAACTATGAAAGCCTGGGATTGTTATACTGAAAACAGAAATGGAATGATCAATGAATTTTGGAGGCAGATCCATCAAAGAGATCTCATTGGCCAAACAAAAATAAAACATTTTTTAAACAGCTTAGAGTATTACTTTTTAATCAAAACCAAAAAGAGAGAACATTTTGTGAAGAAATCTAAATTCTTAAATAGTATGTAGGTGAAATGGGCCGAAAGTTTTGTCCACAGTCTATAGTCAAAAGTTGCAAGGTCAAGAGGAAATCTAGTCAGATAACGCCATAATGCACACAGCAAGAATAGGATGCACTAGTTACAGCAGGTCTATTCTGTACTGACTTTGGCCTTTTCAATTATGTTGAGGTAAGTCTTGACAATATCTGTAGTGAAGTGGACATTGCCCAACAGCATACATTTACAAATCTTCATATGATATTTTAATATGTCAACTATGAAAGCCTGGGATTGTTATACTGACTACAGAAATGGAATAATCAATAAATTGTGAGTAATCACCCTGATGGTATACTCAGAATAAGATTTTGAAATTGCTAATTGAAATATTGTTAAATATAATATATGTTACAAAAAGATATTGCACTAATTCATAGAATTTTCACTAATATTTACCGAGTTTAACAATTACTCTTCCATTGTAAGCAATTAGTTTTCCCCATTTTTCGGTTGTTGGGGATCAAATCTTATACTCAACAAGTTCAGTATCTTTTTTGAGATGAACTGGAAAGGAAACACCCTTTGATATCTCAAGATGGCAATATGAGGAAACAAGACATCAGATTGCAAAACTAAGTGAGAGTAAAAGACCTCTTTTGAAGACACTATCAATTTTCTGTCTGGATGGACAATTTCAATGTGAATATACACGGGAACTCTTCTCAGACAGGATGCTTGATGGCTCAGAGCCTTAAGGTACTTTTGAAGACCTGTTCTCTCAAGAACTATATATAATATTTCGACCCAAATCCCCCCTATTTAGGTTTGGTACTTCAGGGTTATTGTTTCAAAATCTTGTTTTGCAACAGATGGAACTCAATGACATCTAAAAATACAGCACATTTTTTTCACCAAAGAAAATGGTGTAGGATGTAAACCATCAACAGTGTCATGAAAATGCATTATATATATTATATTTATAATATCATGGCTAAGTATGGACTGTCCTTAATAAAATTTGATTGTCACACCTGTCTTTAAATGGGGAAGACTGTTGTCAGTCTCATAAGGCCTAAGAGAAATTGTTGTGTTTCTGTTCTATGCATTCTTATATTCTCTATATCTACACCAAACATATGTTTAGGAAAAATAATGAAAATGGATAATGCTTTCATAGAGCGACAAAAGGTAGGTGTTCTTATTGAGGAACACAGTTATTTATTCAGGTACAGGATAAAATAAACATGGCCTATAGTTTCCTTGAAGCATAGTTTTGGAAATGCAATAAAAGGCACTTCAATTGCTTAAGCATCCTCATCAAAAGCCTTCTTTCTTAAAAATTCATGATGCTTGTGTTTAAAAAGGGAAAATGAGGGAAGACAAGCATATCCATTTAAGATCTTGCTCAAAAAACCATCTCTAGAAGAATGAAATGGTGCTTGAAAATTAATGAGTGATCCCAGTATCTGAAAAAGTATTTTAGGCTGCAACGTGTTTGGCCTTTATGCAATTTTGGAGGCAGATCTTTCAAAGAAATCTCATTGGCCAAACAAAAACAAAACATTTTTTAGACAGCTTAGAGTGTTACTTTTTAATCAAAACCAAAAAGAGAGAACATTTTGTGAAGAAATCTAAATTCTTAAACAGTGTGTAGGTAAAATCGGGCAAAAGTTGTGTCCACAGTCTATAGTCAAGTGTTGCAAGGTCAAAAGGAAATCTAGTCAGATAATGCCATAATGTACACGGCACTTACAGGATGCACTGGTTATTGGGGCTCTATTCTGTACTGACTTTGGCCTTTTCAATAATGTTCAGGTAAGTCTTGGCAATATCTGTAGCACAGGCTGTAACTGAGTCCTGTTGCCATTGTATTGTGTATGTATAGTATATATGTACAGGTCTGACACTCCTAGTCCCTGGTCATCTATACACTTGAGGCGGCAGCACTGTACATGGGATTGTAGGCAGACCGTGGCACCATCTAGTAGAAATCTAGGAACTACAAATCTCTGTACTTCAGATGGTGCCACTGTCTGCCTAAAATCCCATGTACAGTGCTGCCGCCTCAAGTGTATAGATGACCAGGGACTAGGAGTGTCAGTCCTTTACATATATACTATACATACACAATACAATGGCAACAGGACTCAGTTACAGCCTGTGATCTGTAGTGAAGTGGACATGGCCCAACAGCATACATTTACAAATCTTCATATTATGATATTATAATATTTCAATAAAATCAATAAGAGAACCCAGTTTCTGTCAGAGTATTTTAGGCTGCACCATGTTTGGCCTTTTTGCAATTTTGGAGGCAGATCGGTCAAAGAGATCTCATTGGCCATACAAAAATAAAACATTTTTAAGACAGCTTAGAGTGTTACTTTTTAATCAAAACCAAAAAGAGAGAACATTTTGTGAAGAAATCTAAATTCTTAAACAGTGTGTAGGTAAAATCGGGCAAAAGTTGTGTCCACAGTCTATAGTCAAGTGTTGCAAGGTCAAGAGGAAATCTAGTCAGATAATGCCATAATGTACACGGCACTAACAGGATACACTGGTTACAGGTGGTCTATTCTGTATTGACTTTGGCCTTTTCAATTATGTTCAGGTAAGTCTTGAGAATATCTGTAGTGAAGTGGACATGGCCCAACAGCATGCATTTACAAATCTTCATATGATATTTTAATATTTTAACTATGAAAGCCTGGGCTTGTTATACTGACAACAGAAATGGAATAATCATTAAATTGATAAGCATTACTCTGATTCTATACTAAGAATAAGATATTGAAATTGCTAATTGAAATATTGTCAAATATACATATTACTAAAAGATATTGCACTATGTTAGACAATTCTCACTAAGATTCACGTAGTTTGATAATTGCTCTTCCATTGTAAGCAATTAGTTTTTCCCTATTTTCAGTTGTGGTGGATCGAATCTTATTCTTAACAAGTTCAGTATTCTTTTGAGATGAACTGAAAAGGAAACACCCTTTGATATCTCCAGATGGCAATATCAGGAAACAAGATATCAGATTGCAAAAATAAGTGAGAGTAAAAGACCTCTGTTGAAGACATTATCAATTTTCCCAGTCTCGATGGACAATTTCAAGGTGAATTTACACTGAAACTCTTCTCACACAGGATGCTTGATGGCTCAAAGCCTTAAGGTACTTTTGAAAACCTGTTCTCTCAAGAACTATATATAATATTATGACCGAAATTCCCCCTATTTTAGATGGGTACTTCAGGGTTAATGTTTCACAATCTTGTTTTTCAACAGATGGAACTCAATGACATCTAAAAATACACACACATTTTTTTCCCCAAAGAAAATGGTGTAGGATGTAAACTATCAACAGTGTCATTAAAATGCATTTACATATACAATATTTGTAATATCACTGCTAAGGAAAGACTGTCCTTAATAAAATTTGATTGTCACACATGTCTTTAAACGGGGAAGACTGTTGTCAGTCTCATAAGGCCTAATAGAAATTGTTGTGTTTCTGTTCTATGCATTCTTATATTCTCTATATCTACACTATGCATATGTTTGGGAAAAATAATGAAAATGGATAATGCTTTCATAGAGCGACAAAATGTAGGTGTTCTTATTGAGGAACACAGCTATTTATTTTGGTACAGGATGAGATAAACATGGCCTATAGTTTCCTTGAAGCATAGTTTTGGAAATGCAATAAAAGGCACTTCAATTGCTTAAGCATCCTCATCAAAAGCCTTCTTTCTTAAAAATTCATGATGCTTGTGTTTAAAAAGGGCAAATGAGGGAAGACAAGCATATCCATTTAAGATCTTGCTCAAAAAACCATCTCTAGAAGAATGAAATGGTGCTTGAAAATTAATGAGTGATCCCAGTATCTGAAAAAGTATTTAAGGCTGCACAGTTTTTGGCCTTTTTGCAATTTTGGAGGCAGATCTGTCAAAGAAATCTCATTGGCCAAACAAAAATAAAACATTTTTTAGACAGCTTAGAGTGTTACATTTTAATCAAAACCAACAAGAGAGAACATTTTGTGAAGAAATCTAAATTCTTAAACAGTGTGTAGGTAAAATCGGGCAAAAGTTGTGTCCACAGTCTATAGTCAAGTGTTGCAAGGTCAAGAGGAAATCTAGTCAGATAATGCCATAATGTACACGGCACTAACAGGATGCACTGGTTATAGGGGCTCTATTCTGTACTGACTTTGGCCTTTTCAATTATGTTCAGGTAAGTCTTGGCAATATCTGTAGTGAAGTGGACATGGCCCAACAGCATACATTTACAAATCTTCATATGATATTATAATATTTCAATAAAATCAATAAGAGAACCCAGTGTCTGTCAGAGTATTTTAGGCTGCACCATGTTTGGCCTTTTTGCAATTTTGGAGGCAGATCGGTCAAAGAGATCTCATTGGCCAAACAAAAATAAAACATTTTTTGAGACAGCTTAGAGTCTTACTTTTAAATCAAAACCAAAATGAAAGAACATTTTGTGAAGAAATCTAAATCCTTAAATAGTGTGTAGGTAATATGGGGCAAAAGTTGTGTCCACGGTCTATAGTAAAGTGTTGCAAGGTCAAGAGGAAATCTAGTCAGATAATGCTATAATGCAGACAGCACTAACAGGATGTACTAGTTACAGGGGGTCTTTTTTGTACTGACTTTGGCCTTTTTAATTATGTTCAGGAATGTCTTGGCAATATCTGTAGTGAAGTGGACATGGCCCAACAGCATGCATTTACAAATCTTCATATGATATTTTAATATTTCAATTATGAAAGCCTGGGCTTGTTATACTGACAACAGAAATGGAATAATCATTAAATTGTTAAGCATTACTCTGATTCTATACTAAAAATAAGATATTGAAATTGCTAATTGAAATATTGTCAAATATACCTATTACAAAAAGATCTTGCACTATGTTACACAATTTTCACAAATATTCACCTAGTTTGACAATTGCTCTTCCATTGTAAGCATTAGTTTTCCCCTTTTTTCAGTTGTGCTGGATCAAATCTTATTCTCAACAAGTTTAGTATTTTCTCAGAGAAAAACTAAGAAGTAAATGCCTTTGATATCTCCAGATGGCAACATCAGGAAAGAAGACACCAGATTGCAAAAATAAGTGATTGTAATAGACCTCTGCTGAATCTCTTTTTCCAACACATGGAACTGAATGACATAAGTAAATACAGACAATTCTGTTCACCAAAGAAAACGGTGTAGGATGTAAACCATCAAAAGTGTCATGAAAATGCATCCTTATAACCTATATTTGTAATATCACTACTACGTATGGACTGTCCTTAATAAAAAAACGTCACACCTGTCTTTTAAAGAGGAACCCTGTTGACAGTCTCATAAGGCTTAAGAGGAATCGTTGTGTTTTTGTTCCATGAATTCATATATTGTCTATATAAATGCTATGTTTTATGTTTTGGAAAAAGGAAATGGATAATGCTCTCATGGAGTGACAAAAAATTGATGTTCTCATTGTGGAACACTTCTATCCGGATAAAATAACCATCACCTATGATTTCCTTGAACCATAGTGTTAATCTCAATAGATAGACAGAGATATTGGGATTATTACATGAAAAAAGGAATCCAACTTCAAAGTAGTGATACATTGATAGAATTTGGTTGTTGGCGGCTCCTCGAGTTGATATATGCTCTTGTCCACGGGACCTAGAGAGGCCCCACAGGGGGACTAGGGGGTTCCCGTGGACAAGAGCAGATATCTACGAGAGGACCCACAAACAACCAAATTCTATCTTCATCCTGCGAGAAAGGGGGACATGAATCAAGGTTCAAATATCGATCTGATATTTGATGCCTTGATATTTGTGTCAAAGCCAACCTCGAGTGTATATATATTAATATTAACACATCTGTTTAGCTAAGACAGAATGTTGTTACTTAATAGTTTAATATGGTACATCAGAATACATTTAGGATTAAAACCAATATTGAAAATAATCATAAAGAAGGATCATTCTGCATTATGCCTAAACAACTATGATAGTGCTGTGCTTGTACCCAAAACAGAAATAAAACAGACAAAAACACAAACAAAATGTTTTTTTATAATGATCATATTGGATTAGCCTAAATGGTGCTGTTGCCAGTGTGAAGGTAACATGGTGACAGATATTTACAAGGATAAACTTATTTTATTATGGTTCACAAAGTTGTTTTTTTTGCACATGGTGAAATATGATATTTATTTAAAAGGCACCCTCAGTCAAATATAAGAAGTTTGTTTTACATTAAACTATGGAAGTATCACATCAAATATGGAATGTTTAACTCTTTCCAGCCGGCTAGTGCTTTCATGAGCACACACCATTAATATTTTGATCAACATAACCTGCTATTATGGTACCATATGAAAGGCAATTAAATACAGATTGCACATCAGTGATTGGAAAACATGTATCAAAAGTACCTATTCTCATGTCAACCTCAATATAACCCTATATCTTCATACTGCTGGGTCTAAGGCCTTAATGTTCCGTATTCTTCCTCTATCAGAATGTTTTTGGGTAAAATTTCACCTTATAAGGGATGAGATGAGCTTTCCAAAACTGTAGTAATCATGTAACTATTCTATCTAGAAGGGAAGGACTCATTTAATTTCACAAATAACCTAATAAAATTGGATTTATTAGTCTAAATTTGGTTCTAGAGGGATTTGTTTGCATACTGTTTAAAAGATTTTAGGTAACTAATGAGATAATGTAAGAAATAAGGATTCTCACCGCCAATTTAGGCTTCTGGGATGGTCTCAATGGCAACCAGAGAGTGTCATATACATATGTGTTAATTCTTCATAAAACTATCTATGCAATGTATTTCTCAAATTTGTCAAAAAACAACAAAATTTAACTTTACAGTTAGTGCAGTTTTTATAGATTTTCTCCCAATCATATATATACAATTAAAAAAGAAATCATATATACATATAACCATAATTATCACTTTTCATAGCACTGAGTGAGGCTGGGAGTAACAAGCACTACACTGTAAAAATGTATGTTGGGCGAACATGAAAAAAGATTAACACACAATGTATATCTAACACACTTTCATACACTTATACACTACCTTTTTGTCAAATATGTAGGTATTAAAAAGTGTGCACAATATGCATACATTTTTATTGACACTAGATGGCACTAGAAGTGTCTTTTGAGAGATTTCAGTCACACTGCAAGATTGTCATGTTTAACGATCTGTTTTAATATTATCAATATAATATGAGGTGTAACTGCAATGGATGCATGAAGCTAAGAAGTCAGAATTCCATTGAAGACTGTATAACCTGTTCTAGGGAGGTTTAAAGAATGCAGAAATTCCATACAAGGCTTTGCTATGTAGGATGGCTACCACAATAATTATTGGCTACCATTGCAGTAGTGGCCATATACATGCTGTGGTTGATAAAAGTGCTCTGCTAGCTGAGCATTTGCCTTGCCTGCTGGCCATGTTGAATAACACACTTAATCCATTTAAACAATTTATTGAGTAAACACACATATATATCATTAACACACTTTTTTTCTACACACTTTTACACACCTTTTATGTCTACACACTTTCAAGATTAACAAGATTTGAGAAAGGTATGCAGTGTGTTATAATAATGTGTTAGGTTAACACAAATTTTTTAGAGTCAACATGAGATTGTTTGTTTCCTACTCCATGTGCATATCAGTCTCAATGCAGTACTACAGGTTTCTACAGATGTCTGTACATACAACTGTTTGAGTTCAAGAGTACATCCAATATGCTGCTATTTATTCAGCACATGGCAAGAGCAGGATGTAGAGGCTTCAGGAGGACACCTGTATTGACTTTAGATATGTCGCTGTTAATATATTGAGATAAGCCTCTGCACTACCTTGGTTTATTAATGTACTCTTATTTGCAAGTGCTCTTGGAGGGAGACCACTGCACGCACACTGGTACAAACTGAAAAGGGAGCCTTAACCAAAAGCAGATCCTGCATAGTCTTGAAAAACATATCTTTCATAGTCTTAATCATATCTTGTGTGGTCTTACTGCTTCATTGGATTCAAACTATGTATACTGGTATTATACTAAGGGCACAGGACATTAAAGTACTATGCAGCTCTCAGAGGGTTAACACTTGTTAATCAATATTAAATCTGCTAGAGGTACTCAATTGATATATTACTGATATCATATCCTCAATAGTGGCCATCCCTGGCTTATCTCTGCCAATTTCCTGCCATAAGGGTTCATAGTGGGCATGAAATCACATACTTGTCCCACTGATATATAATCTGTATCTATATTTATCAATACTACCGTAAAACCTCGCGTATAAGCCTAACTCGCGTATAAGCCGCCCCCAACTTTGGGCCGATCCTATAAGCCACAGAAGCCTTTTGAAAGATCCCTTGGAAAAACTTGTGTACTAACCGCACCCCCAACTAGCATTACATCCTGGACCTGGGTCCATGAGAAAGCTGACAAAATGCCCATGATGCCAAACCCCCCCCCCCCCCACCCCGCCTGCTGAGGTTCAAATAGGAGGCACTGACACTGCCCACTCAGTCAGCTTTGTCACCCCCCCAGCTCTTGGCAGTCCCTTACTATAGCTGCAGCTCCTGGGACCTGAGATAATACTATGGCATAGTCTATGCCAATCTTTATTATTGTCTTTTTTGAAATACAAATTTGGAAAAACTAGCGTATAAGCCGCACCCCGACTTTGGGCTGATTCTATAAGCTGCACTGACGATCTGATTCGCGTACTAGCCGCGGCTTCTACGCGAGGTTTTACGGTAATCTATTGGTGCAAACCAAATGGATATGCGGCTTCTCATCTGATGGAGCTTTCATTATTTGTGGAAAGGGGAAGAGCTTCGTATTTAGTGGCAGTAACCATAAGTTACACAACATCTTGGTTTTATTATGAAAAGGCTGTGAGTGGTTTTATCATAATGTTTAAGTGTTAGTTGGCATGTATGTGCAATTTACTTAGTGTCTTTGCTGTTTAAAAAAGGGTTGAGATGGTTTCTTCCCCAACATTATTCAGGCCCAGCCAAATTTACTTAACCCACCACTGTTAAATAATGACTGTTTCCAAATGGTGTCTAGTTTTGTGTCAAGTACCTGAGAAGGGGTTTCAAGTTCAAGAGTGCATCTCAGATAACCAAATTAACGTGGGCTACCGAAGTTTAAGGCGTTGGGTAGGGACCCCTTTTTTTAGTGTACTGTTTTCAGAAAGTATCGTACTTGAAAATGTGAAATATCTCAGTCAATTATGGTCAAAACGCTGAGATTGAACACTTCCTTTGTACAGGAGCACATTTTCAAAATGTTCAATATTAACCAAAATATAGCAATATCTGTATTTAAAAAAAGAAATCTGTCTTAATTAAGACTTTTTCCTGCCAAAAAATTAAGCATAGGTTGAGAATTTTTGAAAAAAAGACTTCCCTGAATTCATTATTCCAACATATCCTAGCCTATGTCATAAATGAACCAATGTCGAAGGCATATGTCGAATTTTAGCAAAGTTTACCAAGATGTTTTCTAGCAATTCACAAAAGAAAAAATCAAAACATTCGCGTATTTTAAAATGCAAAATAGAATTCCATTGACATTGGCGAGGTAGGTCATTGGTCTTTGATGGCTCCAACCAATTTTCCTGCTGCATTTTAGGCCGCCCTGTTGCCGTAAATGTGTCCAAATGGTTATTTCCTTGTGTATGTGGCAGGTTTGTTTTGAGCCCCCTTTAGTTCTGATTGGGGACCCAGGCCCCTCTGCCCTCACTTTCCCCTATGTGGGAGAGGTAAGGATTGGAAATTGTGTGTATTATATTACAGGTATTGATAGATTTTGGGGGGGGGGCCAAAACATATTCAGGCCCCCCCTACTCAGTGATTGGGGGGCCCGCCTCCCCCCCCCTTTTCCTACACCATAGATACCCATCTCCACAGCAGCAGATATTGCTTAGAAGGATAAGAAACCCAACAAAAACAGCCTCCATTTTCTGTTTCTTTTGGTGGTCATTTTTTATGTTAATCACACACGTTCATTCAATTAACCCTTTAAGGCCGACCAAAAAAAATATTCTGGTGATGGGGCTGAGACATTCTAATGGGAACCCTCCCTGGGCCTTTGCTGATTCCCATTGAGTTATGATGACTATAGTCGATGCTCTGCCCTAAAGGGTTAAATTACCCATATTTTATCCTTTCATTATTGTGATAGGGTACTTTGATCAAATTCCATACAAATGAAATCCCATACAAAGAAAAACAAGAACAACAAAAATGTGCCACTTGTATTTTCAATTAAACATAATATACATATCCCCAAATTATACTATCATGCAGTCAGCTATACATCATCAAGTGAACAATAAAATCCCTTGTTTAGTGCAATGGAAGCAGTTCACACCCTCCAATTTTTATTTTGCACAAGGCAGTAACGGGATGAGTAGCCTGCAGGAGGAACATGCCTTCTTGAATTTGCACACAACCCTTTTGATATAATTGTAGTTGGCATTGGTTTGGTATTTGAATGAAAAGAAATATAAAAAAGAAGTTGAGATTCATCAACAATTCAAGTGAACATGTGAAATACATGTGAATCCCTAATTTGTCAATGTAGAATATATACTATGTAACTAGATGATATGGTAGAAAATCTTACATTGACACATTTCATCTCATAATTCACTAAATTATGTCCAACGTACATGTCCTTTGCATAAAGTGTACAGCAACATGACTCTTCTAATACCAGATGTGATGAACTGTATTCAATTTGTTGAGCATCTTTAGGATTGGAGCTTCCAGAAGATATTTGAGTGGGTATTGGAAAAAAAAGTGTTGGGGCTTAAGCTTCTTATTTTGGGGAAGGTTAAATACCATAATTAAATCCACATATTTATATAATATCTCAATATTTTAACTATGAAAGCCTGGACTTGTTATACTGACTAAGTCAATTGAATAATCATTAAATACGTGAGTACCTGATCATTAGTTTCTTTGTTAGGTGTTACTCTTATGCTATATTAAGAATACAATTTTGAAATTGCCAATTGAAATAATAAGATATTCAACTATGTTGTCCAATTTTCACTAATATTCACTTAGTTTGACAATGGCATTTTCATTGTAAGGAATAAGTTTTCTCCTTCTTTCACTTCTCATGGATCAAATCTTTTTCTCAACAAGTTCAGTATATTGAAGAAAAATTTAAAAGTAAACCCTTTTTGGAGGCAGATCGGTAAAAGAGATCTCCTTGGCCAAACAAAAATGAAACATAACAGCTTAGAGTATTGCTTTTTAATCAAAACCAAAAACGGAGAACATTTGTGAAGAAATCTAAATTCTTAAACAGTATGTAGGTGAAATTGGCGGAAAGTTTTGTCCACAGTCTATAGTCAAGTGTTGCAAGGTCAAGAGAACATCTAGTCAGATAAAACCCTAATGTACACGGCACTAACAGGATACACTGGTTACAGCGGGTCTGTTCTGTACTAACTTTGGCCTTTTCAATTATGTTCAAGTAAGTCTTGACAATGTTTGTAGTGAAGTGGACATGGCCCAACAGCACGCATTTACAAATATTCTTATGATATTTTAATTTTTCAACTATAAAAGCCTGGACTTGTTATACTGACAACAGAAATGGAATAATCATTAAATTGTTAAGCATTACTCTGATTCTATACTAAGAATAAGATATTGAAATTGCTGATTGAAATATTGTCAAATATACATATCACAAAAAGATATTGCACTATGTTAGACAATTTTCACTAATGTTCACCTAGTTTGACAATTGCTCTTCCATTGTAAGCAATTAGTTTTCCCCTATTTTCAATTGTGGTGGATCGAATCTTATTCTCAACAAGTTCAGTATTTTTTTGAGATGAACTGAAAAGGAAATGCCCTTTGATATCTCCAGATTGCAATATCAGGAAAAAAAGACATCAGATTGCAAAAATAAGTGAGAGTAAAAGACCTCTGTTGAAGACATTATCAATTTTCACAGTCTCGATGGACAGTTTCAAGGTGAATTTACACTGAAACGCTTCTCACAGAGGATGCTTGATGGCTCAAAGCCTTAAGGTTTTGATATTTATAATATCACTGCTCAGGATGGACTGTCCTGAATAAAATTTGATTGTCACACCTGTCTTTAAAAGGGAAAGACTGTTGTCAGTCTTATAAGGCCTAAGAGAAATCGTTGTGGTTCTGTTCTATGCATTCTTATATTCTCTTTATCTACACTATGCATACGTTTGGGAAAAATAATGAAAATGGATAATGCTTTCATAGAGCGACAAAAGGTAGGTGTTCTTATTGAGGGACACAGCTATTTATTCAGGTACAAGATGAAATAAACATGGCCTATAGTTTCCTTGAAGCATTGTTTTAGAAATGCAATTAATGTAATTTCAATTGCTTAATCATTTTCATCGAAAGCCTTCTTTCTTAAAAATTCATGATGCTTGCTTTCAAAAAGGAAAAATGAGGGAAGACAAGCAGATCTATTTATGATGTTGCTCAAAAACACATCTATAGAAGAATGAAATGGTGCTTGAAAATTAATAAGTGGTCCCAGTTTTTGTCAAAGTATTTCAGACTGCACCGTGTTTGGCCCTTTTGCAATTTTGGGGGCAGATCCATCAAAGAGATCTCATTGGCCAAACAAAAATAAAACATTTTTAGACAGCTTAGAGTTTCAAATATACATGTCACAAAAAGATATTGCATTAATTCATACAATTTTCACTAATATTTACCGAGTTTGACAATTGCTCTTCCATTGTAAGCAATTAGTTTTCCCCATTTTTCAGTTGTTGGGGATCAAATCTTATACTCAACAAGTTCAGTATCTTTTTTGAAATGAACAGTTACTGAAAAGGAAACACCCTTTGATATCTCAAGATGGCAATATCAGGAAACAACACATCAGATTGCAAAAATAAGTGAGAGTGAAAGACCTCTTTTGAAGACACTATCAATTTTCAGTCTAGATGGACAATTTCAAGGTGAATTTACACTAAAACTCTTCTCACACAGGATGCTTGATGGCTCAGAGCCTTAAGGTACTTTTGAGGACCTGTTCTCTCAAGAACTATATATAGTATTATGACCCGAATTCCCCCTATTTTAGTTTGGTACTTCAGGGTTATTGCTTCAAAATCTTGCTTTTCAACAGATAGAACTCAATGACATCTAAAATTACACACACATGTTTTTCACCAAAGAAAATGGTGTAGGATGTAGACCATCAAGAGTGTCATGAAAATGCATACATATATATATAATATTTATAATATCAATGCTAAGTATGGACTGTCCTGAATAAAATTTGATTGTCACACCTGTCTTTAAACGGGGAAGACTGTTGTCAGTCTCATAAGGCCTTAGAGGAATTTTTGTGTTTCTGTTCTATGCATTCTTATATTCTCTAAATCTACACTATACATATGTTTAGGAAAAATAATGAAATTGGATAATGCTTTCATAGAGCCACAAAAGGTAGGTGTTCTTATTGAGGAACACAGTTATTTATTCAGGTACAGGATGAAATAAACATGGCCTATAGTTTCCGTGAAGCATTGTTTTAGAAATGCAATAAATGTCATTTGAATTGCTTAATCATCCTCATCAAAAGCCTTCTTTCTTAAAAATTCATGATGCTTGCTTTCAAAAAGGAAAAATGAGGGAAGACAAGCAGATCCATTTAAGATGTTGCTCAAAAACACATCTATAGAAGAATGAAATGGTGCTTGAAGTAAAAAAGTGATCCCGGTTTTTGTCAAAGTATTTCAGACTGCACCGTTTTTGGCCCTTTTGCAATTTTGGAGGCAGATCCAACAAAGAGATCTCATTGGCCAAACAAAAATAAAACATTTTTTAGACAGCTTAGAGTATTACTTTTTAATCAAAACCAAAAAGATAGAAAATTTTGTGAAGGAATCTAAATTCTTAAATAGTATGTAGGTGAAATCGGCAGAAAGTTTTGTCCACAGTCTATAGTCAAGTGTTGCAAGGTCAAGAGGAAATCTAGTCAGATAACGCCATAATGCACACGGCAAGAACAGGATGCACTAGTTACAGGAGGTCTATTCTGTACTGACTTTGGCCTTTTCAATTATGTTGAGGTAAGTCTTGACAATATCTGTAGTAAAGTGGACATGGGCCAACAGCATACATTTACAAATCTTGATATGATATTTCAATTTCTCAAAGATGAGAGCCTGGGATTGCAATACTGACTACAGAAATGGAACAATCAATAAATTGTCGGGCGTCACCCTGATGCTATACTCAGAATATGATATTGAAATTGCTAATTGAAATATTGTCAAATATACATGTCACAAAAAGATATTGCACTAATTTATACAATTTTCACTAATATTTACCGAGTTTGACAATTGCTCTTCCATTGTAAGCAATTAGTTTTCCCCATTTTTCAGTCGTTGGGGATCAAATCTTATACTCAACAAGTTCAGTATCTTTTTTGAGATGAACAGTTACTGAAAAGGAAACACCCTTTGATATCTCAAGATGGCAATATCAGGAAACAAGACATCAGATTGCAAAAATAAGTAAAAGACCTCTTTTGAAGACACTATCAATTTTCAGTCTAGATGGACAATTTCAAGGTGAATTTACACTAAAACTCTTCTCACACAGGATGCTTGATGGCTCAGAGCCTTAAGGTACTTTTGAAGGCCTGTTCTCTCAAGAACTATATATAATATTATGACCCGAATTCCCCCTATTTTAGTTTGGTACTTCAGGGTTATTGCTTCAAAATCTTGTTTTTCAACAGATAGAACTCAATGACATCTAAAAATACACACACATGTTTTTCACCAAAGAAAATGGTGTAGGATGTAGACCATCAACAGTGTCATGAAAATGCATATATGTATAATATCTATAATTATCAATGCTAAGTATGGACTGTCCTGAATAAAATTTGATTGTTACACCTGTCTTTAAACGGGGAAGACTGTTGTCAGTCTCATAAGGCCTAAGAGGAATTGTTGTGTTTCTGTTCTATGCATTCTTATATTCTCTATATCTACACTATACATAATTATGTTTAGGAAAAATAATGAAAATGGATAATGCTTTCATAGAGCGACAAAAGGTAGGTGTTCTTATTGAGGAACACAGTTATTTATTCAGGTACAGGATGAAATAAACATGGCCTATAGTTTCCTTGAAGCATTGTTTTAGAAATGCAATAAATGTCATTTGAATTGCTTAATCATCCTCATCAAAAGCCTTCTTTCTTAAAAATTCATGATGCTTGCTTTCACAAAGGAAAAATGAGGGAAGACAAGCAGATCCATTTAAGATGTTGCTCAAAAACACACCTATAGAAGAATGAAATGGTGCTTGAAAATTAATAAGTGATCCCAGTTTTTGTCAAAGTATTTCAGACTGCACCGTGTTTGGCCTGTTTGCAATTTTTGAGGCAGATCCATCAAAGAGATCTCATTGGCCAAACAAAAATAAAACATTTTTTAGACAGCTTAGAGTATTACTTTTTAATCAAAACAAAAAAGAGAGAACATTTTGTGAAGGAATCTAAATTCTTAAATAGAATGTAGGTGAAATCGGCAGAAAGTTTTGTCCACAGTCTATAGTCAAGTGTTGCAAGGTCAAGAGGAAATCTAGTCAGATAACGCCATAATGCACACGGCAAGAACAGGATGCACTAGTTACAGGAGGTCTATTCTGTACTGACTTTGGCCTTTTCAATTATGTTGAGGTAAGTCTTGACAATATCTGTAGTAAAGTGGACATGGGCCAACAGCATACATTTACAAATCTTCATATGATATTTCAATTTTTCAAAGATGAAAGCCTGGGATTGCAATACTGACTACAGAAATGGAACAATCAATAAATTGTCGGGCATCACCCTGATGCTATACTCAGAATCTGATATTGAAATTGCTAATTGAAATATTGTCAAATATACATGTCACAAAAAGATATTGCACTAATTTATACAATTTTCACTAATATTTACCGAGTTTGACAATTGCTCTTTCATTGTAAGCAATTAGTTTTCCCCATTTTTCAGTTGTTGGGGATCAAATCTTATATTCAACAAGTTCAGTATCGTTTTTGAGATGAACAGTTACTGAAAAGGAAACACCCTTTGATATCTCAAGATGGCAATATCAGGAAACAAGACATCAGATTGCAAAAATAAGTGGGAGTAAAAGACCTCTTTTGAAGACACTATCAATTTTCAGTCTCGATGGACAATTTCAAGGTGAACTTACACTAAAACTCTTCTCACACAGGATGCTTGATGGCTCAGAGCCTTAAGGTACTTTTGAAGACCTGTTCTCTCAAGAACTATATATAATATTATGACCCGAATTCCCCCTATTTTAGTTTGGTACTTCAGGGTTATTGCTTCAAAAGTTTGTTTTTCATCAGATAGAACTCAATGACATCTAAAAATACACACACATGTTTTTCATCAAAGTAAATGATGTAGGATGTAAACCATCAACAGTGTCATGAAAATGCATATATATACAATATTTATAATATCAATGCTATGTATGGACTGTCCTGAATAAAATTTGATTGTCACACCTGTCTTTAAACGGGGAAGACTGTTGTCAGTCTCATAAGGCCTAAGAGGAATTGTTGTTTTTCTGTTCTATGCATTCTTATATTCTTTATATCTACACTATACATATGTTTAGGAAAAATAATGAAAATGGATAATGCTTTCATAGAGCGACAAAAGGTAGGTGTTCTTATTGAGGAACACAGTTATTTATTCAGGTACAGGATGAAATAAACATGGCCTATAGTTTCCTTGAAGCATTGTTTTAGAAATGCAATAAATGTCATTTGAATTGCTTAATCATCCTCATCAAAAGCCTTCTTTCTTAAAAATTCATGATGCTTGCTTTCAAAAAGGAAATATGAGGGAAGACAAGCAGATCCATTTAAGATGTTGCTCAAAAACACATCTATAGAAGAATGAAATGGTGCTTGAAAAATTAATAAGTCATATCATTGCAGTGTTAATACCAATAGACAGGGATATTGAGATTATTACATAAAAAAAAGGAATGGTTTTACTTCATAATTTCAAACCAATATGGAAAATAATCATAAAGAAGGATCATTCTGCATTATGTCTAAACAACTATGAAAGGGCAGTGCTTATACCCAAAACAGAAATAAAACAGACCAACATTGCTTGAATACAAAAACACAAACAAAACGTTTATTCATAATGATCATACTGGATTAGGCTAAATGATGCTGCTTCCAGTGTGAGCTCCTCATAAAGGCATGAAGGTAACATGGTGACAGATATTCACAAGGATAAACTTATTTTTATATGGTTCACAAAGTGTTTTTTCTTGCACATGGTGAAATATGATATTTATTAAAAGGGCATCCTCAGTCCAGGCGGTGTATAAGTTATATAACAAAGACATGAATACCACATATAATACCAAATGTAAGAAATTTGTTTTACATTAAACTATAGAAGTATCACATAGAATATTGAATTTTTAACTCTTTCCAGCTGGCTAGTGCTTTCATGAGCATGCACTATTAATATTTTGATCAACATAACTCGCCTTTATGGTACAATATGAAAGGAAATTACATACAGATTGCATATCAGTCATTGGAAAACATGTATCACAAGTAGCTATTTTCATGTCAACCTCAATATAACCCTATATCTTCATACTGCTGGGTCTAGGGCCTCAATGTGCAATATTCTGGAGAATTAAACTCTTCCTCTACCAGAATGTTTTTGGATAAAATTTCACCTAATACGGGATGAGATGAGCTTTCCAAAAGTGTAGTAATCATGTAAATATTCCATCTAGAAGGGAAGGAGTGATGGTTTGAGCTAAGGTTGTTCATAAAAAGGACCGAACCCTATTTTGATAAGGAATATATGATTTATATAGGTTGGGCACAAATATTTGAATAAAAGCAATCAATTATTACACATAAATGGTTTTCTCACCAGGGGTTTCTCATACTAAACAATGCTGATTATTTAAAAAAGGGTTTTAAGAAACCTCTGTAGGGGTTTTGAGGCTACAGCAGAGGTGGAAGCAAGGCTCTGCACCACTCCTGGTGCCCTTGGCAAAATTATAATCAAATATTGCCTTACCCTGGTAAGTCTCATTTAATTTTGGATTTATTAGTCTAAATTTGGTTCTAGATGGATTTGATTGCGTACTGTTTAAAAGGTTTTGGGTAGCTAATGAGATAATGTAAGAAATAAGGATTATCACCTACAATTTAGGCTTCTGGGATGGTCTTAATTGCAACCAGAGAGTATCATATGTGTTAGAATGTTAGCATCAAAGATACTATAATTTTATGAAGATTATTGCATTCTACATGAAAAATAGTCCTAGAAAATTTTATTATGTATTTAATACTCTTTTGTAACTATGGTGCCCCCTGGTGGCCAAAACAAGAACTAAAATCCCACCCAAAGTGATATTTACTAGGTGGGTCACACACACACATATATATATATGCAGCTATTACACCATCTATGCAATGTATTTCTAAAATTTGGCGAAAAACAGCAATTACAGTAAATGCAGTTTTTATAGATTTTCTTCCAATCATATATATATATATATACAAATTTTCTTCAAATCATATATACATATAACCATATGACTTTTCATAGCACTGAGTGAGCTTGGGAGCGACGAGCACTACACTGTAAGAATTTATGTTGTGGGAACATGAAAAAAGAGTAACACACATGTATATCTAACACACTTTCACACACTTATACACTACTTTTTGTCAAATATGTAGGTATTAAAAAGTGTGCACAATATGCATACATTTTTATTTACACTAGATGGCACCATAATTGTCTAATTGAGAGATTTCAGTCACACTGCAAGATTGTCATGTTTAATGATCTGCTTTAATATTTTCAATATGATATGAGGTGTAACTTCAATGGATGCATGAAGCTAAGAAGTCAGAATTCCATTGAAGACTGAATAACCTGTTCTAGGGAGGTCTAAAGAATGCGGAAATTCCATACAAGGCTTTGCTATGTAGGATGGCTACCACAATAACTATTGGCTACCATTGCAGTAGTGGCCGTATACATGCTGTGGTTGATAAAAGTGCTCTGCTAGCAGAGCATTTGCCTTGCCTGCTGGCCATGTTGAAAAACACGCTTAATCCTTTTAAACACTTTATTGAGCAAACACACATATATATCATTAACCCTTTAAGGGCCGCTGCTGCCTCAACTACAACTAAATTACAGCTTCTGCTATCAAACAAAGAATAAGAATTTTTGAATCAATCCAAAAATATTTAACATTCATACTACGTCCCCTTGTCAAAAAAGTGTAAATTCTGTCTCCAATACAATTAATTTCACTCCTTAGCCACTATCCCAGGGAGCACATACTTGCAAAGTTGCATATTCCCATGGCATAGGGCCGGTGGTTAAGGCCCAAATGACATTTTTCAAGGCCAGCAGGGAAAGGGTTAACATACTTTTTTCTACACACTTCACATTTTACGCACCTTTTATGCCTACACACTTTCAAGATTAATAGGCTTTGAGAAAAGTATGCAGTGTGTTATAATAATGTGTTAGGTTAACACAAATTTTTTAGAGTCAACATGAGATTGTTTGTTTCCTACTCCATGTGCATAGTAGTCTCAATGCCATACTACAGGTGTCTACACTCAGTCAAGTATTTGAGTTCAAGAGTACATCAAATATGCTGGTATTGATTGAGCACACGGCAAGAGCAGGATGTAGAGGCTTCAGGAGGACACCTGTATTGACTTTAGATATGCCGCTGTTAATATATTGAGATAAGCCTCTGCACTACCTTGGTTTATTAAATGTACTCTTATTTGCCAGTGCTCTCGGGGGGAGACCACCGCACCCACACTGGTACCAACTGAAAAGTGAGCCTTAACATAAGCAGATCCTGCATAGTCTTGAAAAACATATCTTGCATAGTCTTAATCATATCTTGTGTAGTCTTACTGCTTCATTGGATTCTAACTATGTATACTGGTATTATACAAAGGGCACAGGACATTAAAGTACTATGCAGCTCTCAGAGGGTTAACACACGATAATTAATATTAAGATTTGATAGAGGTACTCAATTGATATATTACTGATATCATATCCTCAATAGTGGCCATCCGTGGCTTATCTCTGCCAATTTCCTGCCATAAGGGTTCATAGTGGGCATGAAATCACATACTTGTCCCACTTATATATGATCTGTATCTGTATTTATCAATGCTAATCTACTGGTGCAAACCAGATTGGATATGTGGCTTCTCATCTGATGGAGCGTTCATTATTTATGGAAGGGGGAGGAGCTAAGTATTTAGTGGCAATGAGCATGAGTAACACAATATCTTGGTGTTATCACATCATCAACTGTAAGTGAAAATTTCATGTTTTGAGATATGGGAAAAGTAAGAAAAATCTATGTGGTCTTCAGTCTGTATTTTCTTAAATTCATGGTACATTGCCAAAAGAAATCCTAAATGTTAACTACAATAGGTGAAAACATATCATAGCATTGGTACTAAAATATCCTACCTAGTTTCTCTGTAAATATAGCAACAATTAGAGAAGAATAACAAAAATGAGGGTCACTTGTTTAAAGAATTGCATGTCAATTTTTGTATTTTTAATCAGTGAACAAAAGCTGTAAATTATCTCAATTTGCCAGCTGTTTACTATAAATTGTATTCACTGGTTTTATGTTTCAATGTTAGATTTTTGCTGTTCAAAAAAGCGTTGAGATTGTTTCTTCCCCAACATTTATCAGGCCCAGCCAAATTCACTTAACCCACCACTGTTAAATAATGACTGTTTCCAAATGGTGTCTAGTTTTGTGTCAAGTATATGGTAAGGTGTTTCAGGTTCAAGAGTGCATCTCAGATAACCAAATTGACGAGGGCTACCGAAGTTTAAGGCGTCGGGTAGGGACCCTAGTTTTTAATGTACTTTTTCCAGAAAGTATGGTAATTGAGAATGTGAAATATCTCCGTCAATTATGGTCAAAAACAAAAAAAAAAAATGACCAAAAAACTAAGATTGAAATAGATGATATGGTAGAAAATCTTACATTGACACCTTAATTTTCATCTCAATATGATTCACTAAATTATGTCCAACATACATGTCCTTTTCATAAGTGTACGGTAACATGACTCTTCTAATACCAGATGTGATGAATTGTATTCAATTTGTTAAGGCCAAAAAAAATAAAAGGTGTGTTTCAGGCAACCCGACCCTAGATTCAAAAAAGGGCAGACCCTAGCATTTTTTTCCGATTTTTGAGATTTTTTTGATTTTTTTTTGTGCAAAATTTACAATTTTTTCCCGGAAATTTTAGAATTTTTTTGGTCAGGAAAACAAATCACATGCCTAATTGATGGTCCAGCCTCAGGAAACTGCTTTTTAACAACAATGGTCTGACATAGGTGAAACCCGGGTTCCATTTTAAGCCCTTACTTAGCTCGACCATATAAAACCAAAATAACAGGCATATAATCATAACATATTGAACAACATATATTCATATGATATCTTAATATTCTAACCTAAATTGAATAATCATTAAATACAATGTCATGAGAACTTGTTCATTAGCTTCTTAGTTGGTGTCACTCTCATGTTATATAAAGAATTTTAATGAATGATTTTATCACACAAAGCCCAACACAAGAGTTTTATTTTTCCGATTTTTATTTGAAACCAAGAGATTTGATTACATATTCTGGTGTGTTTTTTAGAGTGATCTCATAATGCTACGTTTCGAGTTATTTAATAACTCTTCATCAGGCAGAGGATGCTTACTTGAGTTTCAACAGGTACTGAGGTACTCTAAATGATCAGATTTTATTTACAAAAATTGCCGTAAAACCATGGTGAATGGCATGCCAACAACATTTATGAATATGAATATGAAGTACATTCTAGGTTTGTGCCAGCCTAACATCTTACTTTCTAGAGAGACCAAGTGGTGATTATAACACAAAAGGTGGTGGTCTACATTATAGGCCTATAATTAGGTTATAATACAATATATTGCTATGCGAAGTAGACATGTCGAATTTTATGTATAAAACAGGCGCTTAGAATTATAAATATATTAAGAATAAAATATTGAAATTGCCAATTGAAAAATTGTCAAAATATGCATCTCACAATAAGATATTGCACTATGTTATACCATTTTCACTGATATTCAACTAGTTTGACAATGGCTCTTCCATTCTAAGCGATCCGTTTTCATCGTCTTTCACTTATGGTGGTCCATCATTATAGCCTACATTAGTAATATTAAAAATTAATGAGATAATTTTTTTTTATCAACCTTTCAAAACTACAGGCAATGGCCTTCTGGTTCAACAAGGGAAAAGGGACCTCCGTGCGGGATTTTTAGTACCAGCTTTGGCCACCAGGGGGCTCCATATAGCTAAACAGGATCAAAATATAACAAAATATGTTCTAGACTACTTTTTTATGTAGAACACAATAGGCTACTTTAGGAAGTTCCATTTATGGTTAAAACCTTCCATATTTGGAATGTGAAAAGAACGTTTTTGGGCCTAAATTGGTGGTGTGGCACATGTTGGTTGCCATGGAAACATAATTTTTATTCTAAATCGAAAAATTCTAAAAATCGATTGATAGAAGGCCCCACAATGATTTTTATGCTGAAAACAAAATGTAAATACCATTTTTAGATCAAAAGCGGTGACCAAATGTTTGAAAAAATTTGGATATTTGGTAATTAGCACAATTATGCTAATTAGATAGGAATATCTCTTAAACAAAGTGAGATAGAGCTTATTGGCATTTAAGATTGGACAGTGACCACACATATTC
Organism: Harmothoe impar; assembly: GCA_947462335.1. Taxonomy (NCBI): domain Eukaryota; kingdom Metazoa; phylum Annelida; class Polychaeta; order Phyllodocida; family Polynoidae; genus Harmothoe; species Harmothoe impar. The sequence continues at coordinate 50,115,150 of OX381718.1, forward strand.
AGAGAGCCAGGACTCAAAAACTAGAGGTGGTACCTGCTAATAAAAGATATCATTAGAAAGCTGATGACCTCAAATTTATTATTGAGATTTTACCTTGGAGGACCCTTTTCCCTCGACTGTCCATATATATATATATATATATATATATATATATATATATATATATATATATATACGTGTCTACAAACTCAATATTCATCTAATAATCAGTGCAAAAGTCATATTCTAGCTGAAGATCTGATAGAAGTGTTCCGTTAATATATTACTTATAATAATGTCCTCAACATTTAGAGATGCTTATCTCCACCAATTTCCTGCTATAAGGGTTCATATCAGCCATAAATCAGTAAATCGTCCTACATATATCTAATCTGTATCTGTATTAACGGATGCTGATCTATTAGTGCAAACCAAATTGGAGACATCCCAGGTAACAAAGAACATTAATTCAACGTTGATGCACATTATTTCTGGGGTTAATCCAATAACATTATGTGAAAAACTTTATATCAATGTTGGTTTAACGTTTCCCTAATAACCGCGAATGGATGGGTTTATCAAAAATCCTTTTTCTGCTTAATGTTAGATCAACATTCAATCTCGAGGAAATAATGTTTTTTTCAACACTTTTTCAATGTTTTTCTTGAGGTATTCTATCACCATGTGCTATTTTATTCCCTATTATTGTCTAGTTTAGCATGTATTTCTTTTGTGTACTTAGACTCTGGATGACTGTCTATCATAAAATGTTGACATGTGATGCTCTAAGTCTAGCATTTTCTATATTTAGTAACTCATGGTGTGCTGGCTTATATGTCATTTGTATTATGGAAATAAAATTCAATTAATTAAAGCCTAAGCAATTATAACCATTTATTCTATATCTAATGTTGGAATTGCAATGCCTTCCCAACACATTCATGCAGGCTTCAGGCTCCTATCATTATAATTACAGCTCTGCACTTACCTACTTCAGGGGTAACATTGTATCCATATTCAAAATTCGTTTCATATTAGTTCATAAAAAAAGAAGTTATCATCCTGATATCATAACATTGTTGGAATAGAGAAATACCATTAATAAACGTTGGTTTAACATTATACTGAAGTTAATTGTTATTCCAGTCTACCTGAGTTTTGAGTTTTCAATGTTTGTATTGGTCAGAAAATAGTCATATAAGTTTTTCATATTCACCAATAACATAAATTCATAAACATACACAATAATGTTCGTGCAACAAATATAAGATAAGTAGTCGTCTTTGTATTAACCAAGAGTAGAATAGGTCAGATTGTTCCATGACGGGGGAACAAGAGTTATTAGAGCAGAATCATGTATACCATATCAAGCCTTAGAGCGTACTTTACTCCCTAAAGACATCCGTAATACTGTAGGTATATATATGGGCTTACAAGTATAAGATCAGATAATCAAGTCGAGTCAAGACAGTTGGACATTCAGTTATCATACATGAAGTCACAATCATTTGAAACAACTTAATCTCAAGATCTTTGCCTATAATTAACCAATTACTGCATTCTACAGTTACTACATCTCGAGGCCTGACTAATGTATACCCTTCTACATACAAAGGAGATAGTCCTATAGTCCAATAGATAAGATGATTGAATAACGTATTTTTTGTTGGTGGTCCAATGCTTTGAAAACGTTGAAATAACCTCAAAATAATATCAATATTTAATGCGGTGCTGCGTACAGATGTCCACTGCTGGGTCAAGTGTTCAAGTTCAAGAGTACATCCAAGATAGTGCTATTTATTCTGCACGCGGCAAGAGCAGGATATAGAGACTACAGGAGGATATTTGTATTGACTTTACACACGGCCCAGTCAATATGTTGAGATAAGCCTTTGCACTATCTTGGTTTATTAATGGACTATTATTTACCAGTGCTCTCGGAGGAGTCCACCACACTAGTACAAACTGAAAAATGAGCCTTGACAAACAGCATTACCTTGTGTAGTCTTAAGCATATCTTTGTAGTCTTACCGTTTCAATGGATTCCAACTATATATATACCTATTTCCCTCTGTATAAACCTGCCCCATGTATAAGCCTGGGGAAAACATGACTTAGTGTAGTATAAGCCGGGCCCCCCGTATAAGCCCTGGGGTTGCAAAATATATATATAGAACTATATATATATATATATATATATATATATATATGGTCAATTCCCACGAAAATGGATCACAGGGCCTAGAGTGGTCTAAAATCCTATATTGCAGATAATGCTTGGAGTTTTTGATATATCACAAATACCATTCAAGGGACTACTCTCAATAAATTGGGAACATTAATCATACAAATGGACACAATTAGGTCTGTTCAAAGTTGGACCTACGCACGGTGATGGGACCTACGCACGGTGATGAGTACATTGTACCTATTAAAATACAGGTATGGCTATAATAATGTATAATTTCAAGTTGTTCTAATAGTTCTATGATAAAGTTATATAGGCCCACAGGATTCGAAAACGAAAGCATGTTTTCTGCAAATAAAAAAGACTTTACTAGTGGACCTACGCACGGTGACGGGACCTACGCACGGTGACGGGACCTATGCACGGTGATGACACCTTTGCACAATATTTTATATCATATTGACAGCTTTCTTAATGGTATAAATATTCCGATGTATTCGTCCCAATTTGCCAAGGTATATATTGAAACATATTGATGATATTGACCATCATTTAGCAGTTTTTAGATGAGATATTATAGTGGACCTACGCATGGTGATGGACCTACGCACGGTCACTTTTAATGATTTTTCTTACCTAAAATCTGAGATAACTTCAAAGAGGGCCTAACTAAAATAGTATCCATATTCCTTGATACTTGGGGTATAACATATAAAAATATGTTTTCTTAATTCTGGAGGGTATTTCTATTATTGCCCTACTTATGTACCTACGCACGGTGATGGGAAGACCTACCCCACATGAGTTATCAATAGGTGGAAGGTTACTAGATTGGATTAAAACGTTTGGCTAAATTTTATCATAAAGTTCATATTTGGCACTAGCTACTAACACCCTATTATGTTCATATGTTCATTTTTCTTTGTCTGGGGCTTAGCTAATGATGTACCTACGCACGGTGATGCTAAACCTACCCCACTGCATATTATCTAAAATGTTGATATAATAATAAGACAGGCTATATACGTAATGTCCTAATATATCCTTCCTAGCATTTTTATCAATTTTTTATCTTTAAAGATGTGCTTTTATAATCACTTTATGTAAAGTTTTTTTTTAGAATATCATGTTTGATTTTTTTTCTGTTTGAAAAGAAGTTAAAAGACACATATTTATCCATAGAAATAATAATAATAGAGGTAGATGAGCAAAAGTGGGTACCCACGGGTAGCTTGATGCAATACCCATGTGGATAGAACAAGACTGGCAGCTTCTGTGTTGCCTGTGCAATGTTATAACATACCGGGTCATTTGAGGCTTGTGATCCATTTTCGTGGGAATCGACCATATATATATATATATATATATATATAAATATATATATATATATATATGTCACACACACACACACACATACATATATATATATATATATATATATATATATATATATATATATATATATATATATATATATATATATATATTTGTATAAATAATTATGTATGTGTATAATATATATTTCATTATAACATCATATATCAGACCATGACTCCACTTCTACTCAATGACACAAAATGACGTCAAAAGTATAAGGCAGGGCTAAGTAACCCAAGTCATATATAACTTAAAATACTGAGTAGGTAGGTATTAAGACTATGTGTGAGAGTGCTTCTTAAGACAATACTTTTAGTCAAGGCTCACTTTTCAGTTTGTGACTTTTTGCCCACCTCACCTACTAGCTCACCATGACCTAAACTACTGCTACTAGCTATCTGAATCGGCCTACTTTTTTTTTCTTTTCGCCAATTTTTTAGCCATTTTAATCAAACTGGCATTCACCTATTTTGAACACAGTTTTTGTAAGCGGGAAATGACATCATATAGCAAAATCTGTGATTCGTCTTTGTCAATTTCTAAGATACATAATGTAGCTGGCTTTTTGTTCATCTGTATAGCCTGTGGTTCTCTTAAACCACGTGTACATAATGTTTATTTGTGAGATTGCATTTATTTCCACTAGCCTGATCGCATTCTACCTGACATTTACAATTGTATACCATTGATTGAATTTATCTTTATTTCTCATTATTGGCATCAGTCTTCAATGTACAAGGTAGTCTTAGTGGCTTCTTTGACACATGTAGTATATGACTATGATTGGTGATTATAAATACACAAGTGTTTGACAAGAAGAAAAAGAGGGGCTTCTTGTTAACCAACCAGCCAACCTGATGATTCACCTGACAGCTTCAGTATTGCTAACGTAATAGTATATTCTTGTACAATTCTTGTAACTTATATCAGTATGGTGCTGGCTGAAAACCAGATCCAAGGATGGAAAGGGGTGTGTACTCACATTCTCAGAAGTAAAGCTATAATAATTCAGTTATCAAAATAAGATAACTGTGTGTCATTCGATTTAAACATAATTTACTCATGGTTTCCCTTGCAACCAGATGTATAACCTGATTAATTTGATCAATAATAACTTAAAATACATATTTTCTGAATATCTGATTATTGTACAACATAATAAGGAGTTAATAGTACTCTGCACTCTGCACTCAAAGCTATACGTATCTCATCGCCTTCTAGACATGATCTTAATTCAATAGTGAGATACCACTATCAATACAAAGTGATTAGAGTTGTTAAAACCTTTGGCCATGCTTACTCATCTTAGGGACCGTCCATTAATTATCTATGGAAGGAGGGTGGGGATGAATACTGTTAGTGAAATGCATATATGTAAATGTATTTTGCCCCTCCCCTACCAAATGGGTAAAACGAATTGAATGTTGTCTTCAACCTTGGAAAAGTTAAGGTTTGGTGGCACTCAACATTTAAGACACATATATTACAACATTAGAATGCAACTACTCATGCTCACTTTTGAGTGAGGTACAAGAACATACTGTTTAGATTAATAGTAATTATAGGGGTATTTCCACACCTACACAGGAGTGGGTAATACACTAGATTAAAGTTAATTTAACATTGATGATTGTCTAGTCAGTTCTATTTCTGCAGCATTTTAGCATATAAAGACTTTTTCTCATATCAATCCATGTGAGCTCCCGCTGAACAAAGAAGTTACCCCCTGGACCACAAATAACCGTACCCCCTTGCAATAATATTCTTTTTGTTGTCCGGCTCTCACCCTGAGACGATGAATAATGAACTCTCCCTGATACTCCCATCTGATACAAGCCTTCAATATTTAGATATGTCAAAGGATAGGTAAGTTTATGATTTAATATGTCTCTTTTCTCGGCTATTAAAACTAGTTTGAACCTGATGTCATTTCTTATATAACGCATTGAATAGTCACACATAGATTCACTTTCTTCTAGTCTTATTGAGACCCCTTTAAAAGACAACCAGTGGTCTCAATCATCCCTTAAAGGAAAACATGCTGTGTTAAAGCAACATTAGTTAGCCTGATGCACCAGTCCTGTGCCAATGAGTTATTTACCTGCACTACATTAGTGCATTATGCTGAGTATTATGCTGAGTATATCAAGGCCATAGGCTTGGTACCATATCTTAACATAGCCAGGTGAGTCACTCACCAGGAATGCATTAATTTATTCTAAGGACAAATAGTTTTAGGTTTGATCAGTGTTTATTCACCAACATTCGAAATACTTACCCCATATGTTTTGAGCAATGAGTGCTCACTTTTGAGTCACCTTACATACAAATGTGATATAGATATAGCATTGCAGCTCAGATAAATTGGCAATTTTCTATAACATGAAAATTTACAATATTTTGGAAAATCAAAAGTTGGTTGCCATGGAAACTGTCTAAGCATGCCATCGAAATGTTAAAATTGGCAGTTTTTACCAATATTTGGTAGCAAGGTGGCTATTTAAGCAATTCAAGCACTATTACAGCTTTAACCTTCTAAATCCTAACCACATATCACTTGGGACGACCTCTGAGACCCATCAGTTCCCAGGAGGACGGACCTTATTTCAATACCTATAGTATTCCTATGTAAATGGCGTCGACTATAGTCGACACTAGGTCTGCCATGGTGTCGACTATAGTCGACACTAGGCCTCAAAGGGTTGACAACGCATAACAATCCCCTAAAGAGTGATACAACAGCTAAGGTGATTGTGACACACACTTAAGGGATGTATTACAACGGTTAGAAAAAGTCCCAGTTGAGTTAAAGTGACATTATTTGGTATTCTAATGGGTTATAGAGGATTCTTGCACCATTACTAACCAGACACCAATACAAAATGTGGATGTTTGAAGAAACGTTCTGAAATAGGAAACTGATAGCTGTTACAGACATTTAAAATTCTCAAAACCTTTGGCCATACCTACTCATCTTAGGGGCCGTCTATTATTTATGGTAGGAGGGTGAGGATGAACAGTTAGTGAAAGGCATATATGCAAATATATTTAGACTCTGAAATGATGAACCTTTATCCCAGTGGGCACAAGATTCTGCTCAATGTTAAATCAACATTGAATCAACATTGGATCAACTTTGACAACCATTCATCAATTGGTTCAATGTTATATGCCCACTGGGATTCAGTGACTGATGTAATTACATTATGCCGTAGTTCAGATATGCACAAAAGGTGACATATCAAGTATATTTTAAATAGAAATGTGTATAAAATGGCACATTTTGATCTGTCAAAATCCTTCATAATATTTGTCTAGGAATGAAGTGAAGACATGCTAATATGCATTTTCACTAAAGAAATTGGATGAGAAATGTTTAAATGAATATTTTCGCTCTAGATAGCAAAGCACACATCTGGTTTACAATGTGATATAATCTCTGTTCATGTTGAATTGTATGCTAATATTCTGGCCTTATGTAAAGACCTAGTTGTTTATCATACATAAGACAGTATCTTTTGATTGTATATTGAGTAAAAAAGGCGTCTTTGTTTTGGCGTTCTTTAATGAATAGCATCTGTGGTGCGAGTATTAAGCCAATATGAATCTATCAAACTTGAAACTTCTTCAGACAATAGTTAGTGTGAGAAATAACAAATATATGCAGAACCATCTTGACAACTTGTATACAGAAGATCACTCAGTGTATTTAATAACAAATGGTTTCCTGAACACAGTGTTTACATTATTATCCTGTTTCATTCTTAAGAACAGATACATCATTTCTCATGATATCAAATTCAGTACAGTATTATCTCATAGGCTATTAGTATTTTTAAACATCAACTAGTTTTCACAGCATTGATATTAGAATTAGTAATGTTGATTATAATATAGTTTCTATAAAATACCTTAAATAATCATACCTGCTTGTTGAAAAAGTTCATTGTTCATTCCTAAAAATATAGTGATCATGTTTTCACTCTTCCTTTCCTAGGATATAAAATGGAAATACTCAAAGTTTCAGTGTGTTCAAGTAGAAAGACCCTCATGTCATTTATAACCTTCATGAGTATTTATGCTGCGTTAGGGCTATTAACTCATGTCCATAACTGGAGCATCAAACAAGACACAACCCAATCACAATCAAAGGTAATTCAAACTTATTTAAAAGAACAAAGAGAGTTATGTGAGAAGGAATGGAGAGAGAAGTCGCTCCTAATGAACACTTCAGCCATGTTGCCTTTGTGTGACTGTGTACCTGAGACACTTTTAGGGGCAAATGTTGACATCAAATTGTATCCTGTCCCACTAGAGGAAACAGCAGCCAACAACATGGATGTGCAGCTTGGTGGGAATTGGAAACCAAGTAACTGCACAGCTCGATACAAAATTGTAATCATCATCCCTTTCCGAAACCGCCACTCTCATCTTTTGATCCTTCTTCGCTACCTTCATCCGATTCTTCAAGGTCAGCAAGTTAACTACACCATTGTTGTAGTTGAGCAACACCTGCCTAAGACCTTCAACAAGGCTGTAATGATGAACATAGGTTATCAGTATGCTGTGAAGGATCAACGTGTTGACTGTGTCATTTTCCATGATGTTGACTTCATTCCAGAGGATGGCCGACACCTATATCGATGCCGAGATAAACCTGTGCATCTAGGAGCTTTCCATAGTGGCCACAGATATATAATTAATTATAGTAAGATTTTTGGTGGTGTGACAGCCTTCACTCCAGCACAATTTGAAAGTCTCAATGGGTTCTCTAATCGTTATTTCGGCTGGGGTGGAGAAGATGATGATATGTCATATAGGATAAAGGACAGCAATATGGGCTTTATCCGAGACCCAAGAGAGGTGGCTGGGTACAGGACCATCAAACATGGGCCTGACAAAGGGAATATCCAGCCAAACCGGCCAGACATGTTAAAACGACTGAATCACAACCGTTATCTGATTATGGATGGACTTAATACACTGAGGTATGTTTTACTGGATACACAATTGTTCCCACTCTACACCTGGCTGCTGGCAGATGTCGGACCAGCCACACTGTGAAACCAGAAACATTGCCTTTTTGAGGTGAACAATGATATTTTCTTTTCTGGTATATGACTGCCTACCTAGATCCTTGCAGCACATCGGAAATACATTTCAATACACATCGAAATATATTAAAAGGTAAATTATATATTTGAATGTTAGTATTTGATGTTTTGATGGAAGAAACATGGAGGAAATAATCATATTTGAATGGCATAGGGATGCTCATGAGGATGGTTGGATGGGTGTTGATCAATACATTTATTTTGGGGCAATTTACATTGGATTCATAAAACGGTAATGTGATTGACATAAATGTTATAAAGTTACTGTTCCATTGGAATTAGCACAACTATGTTTATAACATTATGTATGAAAGAAGTTTAATATAATGCTTTAGGTTACACCTATGTTAGACTTACTATACAAGGCAAATCTTCTGTACTTTATGATGCTCTTCTATGTTAACGTATTCTTTTTATTCGCAGGGTGATGTTATATGTATACATATATATATATATATATATATATATATATATATATATATATATATATATATATATATATATATATATATATATGTGACATAAACTGGGAAAAAGGACCTTAATGCACCCTACACTAAGGTCCCTTTTTGCAGATCGTGTCACATATATATATAAATATATATATATATATTCCGTTTCTCTTAATTTCATTATAGTATGTACATTAAAATTGATCAATACAAGTCATAAGGAAATGCTCTGAAATTAGTGTCCAAATCATAGTGAAATTGGTTTCCGAGTTTAGGTGAAATTAGATAGTCAATTTTAATTCTCAATAGATCTTCTGAGATATAACAATTCTTGTCATGACCATCCCCTTCAGAATATGTAGGGGATTCATCTAATATCTCAATATTGGATATATCTGTAAGCATATATTCACTAAAGGGGAATTTGTAAAACTAATTTTTGATTTTCTTCCAGGATTTGAGTATCAAAATAACAAAATATATCTTAACTTCACAATGCTAACAAACACGCAAATCTGTATGCTAGATATGTACTGTTTTCATACAGACTAGGAGAAACATGTAGAGTCGTACTCTAATAATAATTCGCACCATATTTCATATATCTGATCATCAAATCAGTGATCAAAAGTGTCCGACTCATGGTGTGTGTCAGTCTTTTTGCCCTACCCTATAATGACAAAAGACATTCATGAAGTCATGTATCAAAAGGACCAATATGCTTTGAAAGGCATATGCCTTAGGGAGGGATACGGTGAATTGCAATGCTCCCATGGCATTTGTTCACCACAATCTAACCACAGAATAATGGTGCAAAGCTTTTTCAGATTATATCATCTGCTAGCTTTGGTAATGTGATATATTATTGTGGTCCACAAATATAGTACATCACACACACACACGAGAATCTGTAAGTGTCACTTTAGACAATAAGCTCAGTTTCAATAAAACAAAAGAAATAAGTACATGGACTGTCATGACTTGAGCTTACTTTGTACTCACTTGTTAATTTGCACATGTTGTTTATGTACTCAACTTTTTTGATTAATCCCCATTTGTGTTATCCTTGGCTCATGGCAAAAGGCATAATGAATTAAGACTTTCTATCAAGGCTGGGTGTTGTCATCATAATAGACAGACTGTGCAATGACATGTATCAATGTATGCTTTGATGTATTTTTCTCTCTATTTGTTACATAAAAAGGACGATCGGTTTGGCTCACACTCAAGTCAAACTCGCTTGTTTGTCATTATCATTTGTATGGACATATTGTCATTGTATGTTATTATTATTTATATGACATACAGTGATAGATGTCTTTATATGTAATGGACCAGTTCTTCATCCCATGGTGGTTGTGGTAGACACGGTTCCATTGTATACCATCAGAAAATACAGTGGTAGGACATTGATAGATGTCAGGATGGTATGTAGCTCAGCAGTAGAGTGTTAATAATTTTATCCTGCTTAAAAACTCGCACACACTTGGATAACGAGAGTTTCTCAGTATAAACCCTAAACCAATATTTGAATGATTGTCAATAAAGAGATTGTGTTCAGCCTAGTATGCTTCAAATGTGGATGAAAAACGAGAAAAATAGTTTGAAAATAAATTCAAGTGACAGTATATAACATCTCAATTAATTGTTTCATGAAATATATTGAATATTTTGCATCTACCATTTCTTTTGGTAAAATATTATTTATTTGTCAATAAAAGATTTACATAACATTTATGGTCGTTTCTTGAGGTATCAATGATCCCTTATAGCACAAATTCATATGTATAGTTTACATCAATATAATTTAACCCCGTGTGTGTGTACCAACAAGACAGATGTAATAAGATTATTTCTGTACATGTATCACGTTTGTTATCTCCCTAATATAAGGTACTAAATGTGGGATAAAGATCCGAGTATTACAACACAAATGTGACAAATAATGAAAGATTAGACCATATCATCCCCACTTATTGGTGTATGGGTTGATCTGCTGGCCTATCCCACTTCTACAGTAAGACTGATATTGTAAATTACGGTCAATATGTAAACATAAATCTTCAACGGGAAAAGAAGATTGATGGATATTATGTTTAGGAATCAAAACATGAAAAATAGTTCAACATATTAATTTTACCACAGTGTCAGTCAAACAGAACTCAAGTGTATGCATGATGGAGGTTCACAGAGGTAAATTATACACAAGGTATGATAATCTGTATGTAATGTTTCAAAGAACGAGAGCCACTTAGTCCCCAAGGGCTTTTAATAAGCCTTTTGGCTTTAAATTCCTCAAATGATACAGTATTTCTTCTAGCTGGTGGCAACTCGTTCCATGATAGCCTACAACTCCATGAGACTTAACACTCCTTGAGTAAATTGCTGAGTTAGAATGCAGTACCTTCACTATGGGCCCATCAAAGGCTCTCCTTTGGATAATTCTCTTATCTGTATATTTATCATCACGAGACCTAAAATACATAAAGTTTCCCAGGTGTAACCTTCTTCTATCTGCCGAATGATTACATTTTGCATCTCTATGTACTTGATCAGTTAGTGTAAGATGCGGGTATTTTAAGCAAATTTTTAGACACCTGTTTTGGGCATATTGAAGAGGCTTCAGGAGGTTATCAGGGGTAGTGGTAAACAATATGTCTGCATAATCAAAATATGGTACAATTGTAGCCGAAATTTTTTTTATCGACAGTTTGTAACTCAAAGGGGTCTTAAATTGCATTATTTGTAGGTTTTGTATGCAATAGTTTTGGCTATGAAATTTAGATGTTGCTTAAAGGTTAGTAGAGGATCTAGGATGACGCCCAGGTACTTATTACTTGGAACTACTTGTAGAATTTTGTTATCCAGAGTAATGTTAACATCAAGTGTTTTAAGTTTTTTACTACTGGCTGAAAATCCCTGCAGGAGCCCACTGGCTGTCTCAAATTTAAAGCGGTGGTTTGCCACATATATTACAGTGTCATCAGCCTAAAGCTTAATTTTACAATTTTTAATACATTTTACAACAGCATTTACATAATAGAAAGTGCAGGGGGCCTAAAAGGGACCCCTGGGGGTACACCACAGGTTATTACTTCCTTAGTGGAGAAAAAACCATATGCTAAAACTGTCTGGTGTCTGTTACTCAAATAATTTTCAAACCAGTGGTAACGGTTGGATCTTATTCGATAATGGTGAATTTTACGTAAGAGGACAGAATGGTTGACAGTATCAAAAGCCTTACAAAGGTCTATGAAGGCAGCAATGGTGTTATTTGCAATGTTTAACTCTCTTCTAATATCATCAGTGAAAGAGGCTATCGCGTTGACCGTACTACTGCCTCAAAGAAAAATAACTCCTTGAGCATTTAGTTAAAGCATTTCTTTAGCAAAGAAACCATAAACTGTGTTATGAACTAACAGTTTACAAGGCAGAGGAATTAAAGAAATAGGTCTGTAGTTATTAACTAATTTTAGATCACCTGATTTTGGGTTACTTTCGTAATTTTCCATGAAGGGTGAATCTTGTTTGTACGGAAAGTGAGATTAAAGATTTTAACCAGTTTGTGGGGTACATGCTTGACCTTTTAAAGGATTTTTGAAGAAATGTTGTCAATATCAGTGATAACCATATCGTCATACTGACGCCAAGGAACAATCTTTCAGCTCAGGACCAACTTGTGTAAAATAATTATCTATAAAACTGGGAATCTTGTCAGGCGGGATTTGGGTTTTGTTTTGTGAATTATGATTAATCAACTGACTATCTTTTGTCTTATTGGGATGACCAGGAATGAGATTATTATTCACACGCCAGAATGCTTTTGGGTCTTTCTTATAACTTAGCAGCTTTGACATTCTTATCCCTAATCTGTTTGTATACGTCTTGTGTAAACCAGGGTTCTCTATACTGTTGGAATTGGAGTTGTTAAATTTTGACCAGTCATATAAGTCAAGCTCCCCTGATAGAACATCATCAGGTAATTTCAGGAATTTCATATCACCCATCAAAATAATCTTGTATTCATCCGGGTCATCTACATCAGATAGCATGTCAGAAATACGGTTCACAAATTGGTTCTTGTCACCTTCAGGTGGGCGGTATACATCTATAACTAATATTTTCTTCATGTTATCCTTGCAAATCAATAGATTCTGGATCTCAATCTGCTCGTCTGAGGCATGTAATACAGGATAATAATTGTAAACATAATCTATAATCTCTTTATGTACATTCCAACACCACCACCTGTTTTAATTATACCATTGACAAGGACTTGCGCATCCTGGCAGTATCTTACATACATGCTACAATATTTGACAAACAATCAACAAAATAGAACATGTATATAAAATGGGTTTATGTCACATGTTTTTTATTACATTAACAGAAACTATTAATAAAATTCATCAAAACCAAACTCATTGACCGTCATCTGACCCTGCTTCTCCAAGTGTAGTTACCACAGTTAGCAGGATTGATACACTTAGCAGTTGTACAAAGCACCCTTCACAAATTAAATCCCTGTACACGTTTGAATAATTCAATAGTGATCGAATGGTAATACACCTAACTAACCTAAAATATCACTTTGCCCTTATCCCTCAAACGCAATTTAGTGGCTTGATATACCTAACTGCACTAAAATATTAACCTGCCCTTATCCCCCGACCACTATAAAGGGGTCTAATATACAAGACTGACCTAAAATATCAACTTGCCCTTATCCCTCAAACCCCATATAGTGGTCTAATAAACCTTACTGTCCTAAAATATCAACTTGCTCTTATCCCTCAAACACCATAATATTGTGATCTAATTAACCTAACTAGCCTAAAGTATCACCTTACCCTTATCTCTCAAATGCTGTATATTTGCCTGCTGTAGATTTTGAACTTGCCATTATCCCTCAAATACTATAATAAAGGCTTGATATACCTAAATGCCATAACATTTTAACTTACTCTTATCCCTCAAACACTATGTAGTTGCCTCATAATTATATCTAACTGCCCTAAAAGATCAAACTGGTCTTATGCCCCAAATTTACCAGATGTGTTGACAAATAATCAAATGAAAGAGGATTTTTGTTGTATAAATGTGGTTATAAGAGGAATTTTCGGGGTATTTTTTTCAGTTTTGAGTTATTGATGGGATTTCAGATCCATTTTGATTCATATTCGGCAGTAAATTCCCTAGATATCAGACATTTCAAGTACATCACTTTAAATGAGATAAATAACTTAATTCTAGTTGGAATCTTTACACAATTCTTTCAGTTTTAGAAAGGTAAATTCCTGGACTACCTAGGGGTTTAGGAGGTGTATCGATATAATGCGTTTGTCGATGCGATAATCGGAATTCCGGAAATGTAGGTGCATCGATTTGGGGGGTATCGATGACAGTCCTATACGGCACTAGCACACCCATGTACTTCAGGTAGTCGGGGGCTGAAACCCAATCACCTTATCAGGTTAACCCCCTCCTTTCACACCTGGAACAAAGGGACTGATAAGAAATTCACCCATAATGCACTGATCTGGAGTCGGGGGCCTAACCAGAATGCATTGCTCTGAGTCAAGATGGCGGCCCCCATAGCCTAATGCGCTAGTGCCGTATACTACAGATGCTTATTGCTGGGTCAAGTGTGGCAGGTTCAAGAGTACATCAAGATAATGCTATTTATTCTGCACACGGCAAGAGCAGGATGTGGAGACTCCAGGACGACTTGTGTATTGACTTTGCACACGACCCTGTCAATAATCATGTTGAGATAAGCCTTTGCACTCTCCTGATATTGAGAATAAGGAGTGGTAACGGATTATAATTAAGTTTGAATTAAATTTCCTGGAGTGCATTACTGGTTTTGGCCCTTTATCCAACCTTGTGCCTGTTTTCACCTCACAAAATATAGGAGGTATGGCCAAATTGTGAGCCACAATACTACCTCCATTAAAAGGATCTATAAGCTAAGGAAGCCCATCTGAAAATAGTCATAATTCCCTATTAGTTCATACCTGTTATTTATAAACATCAGAGTTGAGAATTGGCTGTATCACAGGCTCAGGAATATAAGAGTTGGAAATCATAAACTAACGATTCTTACCTACAAATGTCATAAAGCATTACAAACGCATTGGGTAAGGTGCACCCATTTCCTGTTATTTTGGATTCCACTTAAAAGCGCATCTTCTTATAATATGGATATTTATAAGATCATGAAATCTGATCGGAAAAGTATGCTGATTAAGAATATTGTGCAGAGAGGCTGTCAAATTTAGCTTCTCGATGTAAATATAATGAGTTCAGAAAGATTTCTAATAAATGCTACCCCCAGTAAAACCACCCCAAGGAAGAAAATTGGGTATTTAGCCTAGAAACAATGAGTTTGCATTTAGTTCGATGGCAGAACCAGTGGTTGCCTAAAAACAACATGTTTGCATAGCAACCAATCCAAAAATTAGGCTTGTAGCAAGGTATCACAATAGGATTTCAGGAAAATCCATGAACATGTCTCCGTCGCCCCATAAGCCTCCTCGCCCTGCATATCTGAAAAAAAGTTTCGGACTTTTTTAATAACGAAAATTCCAAATTGTTTCTGTGGAATGAACTGTTCCACAGTGTGCAACACAAAGCAACTAAAGATAGTTTCCGATTAGCCCTGAACTGACTGACGTAATTTCTAGGTTATCCTAGTTTATAAAACATGTCCATTTCACAAATGTAGTAAAGACTCTTTGGTTGGCTTAGAACTCTATGAGGATACATAATAATGTCAATAATCGTATTGGACACTGATATATGTGTCAATAATTCTTTTCTAATATATTTCATCTGGCCATGATAGGAACAACTCCTGGTATATATTGTAGATAGTTAAGAGCCAATAAAAAATATCCAATTCCAAATCCAAATCGAGCATAGTATAACCCAAAAGCTAAAACCTCCAGAGTGAAATGGTACAACAAAGACAACTTTTAAATATGAGGAAGAGTCATAACTAAGCCTTATTCTCATTAGAGGAAGATTTGAGCCAATTTGGAATTTTGGTTATAAAAAAAGTCCTCCCATGACGGGTCATTTCTCTAGTCAAGTCTAATTTACATTCATGCAGTGTTTTCTTGTCTTTGTATACTCATAAACAGTCGATGGTGTCTCAAAACCTTACAAGGGGCATTTTAAGATTTTGCTGACTACAGGAAAAGTCTTTCCTACGTGGAAATGTGAAGATCCACATCAAACGAGCGCGACTCAAGAAGGATGTATATGCCAAAGGGCCCCTCTATAGTAAATAAAGTTGGTGTCATACTTTTTACAATGAGATGACATGAGCTAAAGGATTCCTAGTAGCTTTGTATGAATTGCTTTTCAAACAATGGTTCTTATCACTAATTCAAAACGGTTAATTATAAGCTCTAAATGCATTTTATCCCATAACAAATAGTATATAAATATCTCTCTACCAAACCAGAATCTCATGTGGCTGAAAACTTTTGCCACATGACATTCTGGTTTGATAAAGGGATTTAATAGATTTAATATGCCACATAGTATAATATACTGTCGCTTTTGTCTGGAAAGTGCCATAATTACTGCGCTTACTGGAAATATTAGTATATAGATATAAATCAATTGTCGAAAAGTCGTTGTAATTATAGTGTTACACATTATGTTTGTGATACATATATTTGTGGCTGAAAGGTCACAATTGCTGTAAACCTTTTGTAACTATTGCTTCTGTACATAACTATAAATGAGTATCTGAATGACTATAAGAATTAGAGTGTTAGCAATATTGTGACCCCCTGTCTTGTATATGGGAATCTGTGGTCTTCATTACATCTATTGAGATGTCAAATAGTACCATGACAATCATGTGAGATTTTCATTCGATCTTACATCATTGAATTGTACCGTGTTTAGAAAATAATGGAGGCATGAAGATAACTACAGATATTAAACAATACCAAGACAAGGCAGACAAAATCTGATCATTCCCAGGCCCAAAGAACCTTAAGGATGTCTAATTGCTGATTGCTAGGTCACAGCCACCAGTCTTGAAATTCTTCTGTCATTTTTGTCCCTTTGATTTTCCTGTTTGGAATGCAAATCATATGAATTTACAAGGACACATTTCTTTTATTATGGTTTTTAAAGTATTTTTATTGCACATGCTGACAAAAATATGATACTTTCAAAAAAGGACGCTCAGTCTAGGGGTTATATAAGTCATGTATCAAATATATGAGTATAACACATGAAAAGCAATTTCAACAGTGAGATGTTTGTTTTGCATTTAAATATATAAATATCACATAAAAAATGGAATGTAAGACCACAAAAGATGGAAGGTGTTTACTGCATAACTCCTTCATGTACAAAGTAAGTGCCTGTCACTTTGTAGGCTCACTAGCTGTGTGTTTTAATTGGTCGTTCTTGAAATCCCGCAGGCTTCTTGTCAATTGGAAGAAATCTACATCAATATTGGATGACTGGAATCAGAAATGTACAATAAACATGATTATGATCCATTTTACACAACTGTCTTATTTAATCTGACTCCCGAGCAAAAGGAGTGTTTCAGGGCATCTGACCCTATCTAGAATAACAAAGCCGCCCCTAGACAGTGTCATTCATTTTTTGTAAAATATAACAGCTTTTATATGTGACATGATCTGCGAAAAAAGCCCTTATTTCAAGGTGCACTAAGGTCCCGTTTCTCAGTACATGTCACTTATAAATTATCTTTTGGATGTTTGACATTGAACTCAATAACCCATTTGTCATATTGGAGAAATAAAAATCCATCATTATGCTAAATTATCCATCATTGCCAGGACACACAATAATCATATTTTCATATTGTGTTGGAGTATGCTGATGTAGCCTAGATTTTCAGACCATGTAGATATCAAATAGAAAATTCAATTTTTTCCTTTTTGCCTGTTACATTATGAAATCAATACTAGTAAAAGATTACCTACCTTGCAATTCGCTTTAACTAATGTTAGATATTCTTATTCATAAGAGATACTTAAAGCATTGGTTTCTTCTGCCAGGTTATTCATACTCTAGTAATGCAACTTACTGCAAACATCTCCATGGAGGTGATGTCAGCTCGGACATCTTGGTTGGAACCCCTGCTCACCATCCAAGCCATGGCGGGCATTTTACTATGGGGTCCTGACTGGTAGAAATAAACAAGGAAAATAAAGATACAATAATTTCAGCACTAGAAAATTCTAAGTTAAAATCCATATTTGTCTCCAGTTTGGCTACTGAATAGACCAACAGATAGATATCTTTGATATACACCCCCTTCACAACTGGGCCTACATTACTGGGAAATAATTTAAATAAGACTAACCTTGTATTTGAATGTGTATTTGATATTCTAAAACCACCTCAACATAGGCCTGGAACACTATCTATTCAGAGTATTGTACATATGGGTTAAGAATTTGGTCAAAATGTTTCTGTCTAGGCTGATGTGTATCAATTTGGTCTTTATTTTCACTATGTTCACAGCCTAGAACAATTTCCGGTATGATTTTGTACCTTTGGCAAAAAATATATCTGATTGGAGGACTTTTTATAGCATCCATTATCCCACAGTATAGAGCCTTCCAAAAGTCTGGATCTAAATTAGGGAACACTCACCAATGCGGGTGGTACAATAACCATACTGAAGGAGCATTCATGTAGTTTGTCAATATAAGCTGAAATTACAAAGAGTAGAACATGACATATGAAATCAAACCCCATTTTAAAGCTAACTCTGAAGGCTGTGCTTGTGAAGTTTCTTAGTGTCATTATGAGAATTTTCAAATATACATTAGATACAAAATTAGTGACATTTATTACACTGGGAAGATTCCAATTCTTGTGTTTCCATATGGACTTACCTCTGAGCATAAAGAAGACAAGTTCAAAGAAATAACTGCTGATGTCAGGGGCAATTATGACGATTTCATTATTTCTGACTGGAGTCTGTTTTTAGAAAAAGGCAGTGCTATGTAAGCGCATGAATATTGAATGAGATCAACTTAAGATTCATTGAGTTGGTTAAGAAATTTCAATCAGCTAAAATTCCATGTGATACATAGGGCACTTTTCAGGACAGCCAAAATTGAACAAATTTAGTGGGATTGTTAAAATATACATACAGTATATTATAGATTTACATTACTATAGACTCTCACATGTACGCCTTAGTAGAATATAATAAGCATCCATAACATAATAAAGGATCTGTCCTTAACTGGTGTTAGAGATTGCAGGTCAACATTAATTGGTACGTTGATATTGTCAAATTCACAGTCTACAATTAACCCGAAACCTAAAAGTCCATCAAGGCAGAATTTTAGAATGGGGAAGGAAAGGAACTTTGACAAATCCTAGCCATGAGGCGCTAAGGGTGTCTGAACATTACTGATCAAGCCCTGCAGTATATTCATAGGAGTATTTGTATCAGCCACTCTCTATACAGCTGTGATACTGGCATGTTTGGAATCATATTAAAGCTAGGGCTAATTCATGTACAAGTATCAACTTTTACACAAGAATTCGCAGTATAACAAATTTGGATGAAATTATATTATAAACATTGTGTTCATAATCAAGCATATCTCTCACTCTTCCTCTAGGATACTCTCTGTGCCTCTCTTCAAGTCTGCCACTGTCAGTCTCGCATACTCTCTCCCATCTATCTTCCTTATCCTTCCTTCCTTCTGTCTGTCTGTTTATAAGTATACTCATAAACCTGTCTAAAATCCTCTTTTTTTTTTCTTTCCGTCATTTTCTTTTTTTAATTTTCACTCAATGCATTTGGTCTGTTTATAAGCCTACATCATAGTGCCTTAACTACTTCCACATTTCATGAAGATTTTAAAACAAAGAGCTAACCAAATAAACAAGTGCCGTAGCATCCCCATGTGTGACATCCAGTTTTAGTTGTGTGTGTAATAATATGAGATCCTGGAAGTAGTTCCGGCCAGGATTGGTTTGTTTGTATTCCTCTGCCAGGTGATACCACTTGTTGGGATGTCCTGTAAAAAAAGGGAAGAGTGGTTTAATTTTACAGTTTGTAATCTTCAATTCACAGGAACTCATTTCTAAATTGAGCTGTTCAATCAAGCCTTAAGACACATACTTTGAGTTAGACATCAAGTAGTCTTTTTCCTAAATGCATACGTGTTAATTACGTTCAGTAAACTATGAATAATGGTAGGCTCTGTACTCATAATGTGATTGTAAGAATCACCCTAAAATTGGACAGTTATTCACAAATTGTTTATTTTAGCAGCATCCCTGAATAACTACAGTGTTCGAGTGTCTGACTAAAGGTATGCCTCCAACACAGGTTCGAGGGTATTGTTCGGGATACAATTACAGTTGTCTACAATCGTTTCAGCGACAAATGAAATAGATATGTGACAAGTACTGGGAATAGAGACCTTAGTGCACCTTGCACCAAGGGCCTTTTTTTCGCAGATAATGTCACATATCATATATACTATAAAATATGTTAAAATCACCAGTAAAGGGAGAATGTCAATGTAGGGTTTTAAGTTGCAGTTTTCCTCAAGGTGTGTTTATTGTTTTCAGAAGCCAAGGGGCAAGTGGCTGTGTGATTCACATCACCTGTGACTCAAATCACTGCACCTTGTTTTGATTCCATTTTGAATTGGCGAGTGAGCTTTTAAGCAGGGTTACTGGAAACCCAACCCCATAATGATAATAGGACTTACCATAGGGTGCTGGAGACAGGAACAGGTGCATGTGAGGGTGCACCTGGCTGCTTCCTGAGGCAGGTAAGAGGTCCCACGTCAGGTACCTGTACAGGTAGGAGGGGCTGGCCAACCCGGCCTTCAAATACCTGTATTGAAACCGTAGAGATGTGGCTTAACATGTTACATCTTCACTCAGTATTGAATATGACGGCTTAACCAGACCGTATGATCGACAACATGAATATATATGTACATTATATATATATATCATATATATATTATATATATATATTATCACAATAGAATCATGTATATTATATATATATACATAAATATATATATATATATATTTATATATATATTGTAGCGGGCAGGAGAGGGGTCAGCTGTACGGGCGCCCCTGTCGCTACACTCTCGGCCGGGGTGGTCGGGCGGGCCGAGAGGTTCTCGGCCGGGACCACGTCGGCCGGGCCAAAGTTGGCCGGGTCAAAAGTCGGCCAGGACGCTGCTCTGGGAGGGGACGCGGGTAGGCTATATAAGGGGACGCATCGGGGAGATGAGGGGCAGTTGTTGATACATTACACTGAATAAAGGATCTCTTTGGAAACCGCAAGGCTGGCTGTTGTGTCGTCCGTCATATGCACATAATATCTTTACAATATATATATGTATATATATAATATGAGTGTCTCAACTTTGGATATTCATATTAGGGAACATTTTCAAAGGACATCTCTTTTGGGACTTTTTTCAAGACCCTCTGCCCCATCTCATTATTTTGGGTAAATCTGACAAAGTATTCCCTGGTTGCAAAACCCAAAGAACCCCAGCCTTTAGTCTTATTTTTTCTCAGCAATGCTTAAGATATTTGTCTGGTTGCTTACCATTGTTTGCTCAAGTCAATTGCATCCTTGAAGTGCTCTAGTGTCCAGGCCAAGGGGTGATGTTTCCTGAAAACTATCAGGCCATGCCACTGGTCCAGTTTAAAGGCATTGGCAGCAGAAAATGAATACTTTGACTCCAGACGTCCGAATGTGTCATGTGCTGTAAAGCTGTAGATGGAAAATTAGTAAAGCCTTAGTCATTGTGGGTATCTATAGATAATGACACCCATTATGCTATTGGAGAGGGATATATTGGGAAAGAAAGAGCGGGGCAGGGGGATAGGGGTGATCTATAGAATATTGACAGTAGAGGATAGTACAAACAAGGATTTAGAAGTGTCTATAGACAAGTTTTTCAATACTCAATGATATTATCTATTCCTACTTTTTTGTATGTACAAGTTCATTACCTGTGAGTATAAAGATAAACACACTAAGCAGGAATCAATTAAACACATGAAGAGTTTCATTGCAAAACGCAACAAATTCATTTTATGAGTTCCGAGATAATAGTGCATTTTTGAATAGAACATATTTGATAATTAATGGTTAATGTGCCATCATAAAATACCTAGTAATGGATTTCTGAAATCCTTAGATTTTATTCAAAAGAATGAAGGATCATTTAATTTCAGTTTTCAAAACACAATAAATCCATAATCAGTTTTTCTGTGTGTATCCATAAAGATATTTATCAGTAATAGCCATTTAATTTCTATACTTCATTTTCTTGGTTAAGTACATGAAACTCCGACAAGTTGTTTAAAAATCTTTGCATTATTAATAATTAAATTAAATTAATTTAAAAAATAATTTTTACAAAACGCAATAAATCCACAATAATCATGAAACTTGTATTTTGACTCCATAATTATTTGAAATCCCTTCTAAATAAAATTGTCATTTTCTTTTCAAATAATGCGTTGTTTTCCCATATTTGTATTTTGGAACTTATTGCGTTTTGGAACCAAACTCTTCACATGTACAAACAGGAATAAGCTTTATTTGAATTGGTAAAGATCAGCTAATTACATGCATCATTGCTCAATGATTTGGTGAATAAAAACTACTTACTTAGTGTACCTACAGAAGTCACAGGACAAGGCAGTGTCATGGCTGAGTTTTGTTGCACTAGAAAATTAATTCCAAAATAACTTTATTGCCAAACCATTTAATAATCATGTGTTTCTACAACAGACGGATCATAAAATATTATTTGTAATAATAATTACTAGGTACTGCAGTTCAAACTGCATTGGTAAAACTATTACAAAAGTATAGACAATACTACCATTAAGTATAGGTATTCCTAGGAGATTGGCGGTATTTTAAGGGGTTTGGAGATGCATTACCTCTAGAAAATCTAGAAATTTAATTTATATGCACTTACTATTGGTACTCACTGAGAAGAAACTTGAAGGACTTTGGCCTTTTCTGCCTCAGAGGATTTATCATTACCCCCTCAGATGTCAGCTTATTATTTATAAATATTATGGTCTAGAATAGAAGTATAGATGGAACAGCAGTAATTAGAACCTTTGGTAAGTAGCTTGAAAGAGCTTCACCTTGACATTGTTTGATGCTATTATAATATCTATTAAATATTGAATGGAAGATGTCTTGCAATGGGCGATCTGGCTTTCTTGTGTATAGTAAGTAGGCCTTGTAGGACTAGTAGCGTTGATAATAACTTCACCTCATATTGTAACACACTGTTTTCTTGAGGCTTATCATGGTATCATCCATTATTATTATCATCTATAGTATGTTATGTTGGTTATAATATACAGATGTGTGGATATATCACACACTTACCTGTCTCTTAGCTTGCCTTAATGCTGCCATATTTTGTTGTAACCAATTATACATTTTATCCTCAAAAGGTGCAGGTAGCTTCAATTCCCCACGCCTCCATTGTACATGGAAATGTTGCAAAAACAATGTATATAAACTCCTGAAAAATCAAAAGCATATAAACTATATGCCTATCCACAAATTATAAAAATCTGCTGAACAATAAATAAGCTTATTTAGTTCATATAAGCTGTTGAAATGTGTATCTTGTGTATGCCTTGAGTTTGAGTTGAGTTTAGATTTTTATTGGCATTGATAATTCGTAGCTATACAGACGTTTTTCAATAAATGCCAAGATATTGATGTGATATTACCACGTTGTTCATGACATAGTGACATTTTAAGTACTTAGTCAGTTCATTACATATAGAGATAGTGATAAAGCAACTATCTGGGCCAAAGTCAAGTATTAGTCATTTAGACTTATAGTTTTGGCTATAGACGTATACTGTTAATTATACGACTAGTCGTTCCAGTGGTCTCAGATCCGCCGGGGTCAAGCTGTTGACAAAGATGTCTTTGGTGGCACTCTTCTGCTTGTGCGCAGTCAGTCTGTCCCAGACGCATTCAAGGGTGTACTTCCCATCGTTGATGTGGGTTTGTTTTGCACTGGGTAGCTCCATAGAACATGGTTCTTATCCCTGTTTATGCTCAGTTCACAGGTGATCGATGCTGGGCCCTGAGTTTTTGTAGTTGGGTAGCGTATTGTGTTTTCTTCCATCCAGGGTATGTATTGTGCTGATACTCCACAGTTCTTTAATTTGTTCAATAGCCTTTTGTGGTCCACAGTATCAAATGCCTTGCGGAAGTGGAAGAATACAACGAAGAGGGCATCCGATTGTTTTTTACTTCATATAGGTTCCATGAATACTACTTGTTTATGATAAGTAATAATATGATGAAAATTAATATTGACGACAATTTATTTTAGTTATTACCTGCACTGTTCACTTTCACTTTCCGCCCACCATTTGATAATATTGGGAAGGTCATTTACAGTTGTGTGGTTTCGTTCATACTGCCTGTCGCACATTGTGAATGATGGTTGTACAATCTAAATGGAATATATGTTGAAAATTCCTTATTGCTTGTACAGTACGTACATGTCGTTAGTTCTTGTTGAAATGGCTCTTTATATGTAATGTTTGTTCACATGTATATTCAGGTAAGTTATGAGCTTCAATTCAATTCCAGATTTGATTTTAGTGAGCTTTCACCGGTTTACAATTTGCAGAGAGAAATATCAGCGACATACACACAGAACAGGAATGCCTTTTTGCATTTATGGTCAGTGTAACAGCGGGGCAAAGTGTGCCTTCATGTAAATATATTTTTATTGAGAATTGAGAGACTACATTTTTATTTCACGATGAAGATTGAGGCCCCGTTGATTTAATCAGGGAAAGCTATATTTCACATCCTCATGATATCATAATCCCAGTCTTTCAATTTATCAAAATCTGTTCGATCTATAGTAAAATGGCATCAACGTAAAGAATATTTTCATGAAACGAATACAAATTTTATGCCACGGAACTATCAGATTATTCACCATTAATAATTAAACAATTCCCATGGACCCTTGTGTATGTACTTTATAATACATTAGGTAAAAATTATAGGGGATAATTTAGACATTGTGAGAGTCACCAAGATTAGTCATTTCCGTCTTCTTTCAAAAATCCCTCACGTATAATATATGGACAAAATATACAATGCAATGTTACAAAGAGCTAGTTAGCTCAAATTCATAAAAATCCTTACTTCTAGTATAACTATTACAATTTATTCATGATAATGGTCAATGAGCAAGTATCTCCATACTAACTTGGAGAAATTCCTCATCTTTCCTAGATTTGTCAGTTTGATGCGGTGCTATCGATATGCCCTTATGGGCAGACCTTTTACCCTGATTGCTCATTGGGTACTTCCTCTGGAACCTGTTCAGGAAAATCACAATATAGGGAATTGTTTGGAGGTTAACGCTCATTATGATGTCTACAGATATGTTATTGATAATGCTGAAATTCAATTTGGCGGAAAGGGGAGAGAGGACTTTGCTGCAACCTTGATCTAGTAACTTGTGCTTCAAGTTGCTCAGTAGGTCCATCATCATTAATATTACCATTGATTGCAAGAGTGGACAGTAGAATAACATTGATACATCCTTTCATAATAGAGAGACCAGGAGTACACTTCTCCCTCGTACACCTTCATAGATCCGCATAGGCTACCCTTTTTATTGACATTTTTACAATGTTATTAAGTAGCCCTAACAATGGATCAGATTTATTACTTTTAATACAAAGTGCGGCGTATAGTTAGGGATGCGGCTAATACGTGAGTTAGGCTTATACGTGAGATTTATACTATCAACACCTATACAATATCATACACTGTACTGAGCACTTCAGTGTGAGTTGAGCATGGCTGACATCAGATGAACTCACCCTGTAGCATAGTCTGCTGTATCATTAGACATCTCATTAACGTTGAAATTGGATACACACAGGATGAGGCACAGGATACTGGCCGCTATGCTTAAGGGGTACCAATGGCGTTTCATGTCTGAATTGTACAAATGGACATCTAATAAACTGGAGATAGATGGGTATGAATTGATTAGACAAGTATAGACAGTGGATTGCTACTCGTGAAAAGAAAGTGACATTTTTGGATCGAATAGGATTTATAATCTTAATTTGGGATATTTCTCATCAACCAAATTGGTACACACAGTGTAAAGATTACTAACACAGAGAGAAGAAACAGCGTCAAACGGGAGTCCAAGTTGAATCAGATTGACTCCCCTGTTTAGGGCAGTCCAGGTCGCTTGAGGGAGCCTAGATGACTGCCTGCCTGATCTAAGGGAGTCACCTGTGGGAGTCTTATGACCCAGAGAGCTATATGACTCCCCCAAATGACTCCCTTAGGTCAGCTAGAGAGTCACCTAGGCTCCCTTAGGCGACCTGGACTACCCTAGAAGCGGGAGTCATTCTGGAGTGCTTTAGCCTATACTTATACAACTCAATGGGGGCCCAGAAAGATTTATCAAAACAGCGTTGGTACGGTCATGGATGCAAAAAAAAGACAAAAAGACAAGAATGATCGAGTACTATTAGAGAGGTTCAAAAAATGTTTGAATGCTCTACCACTGCCCTCAGAGGAACAATGCGAACTACACAAATGTTCAATATGAGTGGGTGTCTTAACTTGTAGGGGTATTACAATACACATTATGTTATACAACACCCGAGAAACTAGTCCCTCACCTCTGCTGGCTGTTACAGTCCCTCCCCAGCAGATGTCTTCTCAAGAGATACGTTATGTAAGGCCTTGTGGCTTTTAACAGCTAGATTTGCAACAGGGCAGTTACTGACTGAACGAGCATTCACTGGAAGGACATCCGCTTATCTCTAGAACTGAAGGATTTTGCCTGTTCACAAGGAAACATCTTATTTTACATCCTAAGAGTTGAGTTTAAACTTGTCTTTTATCACACATTAAGCTTTATTTGTCAGGAAAAAAGTTAGTATGCTTGAATGTAACTCAACTGCTGTTCGGATTTGTAACCGTTTCCTTCTACCATCTTAACATAGCATAATTACACGGCACAAACATGATGCACTTACGAGAGGGGCCTGTTTCATAAGTCTTTTATTCAGGACTTTGTAGATTGAATGTAGTATAACTAGATTTATTTTATGGTAAATACGGCACTCCCATTCACTTAACCAAGGAAGGCTGTTTATAACACCCCCGTGAAATAACCCTCGCCCATATTTCACGGCCACTCAAATCATCAAAACTGTTGATTTAACCACAGTAAAGTAGCATTTTCAGAGCAATTAAGTGGAATTTTGACAAATATTGTTAATAAGGACATGACATAAACACAAAGGAGCACTTGTAGAGTTCCCCACTGAGGAACTCTACTCATGCACCTTTGTCTATGTTCCCAATATGTCTAAAGCTGTTCTATCAATATTTCAATATTGGAATTTTCCTTGCCATGTCATTTGAGCGGGGTTTTCCCAATGCTGGACATCGGTTCCACTAGGCCTTCAAACTAGGCCAGATATTGGTAGAACCCTCTGTTTTCTAGTTTGTGAACAGATATTTGGGACCTTACTTCCCTGCTTCCGGCTATCAAACAAAAACCAGCATATACAAAGCCCCAACACTAATTGAAATAGATCACCACCTAACACAACGAAGAAAACTAATTGAGCTTGATAATTGAACACAACAACCACTTACAATAACATGTTTGGTATAAAAGAAAAGTCTATTTTCATATTGCATCATTTTGTAATCAAGACTTAGAACTTTTTTGAAGCCCTATTATTCATCTGTCATCATATACATGTTACATACATGAGAGGAATTTTGAATTATTTGGGAATTTAAGAAAGTTAATGTTCGCCCCCAAGGATTGGCATATACACCATCATCGAAACAGCAAATACTCATTTTAAAACAAACCCATTAACAATTACTTAAGGTAGAACAAGTTATATTAATGGAATGAACCTTAGAATATCACCAATTAAAGAAATATCTAATTCATTAACTAAGTCTTATAAAACAGAAAAATATATGGCTCTACTTAATATAGATTATGAAGCAGGCCCCAAGGGATCTATTCTTCATTTGACTTTGCACACGGCCCTTTTAATGCGTTCAGATAAGCCTTGGGACAATCTCTATATTGATATGAGAGTGAATAAGAATTTATGATGGACCAACAGTTCACAGGTTCAAGCGAAAATATAGAAACCTAACCTGTTAACCATGATTGCCACTAAAACAATGACTAAATTATCGCATTAAACATTTGAAACTAGTTTGCAGTAGTGGTTACGACATGAAACTACACCTCACAGGCTTTCCAGGAAATACATTTCCTATTTAGAATTGGCACATTCTGGTTGCCATGGAAACATTTGGTCGCCTTGGGAATTCATTATAAACCGTGTTTCTGGTAATCTTTGCTATTTATCATGGGATATAGCGCATTTGCCATTTTGAGTTAAACATTACAAATCCATTTAGAGAAGCGATTCTAACAAAACTTACAGAAATGTTTGAGCCCATGATACTTCATTTTAAGGGTTCTGACACCAGCTTTAATTCGCGATTATATCTCGGATAACTGTTATTGCCTGCCTGCTCACATATAACAGTCTCTATGAGAATGCTAGGTAGAGATTCACTATACTAAATATGGGTCATGAAACGGGCCCCAGGAGGACTGGGGACTACTAAGTAATCCATATTGACTTTGCACACGGCCCCTTTAATATGTTGAGATTAGATAGGCATTGCTGGACAAATGGTTCAAAAGTTCAAGCGGAAATATAGATACTTAACCTGGTAGCCTAAATATGATAGCCTGAACTTGTGTCAATGACTGAATTATCATGTTTATAATGTCTCAGCCATTAATAATCGATTCAATTAGTTAAATCTAATTGTTAATTATACTGTTTTACTATTACCAAATATACAACCAAATCTCATAATTGATTCTACTGATGGTTTTATTCAACTCAAATCTGAAGGGTATGTTGCTATCTAAACTAACACCAAAATGCTTATACTTTTCGATCATTTCTAATTTCTCATCATTAACATTAGGCTCACCCTATGATAGATTGTCAGTATCTGCATAAGGCATTGATCATTACCGTCAATCTAAAGAATGATATTATCATCTGCTTATTGCGGAATTTTACTGATGAGACCAATTTTACCCTAATCATTTACACACATGAAAAGTAAAGGACCCAAAATTGAACCTTGATGAACACCATGAGACATATGGAGCCAATAGGAATGGAATCTATTTGCAATGGTCTTTTTGGACCCTTTTTCCAAAGCATTTTTAAACCAATCAACCACTTCATTTGAAAATCTGCAATTTGGTGCACAGCCCCAATAGACTGGAATATAAAATCTTTTTGCTCTAAGACCATCTTATCAGTCAACTGACAATCCATGACATTGTAACAATGCAGCAGTTGCTTATGAACATTTTTTCCAAAGCTTTTCAGGTGATAGGTAGCAGGGTGATAGGTAGCTTAAGTAACTGTCAATTAACATGTAAACTGTATTGTTTTCTAGTTTTAATATTTGACATCAACAAAGGAGTGGGTGATTCAGTAGATTACCTCTTCTTTCACCAATTGCACAGTATTGCATAATAAGGTTAGATTTTGGTGGTTTTGAGCATTCTGTGCTTTTGTGTTTAGTTACACCCACAGTCTTCTGAATTCTCACTATTTGCAACATTGTCTTTGAAAATCCTAATCCATTTGTCTCTGCTTTGAATTCCTAGCTCTTATGTGGCAGCCTCCTCAACCTTGGTGATTTAATATATTTTGAAGGTAAAAATCATAATACATGATTGTGATCTGTTGTTATTCTTGTAGTGAAAGCCTACTTGGGCAGATTTTCGTGCGAAAAATTATAGGGCCAACGCATTTGATACATTTTGGTGTAATATTGACAAAAACATTGGTTGCCATAGCAAAAGATATACGTAAAATGGTATTTTTTGGTAACTTTCAAAATTATGATCATGAATTTACTTCTATTGAACCTTCCTTATCAGAATAGATACAAGGTAATGGAGTTCCGTCCTTTTCATTAACAAACTTAGCTCAAACCGTCATTCCTTCCCTTTCAGATAATTAATACAATTTTCGAAAGGTCATACCATCATATATTAGGCAGAAACTTACCCGAAATCATTGTGCTCTAAGAGGAGTTAAAATTAACTTTACACAAAACGATTGGTGTGTCCAGTTTCTGTAGAATAAAGCAGTTACTCCCTGAAGCACAACTTACCTGACCTCATTGCAGTACCCTTATTGTTTTGCGGCTTCCATTTCCCACCCTCTGGCAATGAGTCCAATCGAAATACACCCACTTATGGAACACCAGGAAGTCGACAGACCGGGCCACAACCTTATTACTTTATACGCAAATGGTCCTGCCCTGTCTGGAGCACTGCCCGTTGATCCTAGACAGTGGTCCGGCATGGGCCATTAAAAAGCTACAAACAATGCAGAACAACTGCCTCTGAATCTGCAATAACATCAGCGACGCGAGACTGGCCAACATCAACCAGATGCACAGTGACGCCCGACTTGGTAAACTCCATACTCACCAAAACTAGCAACTTCTGATCAGGATGTAAGAAAGCACAATGACAATTTGGTGGTACCCACCCAGGTGCTGAGAGGGGGTGATTGACCAAAACTCAAGTTGAAGTGCCTTGTGAAAGACTGCTACTTGAACAGTCCTGAGTACAGAGGTGCACGACTGTGGGACAGACTATTGACTGCCCAACAAACCTCAAACTCGAAATCAGCATTCATAAAGTCCCTCACATTACATGACTTCAGGCCCCTGAAGCGGCTTGTTGTGTGGTAATATTGTGTATCAGGATCCATAACTGTTAGGGCTACTGACTTTCAAGCAATTCCTAGCTGTTTGATTAACTCTGTTGAGAAGTCAATATGCTGAACTTTGAAGCTGAGCCATGATGCTGAAATACGAGTATGATTCTGAACTGTGACTATAGAACTGTGACTATAATACTATGACACCAAATCATACTACTATTTCAAAGGAAAGGTAAAGTCTATAATCTGATAAGTCTCATATCCTGCCTGTCAAAACTAGTTCAAATTTCATTTCATTTCTAAAATAACATATTGAATAGTCATAATTGACCATTTAAAAGGCCTCCTGATGTTTACAATTGTTTGGCCATTTATGAATGATTTATATATGAAGAGCTCAATGCATCTTACAGGAGAGTTATCAAACTAATACCTGGATGTCCAACTATTTGTTAGAGAACAAATAATAGAAATAATTGGCGTTAAAAAAAGGATTATAATGATATTTTGTTTCTCAATAGAATTGTGCAGTTGCGTCTTGTCTTTCATGAAATTTTGATTCCTTGAAACATGTTTGCTCTGGTGCGGATATCATATTGGCTGTTGAAAAGCTCCCTTCCATGACTTTTATTTCTCATTCTATTTTAGAAATGTCAACCTTATTCACGAATAGTACCATTAATCCTGCATAGATGCCAACAATACATTGACCTCTGTTTCTGTATTCAATTAATTTAATCACAAACTGTAATGTAATCTACTATGGAGTGATCACATGTAAGTCATTTATTGTAAACAAGACTACGTAGCATTGAGAAAAAAGGTCTTTATTTGTTAAAAAAATACATATTGATTTATGATATTAAATACTGTTTTACCATGGTGGTAATACTGTCCGGTCCCATCTGATGACCTGTTGCTAAACAGGTCAATATGGTATCCAATACTGTTATCAAGGATGCTTCCGTCATACTGATGTCCCAATCGCCAGTGTCATTAACACATGCTGGGAATATATACTGGACTTTTCTTTTTTTAAGTGGTCTAAAATCCATGAAGGATCCAAATCGGAGGCCATTCTCTGAAAGTTCATAATAGCAAGGAGCACATTTAGAAAGCTCAGTTTCAATAAAGAAAACAACCAAAAAAGCATAGAATATAAACTGTTCATGGCTTGTGCTTACTATGTAGACACTAGGATAATTTTGAAGTATTTTTATGCAATCATAATTATGTTATATTTTCTAGAAATGATATAATTAGGCGAAAAAGTTAAAAATTGTTTTGAATTTATACGTATGACTGATTTGATTCCCTCTTCTATCCTGCGCTAAAACAGGCTAAATCATATTACCTGCACCGTTCACTTTGAGTTCCAGCCCTCAGCTGGAGAATAATGGGGAGGCCATCTATAATTGTAAATTTCTAATTGCTAATGGCAAGGTGTCATATCTTTGTTTAGTAAGTGTCCATTTGTTTCTTAATTATGTACTTTATTTCAACCTACCAGTCACATGTCCCCTCAAAAAATCTAGACATGATTTAGCAGGGAACTGTCATTTTGTCAATAGATAATTATATTATTAAGGTCTACAGAGCTGTTTAAAGTAAGAGAATTGAAAATAATGGTGATTTTAACAAAAAGACGGTTCCCTGCTAAATTATGTCTAAATTACATTCAAACTGCCGAATATGTCAATTTTGATGATTTTTATCCATAGAGGACTTTTTTGAAAAAGAAATTGTTAAAAAAAAACCGGTTTTGTTCCGTTCACATTATGTCCCTAGCAACGGTCATTCTATTCCAAGGCATTTTAAAGGTGCATGCTATAACGTCACAATAGTATAAATAAGTAATGCTTGGAGGAAAACTCATCAAATTATAAAGCATTTAGTGTGCATTTTCTTTCTGGGCAGAAGAGGGTAGTGTGTATCCTTAAAGGCGGCCAAGTCCATCAATATTGTCCACAACATTAAACATAATTTTGAAGATATGGTGTTACCACCTTAAAGCACTAGTACTAGGCTGCGTTCTGAAATTTCAAAATTTCAAAAGCGTCCATCTGTTATTTGAGGAACTTAGTTTTCTCACAGTGTCCAGCAACCTTTATCAAATTTTAGCTTGTGACATGCAGAAATATGTGGGACCACTTTTAACGAAAGAGCCTAGATAGTTATGGACTCTTTCACCTAAATAGACCTATATATATGACACCATTATACTTAGTATAAGATAGAAAGCAATAACCGAAAGAAGGTGTGAGCTTCAAAATGGCATTGCCGAGGTCAGAGACTCTATATTTTTACATAATAACTGTATTACCTTAATAAAAAACAGTTTAAAAAAGACCTACACTGTTTATATTGAGTGGATGAGTTTTTCCTGAAAAAAAACAAACACTTTCTGATCATCCGGATACCAAATAACCTTGTGTTTAACCCTTCTTTCCCTCCCTTATGGCCTAAACTCCAGAAAATAACAAAGTTCAAAAGTGACTCTTTGACCAGTAAATG
The DNA here is from genome assembly GCA_947462335.1 of Harmothoe impar. Lineage (NCBI taxonomy): Eukaryota > Metazoa > Annelida > Polychaeta > Phyllodocida > Polynoidae > Harmothoe > Harmothoe impar. The sequence continues at coordinate 50,148,656 of OX381718.1, forward strand.
CGGAGGTGGCCCGATTTAGGGTGTTGACACCTTAAAGTTGATTTTTTGAAATTGACTAATTGTCTGGAGAATTGCCATATTCTGCTTTTTAGTGATGAAGTTTGACTAAAACCTTGGCTAATTGAGTCTGGAAATGAAGTTCATCAAGAGAATTAAATGAAAAAAGTATATAAGAATTCATAAAAGGCTTCACTGAATAGATGCATTTATCTGTTGCATCTTGGCTGTATATCTGTATTAGCCTGTACATCATATGACATATTTCACCCAGTGAGTGAGTACCTCACCTATGGTGGATCCTACAATTCCTCCCCTGAAGATGCTACCACAAGAGGCACGTTGAAGCATGTAATTTTTTTTTTTACTCCTAGCACATTCTGAAATATTTCCAAAATTGGCAAAAATATCATACATTATTTATCATAATTTGTTCATGCTCTTAGACCTGCCAGAGTGGCTGATTTAGTTTTCTAGGTTTTCTAGAATCCACTTTAGGACCATCTACTTATCTCAAGGAATAGCTTTTGCCGATTTACAAGGGAGCTTTTTTTTTATCCTGAGAACTGAGTTTGGACTTGTTCTTAATACTGATAGCTGTTATTCAGAATGAGACAGTATGGTTGATCAATTAATGTAAAACAACTGCTAAATGGATTTGTAACCATTTCCTGCCATCTTATTTTAATATTGTCTGGGTCAAGTGTTTCATTTAAGATAATGTGATATATATTGTGCACACGGCGCACACAGGATGCACAGACTGCAGGGGCCTATTTCATAACATAACATGTTTTACTCACTCCAATATCGAGGACTTGGTAGATCTAAGTAAGCATAACAATATGTCACCAAATAGAGACCCATAAACAATCATGAGTAAGAACAAACTCTATTTATTAGTAGAAAAAATCCCTAAAACAGCACTTATTTAACAAAAGTCTACATATGAAACCGAAGGTTCACTCTACTAAATATGGGTCATGAAACATGCCCCAGGAGGACTGGGAACCAATCCATATTGACTTTGCACGCGGCCCTTTTGATATGTTGAGATGAGATGGGTAGAGATAGACTAAGAGTTTACAAGTGGATATATATATGACACGGCAAGCCCCGGTAGTTTTGTGGGAATCAAATGGGGTGTATTATCCTAAATCTAATTCTAGAAGGAAATTTAACAGTATTCTTTTCCAGTTTAGACTAACTGATGGGACATCTGTCATTTCCCATTTCCAGTATTAAAAGTCTCCCATGGATGGGTCTTCTCTCTATTTGCGTCCTTATTCTTAAACATTTAAACCGTATAATTATGATAGCCTGAATTTGTTACAATGAATGTATACTTATTTTGAACATTCTAAAACCAAAATCTGTTTTGAAATTGTATTAACCTATCTATGGTCTATACTTTTGTCATAGATTAATGTGATTTTTTAAAAAGGCGCTTACTGAGTTTCCAAACCAAACTCTTAAAATATTCAACTCTTCCCACAATCTAATTTGTCAATAATTCATCTTGCCAAATGAATAGTTATCAAATGACTTGAAACATTGCATTGATCAGATATGATTATGAAATAACTAACAACTATCAAAGCAATACTTTGTCAATAAGAACTGTCAATTTGAATTCCACTGCCCAGATGCATAGATCTGTGCCGACTTTGCCTGTTTGCACACAGTCCTTTCAATTATGTTGAGTTAAGCCTTGACAATATCTCTAGTGAAGTGAAGATCGCCAAACAGAACACATTTATACAGCTTCATATGAAAACATAATCTTTTAGCTAGGAAATCCTGGACTTGTCGTGTTGAGAATAAGGTATTGAAAGTGCTTATTGAAATATTGTCTAATATACATCTCAACATGAGATATTTCGCTATGTATGACAATTATCACATTTTCTTGCAATCCAAGTAATCGGTTTTACTATTCATTCATTTGTGTTGGATCAAATCTCATTTCCAAAAATTTAGTATTTTTATGGCTAAACGGAAAAATTAAACACCCTCCAGATGGCCATGTCGAGAAAGAAGAACCGATTTTTTTTATCAAGTGCTTTATCCAGTGTCAGACACCCAAATTTCCCCTCTTGAAATCCAATTAATTCTCAACGAAAGGGCCCCCTTATACTATCCTCAAAATTTCTCCCTTTGTTTTCAAACTAAGTAAGTCAATAACGACAATTCTTATTTATCATTTAAAACCCTCACCTGTGTCTTACCCCGTTATGTTAGCTCACATGGTTTTTCCCGAAGATCAACCCACAACACTGTATCTACAGTGGGGATGAAGGAAAAGCTAGCCTTTTTCACATTTACATGGAATTTTATGTAACCTAATCATGTCCATTGAGGTGTTAATTAACTATGGATATGTAATTACCGGTAGTCACCTACTCCTATTTATAATTTAGAATGGGATTACCTGTACAAATGGTTCATGATCAGCTTCAGTTTGAATGTATAGTATCTTGTAGTACTTATACCGGTACATTAAGATGATGATCTAATGTCAGGGTCTATGTCTATGTCAGTGTCTATGTCAAATCTGGAAATTGCTATGTCATATTCATCCTGGACTGGAACTATGTATCATGAATTTGACGATCCCTCAACTTGGACGCACTATGTAAAAGTATTTATGGTGAAATAAAAAGATATTCAAACTAAAAATCTGATTGACAAATCAGTGAGAGTATAACGAGAGCCCTGTTCTAGACATTGTTGATTTTAATAGTCTAGATGGACAGGTTCAGGTTTAAATAGGGTTATCTACTAAAACTCTTCTCACACATGATGCCTGATGGCTCAGAGGATTTAGGTACTTATGAAGACCTGCTCTCACCATGTATGACAAATTGCATTTTAGGGTAATTCTTTTTTGATTTTGCAGTGTGTATTTATTCATGAATGATATTTCAAAATCCAACAATCAAAAATGTGTGTGAGCTTCATGGCGTATCATATCGAAAATTTTCACAATAGTAGGGTCCAATGCCCTCCATTCTTTAGAGAACATTATAGTATCATAAATTAAAGCATATTAATGAATGCATAACCCAATGATATCTATATAAAATATCAACTAATAACACAGTAAATTATGTATGCAAAAACTTGAAGTAGTTTCAATTTTTCCTCGACACTTGCATATACAGACATCAAATACATGCTGCTGTTTTTGCAGGAGTATATTACTGACACAAGATGGCCTTTTTGTGGGTAAGGCTCAAACTTGTTGATCCATTCAATAGAATGGGTTTATATTAGCTACTTGACTGCTACATGAAAGTTTAATTCGAAATCTTTCATCAGATGGAAATATAACCTATATTTGTAATATTACTATTGAGTAAGGAAGTTTTTCCTTAATAAGATTTGAACGTCAATCATGTCTTTGAACGGGGAAGACTGTTGTCAGGCTCATAAGTTCTAAGAGGAATTGTTATGTTTTTAATGCATTCTTGTATTGACTATGTAAAAGCTATGTATATATGTTTGATAAACCATTGAAAATAGACAACTATTTCATGGAGTTACCAAAGGTAGGTAGCTTTATTGAGTAACACAGCTATCTTTTCATGTAATGAATATGGTCTTTGCATTCCGTGAGACTTTTGGAAATGTTTAGCCATTTTGCAATTTTTGAGGCAGATTGGTCCAAGAAACTTCATTGGCCAAACAAAAAAATTATTTTTAAAGGCTTAGAGTTTTATCTATTGGTCAAAACAAACAAAAATACTTTGGTGAAGAACTCCTAATTCTATAGAAGTGTGTGGGTAAATGTCGCTGAAAGTTGTGTCTTGGGTCTATAGTCAAGTGTTGCAAGGTCAAGAGCACACCTATGCAGATAATTTGATTTTGCACACGGCACTAACAGGATACCCATATTGCAGGAGGACTATTCTGTACTGACTTTACATACCGTCCTTTCATTTATGTTGAGGTAAGCCTTGACAATATCCCTAGTGAAGTGAAGATGACCCAAATGATACATTTACACATCTTCATATGATATTTTAATATTTCAATAAAACCATTAAGACTTAGTGATCCCAGTTTCTGTCAAAATATGTGAGGCTGCACCATGTTTGGCATTTTTGCAATTTTAGTTTTTCATTTTCTAGTTTGTTTGGTACATTCCACAAAAGTGCAAATAATAATTGTGGACAGTCGAGGGAAATGGGTCCTCCAAAGGTTAAACTCAATTATAAAATTGAGGTCATCAGCTTTCCAGTGATATATTTCATTAGCAGGTACCACTTCTAGTTTTTGAGAACTGGCTCCTTGAATATGTGTGGGCACTGTCCAATCTCAGATGCCAATAAGCTCTATCTTACATTGTTTTAGAGATATCTCTATCTAATTAGCATAATTATGAAAATTCCCAAATATTCAAACTTTTTCAAACATTTAGTCACAGCTTTTAATCTTAAAATGGTATTTACATTCAGTTTTCAGCATGGAAATCTTTGTGGGGCCTGTACTCATTAATTTCTTGAAAAATTCAATTTAGAATGAAAATTATGTTTCCATGGCAACCAACAAGTGTGACAACACCTATTTCGGCCCAAAATCGTTCTTTTTACATTCTAAATATGGAAGGTTTTCACTAAAATTGGAATTTTCTAAAGTGGCTTATTGTATTCTCCAACAAAAAGTAGTATAGAACAATTTTTATGATATTGTGAACATTGTTGGCTATATGGTTATAAAGTTGGTACTAAAGATCCCCCGCGGAGGTCCCTTTTCCCTTGTTGATCCACAATTGATTGATGCAAGACAATATCCTAGTACAAAAATACTTGTATGATCCCTGATATATTCACAAAGGGTGAAAATAGTGTGTTGTAGCCATTACTGATGACTATGTAATAAATCCTTTATGAGGGTAGGCCTGCTAAATAAAGCTGGGCCTCCACTTCTTGATTTTCATGTAAGTCTCACGATCCGATCATACCTTGATAGCCCTAGCTATACCATACATTAGGGAGATCATCAGATCAGAAAAAAAAGTGTTAGGGTTTTGTTAACATTTACATCATATTATAAGGTATACAGTTCAATTATCAAAATACATAGGTCCAGAAATGCACTATACAGATGAATACAAATTAAACCTGTTTGATATGAGATTGGGAGCCAAAATCAGCCTGGCATGCAAAATTTTCCACTGAGCGTTGAGTATCAATAGTGAACCAAGTATAAGGTAAAAGCTAAGGTAATGGGGTATATGACTGTGGTATTGTGACTCATATTTTAAAAATCATGGAAACGGTGAAATGTGTAATTTTTTTATACCTGCCCATAATTATATGAACCTGTGGCAACCCCTGGTCGGGTTGTCAAATGGCACGAGATAAAGTACATTATGGGATAGTTGTCATATCTGACAATGGTTGACCAGGTATAGTTGCTCAGTACTTATTTGAAAATACATCTTGATGCAAAAGAAAAAGATACATATAATGCACAGTAAACCTTGGCCAAGATGATATAACGGTCATAAGCGTACATTTTGAATACAGCAAAGTCAAATAGACTGTCATACATTAGTAATTCAATGTATCATACCTATAAACAATTAGCAATTATTCCCTTATATACAATGTATAAACTATAAGAATGGCCATTTTAGAACAGGAGGGCACAAAAGGAGGAGAGATGGTTCGCTTGGGAGGGGGGGAGGGGGACTAAATATCATATCTCACTTGGACACTGGTGGGGGGAGGGGAGGGGGTCCTCAAAGAGGGATTTACGTAAACTCCCTCATGATTTGTACAAGCTGGCAGGGGAAAGGGCTATTAAGGAATGCCTATAGCTTCTAGATATAGGAAACACCTGTACAAGGTGGGTGTCCCTGCACTTTGCCCATTAGCGCCTGTAGTGATCTGTAGGCGGGTCATATTTCATATAGACGGTCCCTACTATGATAAATTGCAAGCTATAGGAACAAAAAAGGCGGGCCAAAACACAGGGATACTGTGGCTTTAAGTCTGCCTACACCGCCCAGATTAACCAGAGCATTCAGTGTGGTCCAACAGTGGTTCAACAACTGCAACAATCACACAATCACAAAAGGACAGCACACCCACCAGAGATGTTGTTGCATTCACTTCCATTCAAGTCAAACTGCTTCTACGACGGAGCCTCCATAGTCTTAGCTGAGATACTGTTGTCTTCTGTTGGGCTTGTGTAACTTAATTAACAGCTGGGTACATCTGAGGCCATAACATAAGATGGCTTGGAAAAGGGTTTTATTTTTTCTTGTAGTCTTCACTCTGAGTTCTGGGCTATTTTACTTTAAAAAAGCAAGTGTGCTACCAACCCCTAAACTGGCAAACCAAACCCGCTACATATATATCCCTTATGCAGGTTGACTGGGGAATTGGATTTGGCAATATTCTTCACTGTATGGACTTGCAAGGAAAACAGACAGAACAGCATTTACGTGCGTCCTTGGGAATAACTGGGATATTAGGAAATTATTTCCTAGGACATCCATACCTTTATATGATGGAAAACATTGTAAATCGATATTGACTACCAAATCAAAAACCACCTTGAGAATCAGTGATGGCGGATATCAAAACGCTAGGATATATCAAAAACGAGCCATTATTGCAGCAAAGGTTTCTAACAAATCCCTCGTCATTTTGAGTGGAAATAGACAGAATATTAATTACTTTTTTGACTATAGAACCAAATTAAAAACCGAGGAACTCAATCTTGAGAAAAGATTACAGGAATATGCTCAAGGATATCTGCATGAACTGTCTAAAAGAGTATCATTGGCAATGAACGGGAGCTTATCAAGAGACAACAGAGGCATAGCCAACCTTAATAGTAAACCACTTGTCTTTGTAAATATACATGTGCGTGGGGATGATTATCTTAAAGGTTACCCCCTAAACCCAAGTGATGTATACTACAAAGCAGCAATAGACTATGTGAGAAAGAAGTATGGGAGGAATGTTGTATTCAGTGTAGTGACGGATGATCAAAAGTGGGCGCGATTCTTGATCAAAGCTGATGATGCCTATTTCACTCATAAACAAGACAGAATCCATGACTTTGCAATAGGTCATGCATGCAATCACACAATAATGGGTTTTAGTACATTTGCATGGTGGATGGCATTCCTGGGTCGAAGTGAAGAAGTCATTTATTACCGCCACCCAAAAGATCGTTACAAGAAGGGAGATTATTGGCCACAGGAATGGACAGCATTAACAGTAGAAGCCTTTGCCAATAAAACTTTCATAAAACAATTTAGGAAATCTCTGAAACAAACTACAGGCAACAGGTATACCTGAATGAAAAATTAAAATGATGAAAGATAGTGTTAAAAGAGTTTGGTAGAAGAAATTATATAAAAGATATTAATGAAAGTTTAAAACTGATTCTCTGAGGTTAAAAATAGATCTAAACATTTCAATGAATTTTGAAACAATTTAAAATTTATCAATCTTTTCTTTGTGACACAGATACAATTCTTTCTTTGGTCATTCTTATGTTAAAAAAAAAGAAATGATTCGTGTGGGTCCTGTTAAGGTTTACAATTGAACAATAACTCACAGACACATTTATAAACATAATGTGGAATAATTGATAATACATCTATTAAAGGATTACCAATAGTTTTGATTCACAGAGTGTTATTTTAAATGTTACAGTGTCATCCAACATGAGTGCGACTAAAGCATATCCAGCTAAATCCATCATACCTGAGACTAATTTTGCAAGCAAATTGGATTAACCACCTTAAATGTCCCTTAACCCCTGATTTATAAAAGTGCCAGTTCGAAGTCCCATAACATTTTTGCAATTTCATAATTAATGTCCGGATGCAATGTATTATTAGACGTATTGTTAAATGATTGATATAGCCCATTGTGTTACACACCTGTTCTACAATGAGACCGGGGTAGAAAGGTACACATTCTAGCAGATCGAGTTGAAAGCTTCAAACCTTTTTAACAAAGTTTGTCAGCCAAGCACCCGGTTTGATACAGAACTTTTTAGCGCCAAATACTTCAAGCATATCCGAAATGACCTTCTTCTTGGTTCTGTTAACATGGATATATTCGCAGAGATCACAGAATGCTCTCGGGTCAGGTACTTGATATGGCCCTGGTGCCATCTTCATTTCTACAGTTTGCCGGAAGCCTCTTCTCCAGGTGAAGTAGCTGAGGAACTTGTCAGTATCAGAGGCTACCTCCTGTAGATAAGCAGCCAGACTAGCTGCCGTTTTGAAGTCCCGAACATCAATAAAAGAATGTGGAGGAAGTAGCTCCGAGTAGTTTGATCCACCATAGACAACAGGTATCACTGACATGTCCAAGACTTTATAGAGCTTCTCTGAGGCATAGTCCCTGCAAAGAAAGCTCTCAAATGCAAAGTAGAATTTGTACTCTTGTATAACCTTTCTGATGCACGGTATTCCGTAATTCTTCATGCAAGCTGGATTTTCCTGTTTGTGTTTCCTGCAACCACCAAGAACATCTATCTGTACATGGAGCTGGAGGGCCTTTATGACATCTTCCCTCTTGCCAGTAGTCTTGCAGTGACTAATGATGGCCAGAGCAAACTTAGTCTTATTCTGCATGATATCCTTGCCATAAGGCTTATATGGTATCTCACCCCGTTTCTCAATCCTTCCAAAAGGGAATCTGGAAATATGCCAATGATCAGAATGAGAATTATGGTGATTCAATATGGCATCAGGTGAGTTTTGTCAATTCATTGTTCAATGAATTGATTGCAATTAAAATGTAGCTATTGGAGCATGTACTTCGCGCATGGTGATTTATCACTATACATGTAATAGCATCAGGGGTTTACATGACATCTTGCACCATGATAGGGTGCCATAATAAAACCAGCTATATGGGGCGACATCTGATTACGAAGTCAATGTAATTTGACAAAGGAATCTGAATCTATTTAATTTTACCTAGTTAAGATGGTGAAAACTGAACTAATTCAAAACGTCAGGTGCCACCTATTGTGAACTTGATAAGTCCCCCAAGAGATATGTTTGGACAAAATTGCGCTTTTATCACAACATAAAAGATTATATAGTTAAGGAACCCCACTAATGTGAGGATCCTCTCATGATTCGATTCTATTCTCAATAGTTTGAATTTCAAATTTTCAATTTTACCTGACTGTTACACAGTTATCCGCTTAAATTACAAAAATCCGTAGAAATGAGGAAACATGAAATAGTTACAATACATCTGCCTCCCGTGAATACGTCATAGCGATGTTGAAGAAGTTGTTGAACTTCTCCAGATGTTTCAAATGTTCATGAGCAGGACACTCACGTACAATGAACACATACACTTGATGTGGGAGTCTGTTTGTTGGAATCACTAATTTGCCTCTACAGTCAGGGAGATGGAACATAACTGCATCAGCATCATTCACCTCAGCCTTTGAATAGGTTGCAGTGCATGTAGATACCTAATGAATAAAAAGAGATTTTCACCCGAACCAAAATGCAATAGGTTAGACATAACACAATGGCCAGTGCAATATAGCTCTCCTGGTGTGCAGACAAAATGTTTTATGCGCAATCCTCATCTTGAGTCAATACTCTTAAAAAACCATAATGTTAATGGTACTCCTCAAATACACATGGCACCACTATAACCTATTGTTCTTTTTGTGTACGTTTATACTGGGGCCCTACCCAGAAGCCCCTTTTCTTATTTTTCTTGTTTATAGAATGCATAGAAGTGTATAGCTTCATATTTCTAATAAAATGCTGTTAGATTGTTGTTGACAAGCGTGAAATCAACCTTCACGTTGGCCATACTCAATATTAGACAGGCTCACATTGAGAATCTGATGACTTTTCTTACTAACGTCCTTCAGCTATTAGGATTGTATCATCCTCTGAGAGATTAGAAGGTATAGGACATTTATTGTATTGCAGAAACTGAGGTGATGATGGCTTCATTAAACAAATATTCAATTGCTACATTGATATTGGGGACAATCAAATGGTAATTCGAAGTGGGAAATCTGTGTTCCATGAGGTCATAGAGAACTCCTTTCTCAACACATTATGTGATGTCGTTACAATCCTCAACTTAAAAGCAAAGTTGTAAAGATTGTTGCGATCTATACATGATAGCTTGTACCAATTCTTGCTTTATCAGTCGACACACACATATGGTTTATACAATAAGAATGTCTTCCAAGAGCTCCACAAAAAATCTACCTGAGCTTGTACCATTTGTGACCCGTTTTAACGAAATGGGTCGAAAATCGCAGATATAAAATGTTCTGATATTGCTAGATTCGTGGACAGCTCATCAAGAGCTTTCATTTGATATATGACAACTTGTATATTCCCCAATCTTCACTCTTTGGTGATCTTTTTGGTACTATTTTGTTGATATAAATGGAAATTAATGAAAATGAGATAATTAACATTTAAATTAGATATTAACTATATCATACAATACAATTGTAAATCACATGGCCATTTTTTTGGGGGAAATGAGGTTAGAAAATTGTTTTTTTACTTAGTTTGCCAGAAGATAACTATTCATATGTTAGATAAAATTAATATCAAAAACTCCTTTTTCAAAAATAATATTTTTTCCACACTATGCTACTGAAAATGCCCATATCTAGGCTCTTGAGGGTGCGACTTCTGACCCAGTTCATTAAAACGGGTCATATTTCTTTCAAGAACCACATCAGTAAATCAGATATCATTTGTATCCACACAGTATAGGTAGTGGCTAGTTGCTAATGAGTTATGTTTCAATAGTGATTGTCGGCTCTCTTCACATTACTCTTGAATTTTACTTTCGTCACACTTTGCTTCAACCACTCAAGATGACTATTGTTCTCATGATATAGTTCTTACCTTGCAATTGGCAGTCACAAAAGGTTCATGGCCAGTTCCAAACCCAAAATCTTTTCGATGGCTGAATGGTTTCCAGTATACTATCTTCTTTAATCTAGGTTTTCTTCTGTCAAGTTCCCTTAACTGCTCAGTCCGTTGTAGATTTAACGAAGCAATTTTAAATTTGGGTAGTTTCAAAGATGGTGTCTTTATTTGAGTATACACTGATACTACTATCAGGATCACTATTAGGACGCCTAGAATGTTCCGTATCACTTGCAGGGAATTCCAATAGGAGCTATGAACAGTCAGTGTTGCCATATTCAAGCAGCATCTAGCCACCTTGGTAGTGGAGACACTGAAAAGTAGGAGGAATCTTCGCTTCTCTAACCCCCCCTCCCCCGCCCGACCCGTCGCCTGTTTGCTCTCTTTGTACAATTTATATTTTAATGGAGTATAAGTCCAAGACTTGTTGCTCTCTAGCTAATACCTCATTATCATACCAGGCCCGTTTCTGGACAAGAACTGCATAAAATTATGCCCATTCCCAACCACAGAGGTGTATAATTGCTGTGACACAGTTTCAATAATACATAATGTTGGCATTCCTCTAAACTAGGGTCTAAGCGTCTGTCAACCAGGGATCTAAGAAGTGGACTGACCATTTAAGAACATTACTACCTCAATCGACTCCAAATCAAGTTATAAAATAAACCCAATATGGACTTCCATAGTCATTTCCATATCAATTGACAGGCCCTTTAGCATAGGAAATCCATTTGTTATAAAGTATATATGAAATACTGCTTGGAGGGCTCTCTTGTAGACCTATGAATTGACTGTGAGAACATACATGGGTTTTGATTGTTGATAATGCACCCCTTGCTGTTTTCTATTTCTGGTGGCTTCAGTTATATATTTTGCATGCTATTATGGTCATATCTACAGATTTAAAAAGACTCCAAATTTGTCATATCAGCTGGTAATGTATCTTTAACAAGCACTGAAATGTGTACTTCTGGAACATCCACCCAACCCTTATAAGTCACTATGCATTTTATTGAATAAATTGAAATATATGTCTAATTACTTGATAAAACAAGAATCAAACAGAGGGACTCTTGTGCTCTTTACTGATCATATATTCTTAAGAAAGCATAATGGCTATGAAACAACATACTTATTCTAAAGCTAAATGTGACAGGACTAATAGTGACTACTTGTAAACTAGGCTTTTCTGATTTTGATGTTTTGGTTGGATGGGTTCCGATGGGCATACTTCCACGTGTGGATGCTGGCAATTTCCTAACTAACCTAAGAGTTAAATTGGATCGATATAAATTGTATGTCAATGACATCCCTACTGATACAGGATAAATTGTGTTCTGTATAAGAGTATCCAAATAGGCATAGGCATACTTACAGGTATACTTATATTTGGGGGCATGAATGTGCTTCTGACGCTACTATTCACAGTACTCAACACTGTAGGTTATTGTGGTAAAGGTTTACCTCCTGAAACAGAAATATCCCTTTGACCTATTAAAACGTATGTCAACTTTTTAGAAAACTTTTCCCTTATTTTTTCAACCAGAAACCCCCCATGACTACTGTCAAGCTGGTGACCACCATTTAACCTAGACTATAACATTAGCCCCAAAAACAAATGTTCAAAAGTAAGTAGTATATTACATGTGTCTGGTTTAATGCGTTATGTCCTAAGGGAGGCTACCATAGGGATGATTAGGTATAGAGTTGTAATGGGTCGTGGAAAAGTCGGATCCCACCAGAAATGACAGGGCTAGTATGCCTAGATTTTCATAAAAATATAGAAATAATATCTATAATATCTATATCTATAAATGATAGATAAACAATGTTTGCAGTTCTAAATCTACTTGATCATCCAATCCTGAGAGATGCAGTGGCTGTGTTTATAGTAAATAATCTTAGAATGGGTCGATCTCATTGAATCAAAGTGGTCAGAATTCCACAATTGTTTTTCGGTGGCAACCCTCAATCATTCAAAAACGGAAAATGAAAAGAAATGTAGGGGTTCCGGCGATACTTTTTGAAATATGGAATTTTGAAAAAATAGGAATACATTTTCATTTTTTCTTTGCATAGTCAAAGAGAAATTGAAGTCAAAGTGTTCAGAGTTTTCGTAAACTTTCACAAAAGTTTGCTCAGATAATTTGCCTATGAATAAAAGTGATTTTGATATGGGGTCCCGTGCATAATTTGAGGGTTTTGGTCCTTTGAAATGAAAAAGTAATGCAAAAACGGACTCAATTAAATCTTTGAAGCATTGCATTATGGGTAAATTCCTAACAATCTGCATAAAGAATGGTCTCGTCATGTAGCTGTGCATAGATTCAAGCAATTTATTCACTTTTATAGTCTTTCTTATGCCATTTATTAGTTCATAAGATTACAACTCCTGAAGAATGATTAAAAAAAGACAAAATACATGTGTTTATTACATTAAAATATAAAGTGCTCTTAAATGCTCAATTTCGCTCAAAATTGTCCAAAAAATGATTTGAGTATATAACACTCTCCTGAGCATATGCTTACCACATATGGCCTTAATCTGACTATTTCAGGCCATATGCACAGAAAGGTGCGCAGTGATCCATTCTGCGATGGCCGCAACCCACCCTAAATCACAAGAGGAACGATCACAAGGAACTGAATATTTGACTTTCACTGAAGTATTTAAAAGTTTACATAGTGTACATATTTTCTTACTGACTACTTTGGAAGAACGTGTTTCACCTTTACATGAATTTGTGGTCAATAAACCTATTGAAAAAAGATGTTATATACTACATGATTGATTACTACTAATTTCTTAAACCCCGTTGTCGTACCGACCTACAGAAACAAAAGTGATAACCTGCTTCAGGAGCAAATATAATAATCAAGTTATATTTATTTTAAGATGGTATAAAATGGTGTCACAAGTACTTAACTCTTTTCGGCCGACTCTATGATAATTTAAACTCCCCAGAATACGGCAGAATGAGGCCCCAGACTCAGCAGTATTAATATGTAGGGGTATATTGAGTTTGATAGTTGAATTGGTATTTGTGATAGTATGTATTACATGTTTTCAAATGACATATATACAATCTGCATGTGATTCCCTATCACACAATAACAGGTTATGTCTGTTTAAAATATTTGTTGAGGATGCTCAGGATAATAGCAATTTATACCAAAACGCTCTCCTCGTAGTGCATCAATGCACTAGCCGTTTTTTACCAGGTAGTGCATCAATGCACTATCTACTACTAACTCATAAATATCTATATTCACTCATTCTTAAGATAATACTAGAAGTCTATGTGCAACATCGCTGTTTAATGTGATATATACAACAAAAATGGTACTGTTTGTAAGCAATATTTAAACCCTCATCAACATGTATTATTGTATATAAATACATCCATTAAAAAATGGTTGGGATGGCCCCCAATAGAGGAATGTGGCTCCTACACATTAGCATACTATTTGCATTTGTCTTCCGATGTGGCTCATGCCTCCTCTGGATATTTGCTACAGCCATGTGGTTTGTAGTCACTCCATAGTAACATATTTACCAAATCCATATCCTCTATCCATAGTGTCCATGATCCTTGGTGTCCTTGCTGGTAGCAGCTGATCATTCATTAGGCATGATCTGTTGCAATACTTTAATAATATAAACAGCAACCACTCTTGAAAGGGACAAACCATTTATTCACAGTTGGAGGTTATGGCTTGTAGGGAATATGGGAGCCATATAATTGTATTCCCACATAGGCATTTTTTTAAATTATTTTTGGGAGGGGTGAGGTTCAAGATTATGTTTATTAGGGGGATGATGCAAAACTTCACACACTGACCCATCTTCACAAGGTAGCAATAAATGACTCGGCCATATTTTAATTTCTGTCTCGACAATAATTATTCATATTTAAAACCATGTTCATTAGAGTTACATCATATGTAGGGGCGGTATATATGTAGACATTTAAATCATAATCTTAGTGAAGGTCTCATATGATAATGATAGTTCTGAAAATAGAGTAGAGGCGTTTTCATACAGCATGCTTTAGGGCAGGTACAGTTGAAAAGACTCCTATAGGCTGGCCGAAAAATGACAGGGCTCGTATGCCTAGATTTTATTTTTAAAAATGAATATAGAAAATCATCTATAAATAATGGATAAACGATGTTTGCATTTCTGCAATCTACTTGATCACCCGATTATGTTGTATACTACATGATGGATTACTACTATTTTCTCAAGACCAGTTGTCGTACCTACCTACAGAAGAATATTCCAAAAAGGTAATGACCTACTTCAGGAGCAAAATGATATTATAATGGTCAAGTTATAATTATCTTCAGATGGTATGAAATGGTGTCACAAATACTTAAGATATAAAGATGTTGAATTTAAAGCAGCTTCTGGACAGAAACCTAAAGAAGACGATTTTGGATACAGGTATGCTGCATTCACACAAAAACTCAGCCATGTCTTCGAAGACAAACACCTGAAAGTGAAAACAAAAGTGAGAGTGTTTGGAGCCTGCATAGAGATTGTATTTTTATACAATTCAGAACTATGAACAACCAACAAAACCACCAACAACAAGATTGACTCCTTCCACAGAAAACTCCTCCGAAGAGCCCTAACCATCAGATGGCCCTGAGAAATATCCACTGAATACCTAAATCGCGCCACCAAACAACAAAAAACAAGCAAGACCATTAAGATGAGGAGGTTGCAATGGGTGGGACGGGCAGAACACCTACACAAAGAAAAACCAGCAAAACATGCACTAGCAAGAAGACAAACAAAGAAACTATGAAGCGGCCAAGCATCAATATGGCTAAAGACATGAGATAAAGACCTGAAGGATCTTAAAATAATACCTGAGTAAGCTTAGGAGCTCACTCAACACATTAGAGAATGCAGAAAACTGATTGAGAGGTGTCAAAATGAAGGGACCCAGTGGATTACATGGTAATTGGTGATTAGCAAAGCATTATGATCTATTAGGGCATAGTTATTTTTAGAATCTAAATGAGACATCTTAAATTACAATAAAAATTTAGTTACAAAGTGTCTCCTCTTAGTACCTTTTTACACAGGGGATCCATCGGGTCTACAGGGGATCCATCGGGTCTACATTTTACATATTGGCCTATAACTTTTACCACTGCTTAATACAGCAGTGAAATATTGTCATTACTAGGCACCATTCCTTTGATATTAAGGTCCAAATGTGGGGCACCATTAATGGCCCTCCCGGTGTTGGGAAAAAAGGGACATTGAGTACAGAATAAGTGAACATTGAATACAGTTGCACCAGCAGGGATGAATATCCTGGAGAGCCGCTATGACTAGTCTGTTAAATTAAATGCCAGATCATTTGTTTCTCAACACCGGGAGGGCCATTAATGGTGCCCCACATTTTTACAAAAATGCTGGAACCTGGCCCACCTAATCATGTGATTAATAGTTACAGGTAAAACACTCGCAAATTCTCAACAGCCTAACCAGAAGCTCCATCTTTTTATGACCACGAGATATATGAGTCCCCTCACCACACAGAGTCACACAATAATCTATATTCCTCAAAATATCAAAAGGTCAAAAGAAATAATAAAATATTATTAGGGAAAATAATATTAATTTCCATAAACACAATTCCATGCCCCTAGATTACACCTGATGAGGACACTTGAGGGCCGAAACATTCCATAAGCCATAGAATGAGCACAGCTCTGAGAGTATATAATTTATATATATATTGGCAACCAACAAAATTGAAGCATCTTGGTGCCTTGAATTGCTTATTCATGGTTTGACATAGAAAAAAAACATGGTCCGACCATACTGAACCAAAAAAACAATTACCGTAAATAACCGCGTACTACCCGCGGGTTTTACGCGAATCAACCTCAGCTTTCATTTGATACCAAACATGCCTATATAGGATGCGGGTTATACGAGGGTTTTTATTACTATAGAACAGTACTAAAATAGAAGTTTTCAAAACCAGAAACGGGTTATAGGATTCTTCTAAGTTGGGGGTGCAGGTTATACGCGAGATGCGGGTTATACACGGGAATTTACGGTACATGTGATATATTGCACATATTATTCAGTACCGAGGAAAAGAAGTTCAAATCCAGACAATCCATGACATCTGGTCTTCAGCAGTGCCCTTACTTTTGACATGTGTAATTTATACGCAAACTGCTCTGGGATGTGATGGCCCAGTGTGTCAGCTGCTCTGTAACAAATGAAGAGATTATCTTCTCTATCATTTCCCAACAGATGTGTAATAGGCTGGCAGGCCTCCAATTCGCCAGCTGGTTTGGTGTCTCTAATCTGGGCATTTGAGCAACTGGCTCTGGCAGAGATGCCATCTTGAGCATTTGGTTTACTATAGCTCTTGTAAAGGATGTGCTACCTCTCTTCTTTACCACCCCCAAAAATGTCAGCTCAATTCAATACAACAGTTAAGTTTAAATATTTTTTTTAACTACCCAGAAATTTAATTTCATTTCTTGAAAAATCAGTTGTACTGTTTTACTGCTATATTCTGAATGATTAACTTAAATCTTTAGAAAATAAAAAGAGGAAATAAGTGGCCCAGCAAACACACTTTGAAGGAATATTCTACTGTCACTACAATGTTCCACCTTTAATACCTGAGGGTTTGACAACCACACACTGTGTATTAGCATTTAGCAGTGGATAACTGCACATATATTGTGAGGGGTTGGTACTCAGGCCGGTTTGCCACGTCAATCTAGGCCTGGTGTTATCTTAGCGATTGATTGTTCCCTTGAAAGTGGAATTTGCCAAGCTGTATATCAAATGTAAACCACCCCAAAACCTAAACTTTGTTTCAGCTTAAACTATATTTGTCTTGGTGTAATGGTTAAGACCCTGACTTTTGAATCTAGAAAATACCTGGTTGAAGATTCTTCATGCCGATGTGTAATCTGACTTATTTTAATGAAGTCTTCAAAATAACAACAACAAGAGTTGGGTAATATTATTAACAAATGAAGACCCAAAGTAGCAGTTTTTGGTATCATTGTCTTTTTGAAATCTAGCCCTCCTTAGCCTGTTATATGTTGCATTGCATTTGATGAAGTCTATTCTGATTGATTTAATTTTCAACATTTAAAAATGAAAACAGAAAACAGTCATTTAAAAAAGGGGAACAATTCCCGGGCAGACAATTCTAGTGGCGGGGGGGGGGGGATTTATATACATAAAATGTGGTTAAAGTGGGATTCGAACCTGTGATACTTAGATTAGGTTCAACATTTAAATTTAAGTACCCTCCGGCTTCGTACCAGTCCTGTACATGGCTCTGTGGCCCAGTGGGTAGGGCCCTTGTCTGGGACACCTCATGAGGTAGGTTCACGTCTTCCTCAAGTCACATGTAAAATATTTGGTTGAAATCAGTAGAATACTGAATTAGAGCACGATAATTGATTTATAGATGAGTCCTTCTGTAAACTATAGACGTACATATTTTTGTTGTTATGAATATTTCGGATTTGCTCAAACGCACAATTTTGTGTATATTTAAATTTGTGGATTTTAAAATATGGTAGTTGTGCAACTACATTGGCTAAGTATTCACTGTGTAAATAATTTCTATGAAAATACATACAACTGGAAATAAGATATAGTATTAACAGTGAGAGGTAATGGTGCTATACAGTAAAAGTTCTATTCTATGACACATAAGGCATCCTCTGTGACGTAGTGGTTAAAGTGATGGTCTTGAGATGGCATGCTTTACATTATGTCTGGGTTCGAATCCCCTGATGCCAGGGTTTTAAAAGGGTAGAACCTCTACAAAGCCTCCGGAGGAGGTTATGTGCAGAAACTCCGACAGGGCCTACAAAACCTCTGCTCAGGTTCTTCAAAACCTCCGCTCAGAGTGCCCAAAATCTCCTGCTGAGGGTGAGGCCTTGGCATATGGAAATATACCTATAGTGGGAACAATAGGCCCAACAACTGAGCGAGTATAATTCAGGCTAAATTCATGAAAATTGTCATAGAATATGATTTTTCAAGTAAAAACTTACTTTAGGCAGTTTTTCATCCTAAAAAAGATGGGCCCTACAGATTTGAAATATTTTGGTGTATTATTGACAAAAATATTAGTTGCCACGATTTTAGGTGACTGCAGTTGCCATGGTAAGCAATTAGAACATGTACATCATGAGAATTGCACACAAAAAAGCTAAAAGTACTTACAAGTATCTATAATATGGAATTTATTTCATCAAAATAAATAATCTATAATTCAGGCAATCCTGAAATGCTACAGTTTGAAATTTTGTTAAACAACCATTTTTGAAGTTATGATTACAATTTTATTATAGTTATATCTCCCTTTTGAGAATATATAGAGGAATTTAGGGTTCTGTCCTTTTCTTGAACAACCTTAGCTCAAACCATCACTACTTTCCTTCTAGATGGAATATTGACATGATTAATACAGTTTTGGAAAGCTCAAGCCATCCCCTACAGGGCAAAAAACTACCCAAAATAGCTCTGGTATAGGAAGAGTCAAAGAGTCGCATCCATAGACACATTGTGTATTTCTCTGTTTCTGTTACCTGCTAGAGGTTTATCAAAGCTCTACCCGCACATATCCTAGCATGACAAATGGTTCTATGTACTCATCACATAGGGTACATGGCAAATTGTTCCATGTTCAATAATTGTGATGAATATTCGCCAGGGTTTTATTATTCATTGCCAGGTTGATGTTCCTTGTCAGTGGGTCGTGTTGGGGACATCTCTCCCAGGCTTCATGCATTTTAGAAGGGGGTATAGAGTGAACTATAACAAACTTCTTATCTGCACAATTAAAGAGCTGGTGAGAGCCACCCATAAACCCTCCTATGTACTTTCTGTCATAACTTAAGATGTCTGCACACAATGCGACGTATATATCCTCCAGAAAATAAAATGGGACATTGGGTGACAATTTGAGTATGTCCATAGCAACTTGCTGTGGAAGGACATAGCCAGGACCATTACAAAATCCTGGATAGCTAAGGTGAGGGTACTCCAGGTAGGTTCCAAGGTACTTACTTCTGCCTAGTGGGCGACAATTTTGTCTGGAAGAACACCCTCCAAATATTACATCCTCTCTTCTTTTACCCTGTACAAGACTAAGCAGGTTGGCAACATTCACATATACATCATGATCTGTCTTTAAGATGTATTTGACTCTAGGACAGAACATGTTCATCCATTCTAAGGCCATTAGCGTCTTCAGAGTCAGATTTCTGTAGGAGTCATGAAAGTCTTGCATGATAATATCCTTGTGTTGGTTCCTCTCTGAAATCATCTTTGCAGTTATGTTATCAGAGTTATTCCCCAAAAGGAACACATACCTCACCCTGGGGTGAGTGTTATTCTGAGTTATTGATGCCCATGTTTGCCGTATAGCATTCCGTCGTTTTACTTGTGAATGTATGGTTGTGATAGTTATTAGTAACTGCAAAGACATGTTTGACCCTGCACACACCTCTGGTGAATTGACGATAAATTTGTAGGGTCTTTTAAAGCAGTTGTCACATATGTCAGGACGTGGTGTTTTTCCACTCACCCTTTTTAAAGATCCTTTACAGATAACTGTGGATTTGTACCTGTACTGAAGAAGCTTTGATCTCTCAATAACTCTTCCCTTGCCGATGGGGCTAGGTCCCAATGTTAGCGAAGATACAGTGCTACTAGTCATTCTCACACCTGGTTTCAATGATGTCCCTTCCTGACCAGGCCTCAACTTTGTGTATTCTGTGATATTTTGGAATGAAGCTCTTGTGGTTGATATTGGTTTAACAGTAGTTTGAAATAACATCACAAGGTACAACATCACCAGTAATCCTAGTACAATATAGATTTGTTTGGAGAGCCTCCTGAGACAGTGGTATATCCCTGTAAAAGGCATATCCCACTCTTAGTACAGACTGTTTGCAAATATGTGTGTGCTAATGGTTTCCCTCTGGCAATACTTTCAATGTCTTTTTAAGGATTTTTGTTTTAGGTACTTAGAGTGTGTCTAATAGGCGTAACGGTTGTAGGTTATTACCAGAATGAGGATACCAGATCTGGAGATGAAATTGAGATTTTGAAAGTTTCAAAGGCATTTTTGAGTAAAGTTTAACAACCGAGGTCTTAGATAAGATACCATAAACTTAGGTCTCACACACAGGTTTGCTGGCAACGTCACACAAATAAATGATTCTGGAGAGATTCCTACTTATATGGAAAATTAACTCAGTTGATATATGGGACATTTGAATGTCCTAACAATTTCAGGGGAGTTAATTTCACCAGATCACCATATCAAGACCCCACCCCACCTCCATCCTCAACCACTCACATGGACCCACTTGAGCGATCCCCAGCTCCCACCTAGACAGGTCCAGGCAATGGTCAGGAAGATAGCATAACCTTTATTGAAATGTCCTCCCTCATTCCCGAGGACAGTTTTACCCCCTCCAGCCCCCCCCCCCAACCCCTACACTCACATGCACACCATCCACTACCATGCACACCCTCCAGGTACCGTCACCAATTATGTAAGGTCTCCTTATGGAGCCTTAGGCCAGCCTGAGCATTTTGGAGGGTGACACTTAGTGCTCGTTCTTGATAGGGTAAGTTATAATAACAGCGGTATATTTGTAAAAAGGGTGCTTCCAACACCCCCCCCCCCTTTCCCCTCTACCCCGCAGTGAGTCACTTACCAAGCGGTGAAATCTGTAACAGGCAACTACACTAAATGCAGCATCAAAGTACTACATGTCCTATTAGCGACTATCTGTTCCGCTTTGTAGTAGTAATGAACAGCAAGCTTCACTAACAACAATATGCAGAACATTCTGCCGTCCATTATTGAATAAAACGCAAGAGGATTACAACCATATATGTGTGTTGGGGGTGGGTGGGTCTGGTACTCTGCCATCGGTACATAGGGGGAGGGGACCTAGTGACAAACACAGCAGGAGATGCAGGGCTAGCTGCCGCCGACCACCAGGCAGGCCCGGCTCTTGCCAAGTGTAGTTATATGTAATAACATTAAACACAATATTCCCGTAAGGGGACCTTGGATCTTCTGGATTCACCGAGAGAGGATATGTATATATATATACCATTTCATGTGGGTGAATTTTTTTTTCCAAAACTTCACAAAAAAATCATATTTGATTCATAGTTCCACTTTTCATCGATTTCCGATTTATCTGATAAAATAAAGACATTTTGTTTTATTTTGATGCGTTTCAAATGCTTAAAAACACAGCTGTATATAAAGTACATATTTGGATTTTCATTACATAATGTTTAAGCATCAAGAAGGACAATAACTTGGTTAAATTCCAATGTTTCTTAGACAATCCTTGGGTGGCTGCCATGCTTGAGGACGCTGCTACGGCTCACACCCTGGGCGTCCTCCATGATGAGGACGCCCATGGAGGTAGCCACGTACTGGTAGACTGAAGTTGCCAGGACCTGCTAAATGGGTGTATACAGCCATAATAATATTACCATCCTGGACTGCATAAATACCATTCATGAAAAATGATTAAACTACATTGTTTGGAATAGGTTGGGATAATCATCAGTGTGGTACTTTTAAATAAGATACAGCGGAGATTTTTATATGACATTATTCAATGTTGGGTATGTGAAACATTGAACTTACCAGCCAACAATTTGAACTTGCAGTTTGACACTTTTACTTTTACCTGTACTGTTTGACTTGACTGTTAACTTTCGGTGTTCCAGTAAACAAAAAACGTACTACATTTTATGAAATTATATAATGTCTCTCTATGACTCCTTACTATTGCATGACATTTTATAAATTTTCAAAACATTATTTTGATGTAAAATAACTTTTTTTGTTAGCTGGGGTATGCCCCATTAAGAAGTACAGTCTACTCTGCATTCGTCCTTGATGAGCCCCTTAATGCTACAGTAGCAGCTGCAGGCTTCGATTTTGAGTTTGATTTTGATTTACCATACTTTGGTTCTATGACACCATCCGACTCATCACATGAAGTGTCAGGATACTAGTTTGTTAAACTTTACTCAAAATGCCTCTAGCTAGTGTCTGGTGAGCAGGGAGCCTCTGTTAGTGTGCCAAGGGACTCTAGATAAACTACATCAGCCATTAACACTACAAAGGACTGACAGCTCACACACTAGGTAGGTGAAACTCATATAATAATTTTTTGGAATGCAAAAAAATAGACATTTTGTATGGGTGCCCTGCCTCATGCAGCACCCCACTCTTGAATCTTCAGGCTGTGTGGGTGAGGTACACATTGCCATGAGCATATGCAGTGGGTAAGGGCCCTGCTTTTGAACAGACCCACCCAGTCCTGCCCAGGCCCGCTATTCCACACTCGAGGGATGCAGTGGTTCTACCTTGTGAGACCTATAGGTGAGGGTGGCTACTTTCATGCAAAAAAATCAGGAGTTTTAGGGGTCATAATCTTTTGAATGAGTCATAATTGAATTTTCCGTATGTCATCTATCCGGATCGGGGGATTTTCCAATGCCATTGTTGACTATAACATAGCAATACAGATGTAGTTTGAATTTCATGAAATATTCATGATAAGTAAAAGAATTAGTTGTGCAGGACACACATGAGTTGTTGTGATACCCAAGCAAGACACCCTTCAGTGATAGACATCATTTATGTGCTTAGCACTGTAGCTTATGTATTATCGGAATGGTGGAGTAATATGTTCTTATGAATTGCAATTAAGAAATACTGTGGGGCATTTTTTTCTTTTTAGTCCTGTCTTTATTCAACCAATTACATTGTTATACATAGTAACTGTAAAATGATAATCAGTGCTAAATTACAAATACAGGTTAAATATGCATCCTTAAATTTACAATAATAGATCATTTATTTTTCTGGGCACTGTATGTTTCTGACAGATGCTGTTGTTTCCTTCTGCATATGGCTATAATCTCACCACTGTGCTACAGATACTTTTCTGCTTAGCTTTTCTGTTTTGAAATCACTTGTATGAAGGTTTACAGAATCCAAATTCAATGTTATTCTAACCCTGCAATACCCCCTTTCTCCCATAATGGCTGAATTTCTGCTGGGCAGAAACATGTGGATGTTCAGTAACTCCATTGTAGGGTAGTAGGGACACACTTGAATGTTTTTTTCATCATTTCTTTTCCTAGGTGCATCTGAAAGCAGGTGTACAGTATCCTAATTCCATGTCCTTCCAACCCCATCATACACCCTCCCCTCTGCATAATGGCTGCATTTCTGCTGAGCAGAAACACATATTAACATTGTGTAGGGTAGTATAGATGCAAATCAATGTTTTTTAATCTTTTTTCTTTTGGGGTCACCTGAAAGAAGGTTTACAGTATCTCGATTCAATATTATTCGATCAGCATCGCAGCCCCTTCCCCCTATAATGGCTGCAATTCTGCTGAGTAGAAACATGGAATCGATATATTAACACATAATTACAGTTAATTAGATAGAGAATGTGCCTAATAAAATGAATTCTGGTCAGGAAGATAGAGTATAAAGGGGGGTCCATATTTTAAGCAAAAAAAGGTAATTGTAATACGCTAGCACGTTTCTGACCAGCTCCTGAATGTTTCTGACTGACTACTGAACCATTCTGACTGGCTCTAATTTGAATAGGCCTATAGTTATTCATGCCTGTCAGAAACTTGTCAGTGACATGCAATTTGTAGCCGCTCAGAAGCGTATCTGTAGCACAGTGGTGAGATATAGCCATAATATCATTATTCACATTAACCTTTCTTACATCCTTTGTTAAGTGAACCTTGTGTTTTACAGACAATAGGCAGTATGGAGCCAGTAGTTCGACCCACAGTGATGCTGTGCCTGGTCCTTGTAGGCATGGTCTGGTACAGCAGTAGTATCATGGTGAACATCACATGGAAGAAAGCCATTCAGCTCTACCCCTACGTTTTACCTCTCACTGCAGCACAATTTGTTGTTGCAGAACTCATAGCCTTACCACTATTTATCACGACGTACAAGAAACCGTTGCAAACTGATGACAACACTTCCTCATCATGGGTCAAGTACCTTGCTATAGGAATTGCCTTCGCTCTTGGACAGCTTTTCACAAACATGTCCTTAGCAATAGCGTCAGTCAGCCTGACTCACATTGTTAAGGTGACTGAGCCTTTTATAGCCCTGTTCCTAGGTGTTACTGTGTTGAAAAACAAGGTACCACCAAAAGCCCTGGTCTATATGATAGTACTATTAGCTGGTGTGGCCACTACATGTGTCTCCGACACAAGTTACTCCCTGAATGGTATCTTACTTGCCGGCCTCTCAAATTTTGCACTGCAGGCAAGGAACATGCTAGTTAAGATGTCGAAGCATGAACCTGGGTTTGTTAATGGGGGATTTGAGTTATTCCTCTATAGCAACACATTTGGCCTACTTTTTCTTCTTATGATAACAGTATCATATTATGGAATAACAAATATTTATACCCTCCAAGGTATTGGTAGCCATTGCATCTTCCCTGGTGTGTTCTTTGCATTACAACACATTACATCTTTCATTGTTTTAAGGAACGTCTCTATCACAACACATGCATTGTTAAATGTCTCAAAGAGAGCACTCATTATAATGATTGGTTCAATTGTCCTTGGTCCCAACTTAAACTTCCGACAGTCCATAGGTATTGGTGTTGCATGTATTGCCCTGTATCTATACACTATGTCAGTAAATGAGAAAAAGACCGAAATTGGGAAGGGAAAGGATTCTGGTTTTAATGCTAATATTTTTGGAAGGTTTCTCAAAACTAAGCTATTAAAGATTTGTGCATTTTCTTTATTGGCAGTGGTCAGTGTATCAGTGGTAGTTTTCACGAGACCTGTTTATGTTCAATATACAAATGATAGTAACAAACAACAAGCACAACCTCATAATGATCGCCATCCTCCACCTATAACTCTTCTCTGGCCTTATACATCTAAAGTCACAGAGTCTGCAGTCGCATTGGTGGACATTCTTGCTAAAGAAAGTGAGGGACACAGGATTTTTGTCTACTGTGGGACCTCTGAATGTTATGATCGCTTCTCAAAGATGGGTGACAAAATAACCCTAGCACACCTCAAGGTCTTGGACATTTCACGGGAAACCTCAATAGACCCATGGGTCAGAAAATTCCCTCTAATGAGAATTCTCTCTGGTCCTGATTTTGAAGACCATTTGCACATTGCCATATCCCTGGCAGCATTGTGGAACAAAGGAGGTATTTTTTTAAACATGCGCCTTCCTATTTTAAACAACACACACTTTGTTCTCAAATTGAAACGTCTGGCAGAGAATACATGCCTATTCCCTACAACAGGAAATGTTTTTGGAGTGTGTTATGTTCAGAAAAGGAATGATTTTGTTGATAATCTCATGAGCAATTTTGTGATGGCCTTTCGAAAAGATTCCATGAAAACGTGGCCACTGACATTTAGCTTTTCAAAAGTTCTACAAGACACTTACAAGCAATGCACACAAAAAAGTTCTAAATGCCCCAAGGATGTGACTGAAACATTCCAGGACACCATTCAGAGCTCAGTAGTAAAGCAGCCTAAAAAACAGCAATTTGGTGTTTTAGTTTATAATGTACTGAACAATTTAGGGGACAACATACAAAGCCTTGCTGCAGCACATTTTCTGCCATATGTCAATGTATTAGTCCCTCGTGATAAAAATATCAATATAGAAGGTAATGTGACTATGGTGGCCAATGCTTGGTGGCCGCAAAAAGGAATAATATATGGTCCTATGTCTAATATTAGACCTATATTGGTGGCTATACATATTGATGCTGCCAAGAACAAAATTGTCAGAAATGCACTGCCACATAACTCAGAGCTGTTCAGGAAATATGGACCTGTAGGTACAAGAGACTTGGAAACTTACAAAACCTTTACAGCGCTAAACATTCCCACAATATTTACAGGATGTATGACGCTTTTTGTGAAAAATACTTATAAACAATTACCAATATCTAATATCACATATATTGTGGATCTTTCCCCTTCTTATACAGCTTCATTAGAAAAAGAGTTAGGTAAGCAAGTTGTGAAGATTTACCATCTAGCTCCGACAGTTAAACAGCAACTTGATCGTTTCATCCTTGCTGACCAATACCTGGAGAAGTATGCCCGTGCACGGGTAGTTGTAACATCAAGGCTGCATGTGGCATTACCATGTGTAGCTCTTGGAACACCAGTAGTTCTTATATTTAGCGGAAAAGACCCACGGTTTTCTGGTTTAACTGACCTTGTTCACTTTCTAGACACCAGTAAACTCAAAAAGGAGCAAATAACAGGGTACCTTAGAAGCTTTAACTGGACTAATCCGCCACCTAACCCGAATCCTGAATTACATCAGAACTTTACTGAAAGAGCGTGGTCACTTTTGAAACATGTAAAGGAATTTAGAGATGTCAGAAGCATGTTTGACCTGAGACCTTAATTAACTCAGAGGACTCTGATGGCCTGCATCCTGAGGAAAGAACATGGTGTATATGTGAATGTTACCAGCCTGCTTAACCTTGTACATGGTGATAAAAAGGAGGATGTCATCTTTTGCAGTGTGCTCAGTCGGACATGCCACCCACTCTGTAAAAAGAAAGCACCTTGGAACCTACCTGTAGTGCCGTCATTGTCACTACCCATATTGTGGTAAGCCACTATGGACATGCTCAAGATGTCACCAGTTTATATTGTCATGGGTGTAGACATACTGACATTAAGCCATGACAAAAAGTATATATAGGGGGAGATTTCTGGATGGTTCTCATCTGTAAGCATTTAATAGTGTGGTATGACAGAATCCTGCCCTCATAGATTACAGACTAGTGTGACACATGATTTGAGGATAGTTTTGAACCAGGAATAAAATCATTATTCATTGTTAATGAAAAATGTCACAGATTCAATCTTTCGAGATATATATATATGGTGTGCAGAGGGGCACTTGACCATCCCCACTGGAGACATCTAGTGGTTGGGGTTGACATAGCAGGATATAACAGTATGTGTAACACATGAGCCCTTCGGTAGCGACTCAATGTTGGTAACATATGCCCGGTACTATACTGTAGACTTACCGTCTGTACACATAGCGAGCACTTTTAATATATAAAGAGTTGAATAAACTTGTTACAGAAAACCTCATTAAGTTTTACTGTGTAACATTATTAACCACAACAAAGATGTACATTAACCATAATGGTATACATAACAATCGTTACAATTAAATGGAAACAGTAAAATTAATATATATTTTAATTCATTATCAAATATTATGCCAACGTATTTGTATGAGGGGGCTACCTGTACTAGTTGGTTTTGCAGCCTTAACTGGAGGAGGGTTTGATGGTTTTGGAAGGCCTTATTAATTAAAATCATAACTTTGCTCTTATGACTTCTGAACAATAATTATCATTTACCCACAAAAATATTACAATCAATGGTCTGAAACTCCAAGTTGATAGAGGGTAGAAACCCTTGTTTACGTTCCGGTGTATCCTTAGGACTGCCAGTACTTTCTTGAGGTGCACTGCCATAGCGTATTGTTTCCAATGCAAACACAAAATCTTGGCTTTCAGGGGGCCCTTTTTACTATATACATTGACCCGCTATGGCAGTGCTAAGAATATACATAGTGTAATAGTCGCGGAAAATCATCTGGAGAAAGCGGGACTCGAACCCACGACCCTCAGATCACGTAACCTACTGCTCTACCAACTGAGTTACTTCCCCGTCTGACAATCTGACCGCACCGTACGTTACTGGATTGGTATGGTACAGAGGGGAGCCAGATTACCCAAGAGATATTGAGGGCTTATCACCAAGGGACAGGGAATCCGACCCCTACAATATTAAAAATAGTGGTGAGTAGAAGGGGTATAAATTGGTGAGAGACGGTCAAACTCCCCACACTGGGGATGAGTATCAGATAGGGAATGATGTAGGAGTAATGGTGAAAAAGAACAAAAAAAAAACTCACAAAAACATGTAAAATAATATATCTCAATTTATAGAAATGTTATGCTATAAGTATAAATGTAGAGTCTTTTGTCATTCATAGCAGGAGCAGGGACTTTTCATGCTTGGGCTATGGTCTTAAAGAACTTAACTCACTCTGGTTTAGGAATAATGACACGTTGGTTACTCTTGTTACATAACTCAATTGCTTTGTGAGGTTACTCTTACAACTCAGCAAGCATGTCCTGCTCACCTTGACTACTCTGGTAACTCATAGGGGGTAGTGGTGATGTCACCTGTAGAATATTCCAAAAAGATGGGTTAGCCAAGCAACTCCTGAACTTGTCTCCATTAATCTCCTATTTAGATATCAAATGGTCTTTTATCTCCAGGTGGTAGTGGAGACAGGCTCTGGGGAGATTGATTTCCCAAGTACCTTAGCCTCTTTTATTTATCCCATTTTAGCTATCTGCACCTCTGGGTTGATTCTATTCTGTAAGCTTCCTCCTCTGATATAGAGTCTGCATACCAACCCTGACAGATTGTGCCTGGCTTGCAAGAACTTAACCGGTAGGTAAGTCAGATGACCGCCCTGGAAGGTGTCAGTAATTCTCTCTTGCCTGTAGAAGCTTTTACTTGACCATAAGTTGTTTTCATCCTTGTGACCTTATTCTACCTATATTTCACCTGAACATACTAGGTTGATAGTGTCTAGCATTTCCTGGACTTGGGGTTTCATACCAAAATAACTTCTACAGTTTGAATAACCAAATGTTAGACATAGCTACCGTAGGGATGATATATTCATCAATTTACAACAGATTAAGAGTGAAATTCTGATGAAATGGAGGGGGGGGGGATAAAATGAGAGCCTTATAAGTGTTCAGACATCTGCATGGGGATTTATTTAAACATTACATATGAAATATATCTGTTCATGTCGTTGACTTATTAGCATGTTCATGTTGGATGATTATCCCTTGAAGTTGTAAGTACTATTGAATTATCGAAAGAAAATGACAATGATATTGCAGAAACCAATGTGAGACTTTTTTTTAAACACTATACGGTATCAGAGTGAACCAAAGTATCATAGCAATGTAGATGGTCTTATCATATGTATTGTTAGTTTCAATGATTACAATTAAGTTTATGAAGGTGATGTTAGTAACATTTCCTATGTTACATCCAGCTCGAGGAGTCGCTACATCTAAAAGGGGAGAAATCTCTGATTGGTAGGTAGTACTAGTTACCCTCACACACAAAAATGGAATAGCTATAAGTTTGGATGTAATGGTTGGATAATCCAGAGCTCAATTGATAAATGTTTCTATAGTAGGTAATAAGATTGTAAAAAGTATCGAAAGTGGATTCACTCTTAGTCATTTGAATATGCGAAGTCTAAAATTAAGGCTGAATTGTTACGTGTACACATAAATAGACAAATGCCAAGGCTCATTGATACCGTCTCTGTTGTATTTCATGAGTGGGTGATGGGGCAAATGCGCCCCAGCCCCCACGAGTGAACTACATCAGAGTGGTATCAATGTAGTTGGCATTTGTGTTTATTTTTTTAATTTGAACCCATCTAATGAAGGAAAAACTACTTTTTCTTAGCCCATTGAATACGGCCACATTGTATTCAATGGGGGCATTGAATACGGCCTTCAAGTGCTTAAGCATAGGAGATCTTGTATTTCCAAAAAAAAGTGAATGTTGTCTCGGGTATACTATTACTGAGACATGGCTGGAGGACATAATTCAGTTCACTTTGTTGATATCCAGGGCTATAATTTTGAAAGATAGGGCTCTACCAGGGTAAAACCGGTTGTGAGGAAAAAGGGGGAGGGGCATTGATAATTATAAACACTTATTTGTTAGCAGTAATGATTATTATTGAGATATAATGGACTAAAATCATGAGAAATGGGGAAGAAAATGTTGTCGTGGTAAATCTTTATTGCCCACCAGATGGCCATAAAGCTGTATTTATTGAGTCATTTAATACAAAACTATACATGGCTCAACTTAGATGTCAAGATCTGGTAATTAATGTAGGGTGACTTCAGTTTTGATTTCCTGAACCTTACAAAGGTCTCTATAAAACTCAAAAAAAGTTATAGGGTCTAAATCACATTATTGCTATCCCCCATGAGAAGTATTGAGGACACTGCCATGTGTCCTGACTGGGTGATCACAGATATATCAAAAATATAATTCTGTAATTAGAAATTGGAATATCAGCGATCACTTATTGGTTGGTATATCATTTTACTGATCATCATTACACAATTGTGCCACTCATCGTGCTTTTTAGGTGATATCCCATGCTGATATCCATGCATATCAGCACTGTCTAAGTGGATATCAGCACTCTTCCAGTGGATATCAGCACTCTTCCTGGGGATATCAGCACTCTTCCGGTGGATATCAGCACTCTTCCGGTGGATATCAGCACTCTTCCGTGGATATCAGCACTCTACCGGTTGATATCAGCACTCTTCCAGTGGAAATCAGGTGAGGTGCCACGCCGTTGGGGTGCTGGTAATAGTGGGGGACAAAACAAGGAGTCTATAGACAGAGTTTCAGCTCCGTAGGGACATTATTTGGCTAGTTATGGAAGAAAACACTCTTTTTAATGCAATTTCTCGGGAAATCCATATGAATTTAAAAAGAAAATTTCATCATGAAGGTAGAAGCTTGACTGATGATGCAATTAATGATGCAGAAATCTGTATAACAAAACAGATTCGGGGTATTATGATGATTGTGAGAATGTGAATCAAAGGTGGGATTGTATTCTAAAATAATGTTATTACTATCAAAGGAACGCGATGAAATGTGTCCCAATAAATTGTTCAAGGTAAATAAAGCCAGAATCCCATGGTTTACCGAGCTCATACATGACAAATATGCTGCATTAAAAAAGGTTGAGAGGACAAAGCGGACTAGGAAATTCCACAAATAAAGTTATAAGAAAGGCTAAGTCAAAAGTCATATGAGACGCGGTCGAGATTACTTATAAAGAAAGTAAAAAATTCTGAAAAATTGTCAATTGTTTGCTAAAAGGAGAAAAGCCTTTTTCGTTGACATCCCTAAGCCACACTATTTAGACACAGTGGACCTTTCTATAAATAATGAAAACTGTATGGCATGTAACAAATGATTGATACTTTTGAAATTTATGTAGATCTTATTTATGTAAACGCCAACTTCAAAACTTTATTATTCTCTTCTTTGTGTGTAAAAATCAATAAACGTTATGAAGTATTGTGATCTACTTAGAAATATTGAATTGTTATTGCTGATGTTTGAAATATTCCTAAACATATTTGAAAAATCATATTTACTAGCAAACATGAGACTTAATAAAATTGTTACAAATATCAGTGTAGCGCTGTACATATTTTTCAGGATAATAAACATCCTAAAAACAAAATGGTTTGGTATGTTTTTACGATAGCACTTTCTTTTAACTCTCTTATACTAGGAATTATACAATTACTGATATATATGACAACATTTCAGCGGTTAGTTGGTATAGAGTAGATCCAAAACCAATGGTTGATTAAACAACAGTTGCCCTTTGGCAAGAACCAATGGTTCAGAAAAATAAAATCAAGGATTCCAGCAATAGCATCTGTATGAAGGTTATGGTATTGAATCATTTCAGTAAAACCTGTGTAATACTATACATACTATGAATAAATATATGCACACAATTTCTGACCCTCATTGCACTAAAAATCCACCACCTGATTCTTGTAAATGGGTTACTGCTCCCTTATTAAGTAGTCTCAAGAATCATCATCGAGGTGTATTTATCTGCTACATCATTACATTATGGGTTATTTGCTTTCTAAAGATATTCAGATCATGAGGCAAATGCAGTATAGGTCAACGATAGATATGAGTTGGTGGGAGGGTGGTGTAGGGTCTGCACAAAATAGTCGCCTGGTAACAGAATGTGTGCTGACGGTGATTAATCAGCAAGGGAACCACACTAAAAGAGACAACCGTGGGTATTGTATGAACTAATTCTGGTTGAACACTTATCATGTAAAGTATTATGAATGACAATATGCAATAACGACATAATTATAAAGACTTTGAATGACAGTTGTTCATTTTGATATAGAACAACTGTGGATGTTACAGTTAGACCCTCCTGTCTAATTTTGATAAAGTTTAAAGAAAGCTGTAATTAATACCTTGCCTTATACGTTGAATACGGAATATGGAGTTGATAGAAATATTATGCTTTATTCGAGAGTTATTCTTGCAAAACGCTCTTTACGCTGCTACTCGAGCAACAATATGTTTATACTAGACGCATTTTGCATACTTTTACAATGTGCCATACCTTTAAAACTCCAGATGGCAGTACAGATAGGGAAACTGATACCTGTTTCAGCAATGATGATGCTTCTGTGGATTTTCCTTACTTTGAGACAACTCCCCAATGAGAAGCATGAATTCAAGTTTGTTGACCAGGAAATACATTGCAAGATACCAATTCTTGACCCTTGGGACAAGGCATTATCAACTATTACCAAAGATGTAATACCCTCATGTAACTGGACACCGCAGTTAACATACTTAGAGGGAAACCACCTGAAAGTGAATTTAACCTTACTTGATGAGAAATACAAAAACACAAGAACTTGTGAGTACCAAATCATACAGCGTCCAAGGAATAAAGACAATATAATCAAGCTAAGTAAACCTCTAAGATTCTCAAAGCAGAAGGGGACTGAAATATATGATGAGTTCATTAAAGTATCATGTTACAGAGGTGAAGATGAGGATTTGACAAAGCTCACATATAGAAATTATCACAGTCTGGTATTAGACAAAACAAATATCAATAATCAGACCAAAGGACAAGATGGAAAAGATGGACCGTGGAATATTTTACTCATTGGAACAGACTCCATGTCCCGATCAGCTGGCATTCGGTATTTACCAAAGACACGGAAATATCTTATGGATACTCTTGGTGCAACAGAACTATTAGGGTACACAAGACCTGGCTCAAACACTTTCCCGAATTTGGTACCATTTCTTACAGGTTTGCACCCTAGAGAAATAGCTCAACCATATGCTGGTCCATTTGATCAGTACCCACTGATATTTAAAAATTTCTCTGCGGCAGGTTACAAGACACTATTTGCAGAAGATTCACCAGGGATAACAGCATTTAACTACCTTGCAAAAGGATTTAAAAATCCCCCTGTTGATCACTATTTCAGGCCCCTTAGCCTTACCATAAATAAAGAGCGGAACTTCAAATATACAAGATGCGAGAAACCTGTGATAGAATCCCGAATGATTTTGGATTATCTGACAAAATTTGTTTCAAAGTACCATTATAAAAAGCCATTCATTGGATTTATGTTCCTGACAGGGGTATCCCATGATTCACAGTCAAGCTCCAGACGATTAGATCAATTATATGAGGAATTACTTTTATACTTAGATAAAGTAGACATTTGGAATGATACTGCATTACTTTTCTTTGGCGACCATGGAGCAAGATTTGGAAAAATTATGAATTCTGAGATTGGGAGAATAGAAGCGAATATGCCCATGATGTATGTGGTTTTGCCTAAAAGGTTCAGACATGAATACCCAGAGTTTTCTGATAACTTGAAAACCAACAGTAAAAGACTCACTACTCATTTTGACTCTCACCAGACACTTCTAGACCTTCTCAGTTTGCGGGAGAATG
The DNA here is from genome assembly GCA_947462335.1 of Harmothoe impar. Taxonomy (NCBI): domain Eukaryota; kingdom Metazoa; phylum Annelida; class Polychaeta; order Phyllodocida; family Polynoidae; genus Harmothoe; species Harmothoe impar. The sequence continues at coordinate 50,183,336 of OX381718.1, forward strand.
TGACACACGCCCCCAAAAGCTATGGGATCAGTCTTTTATCCAAGGTTCCTAAGAACAGAACATGCTTTGATGCTTCAGTTCCATTACAATACTGTGTATGTTATCGCCAGGAAAAGATTAATTTGAAAAATGATTTAGTTAAGCAAGGGGCATCTTTCCTTGTTAGTGAAATGAACACCATACTCAAGGAATCACATGAGGTGTGCTCTCAGCTAAAGCTTCATAATATCTCATCAGCACTTGCATTCAAAACATATAATAATTCTAAAATATATCAAATTATATTCACCACCAAGCCAGGATTTGGCAAGTTTCAAGGAACTATACACTTAAGCCAGGGAAGCAACATTACCAGTGATTTTGGGGCTATTGTCAAACCACTGTTTAGAATACTTGGGTCAATAACTAGATTGAACAAATATGGAAAACAATCCGTCTGCACTAAGATACGCACCCATCGATTATACTGTTTCTGTAAGGATCAGATTAGCAAATGATCCAATAGCAATGAGACACTTTTACAGTTTGTGGTAGATGTGAATTATTTGACCATGCAATAAATCTTCTTATAGATGCAATGTTGGGGTTCTATCATTAACTGTACCTGAATTATATGCAACAAATATCAAATTGATAGGGTATCATTTGACTGGAAGCCCGCTCCAAACTGTGCCATATTACCCTTCCACTCCATAGTGAATTGGACGCAGATATTCCCAGCATAGGGTATTATGGTTGACAAAAGGGAAAATTTAGAGCGATGATTGTGTGAAGAAATTGATTTTAAAATTAGAAAGGAATGCAGGTTTTACAAAACATATCATATTCCGAAATTATACTCTGCCTGGAACAAACCCCACAATATCTCACGGAATGGAATTTCGAAAAACATGTAAATATCTCATTTAGAGATGGATTCATAACATTTTTTGTGCTACTATGGATATATACTCTCGTTCCCAAATCCTTCCGAAGGAAGGCTCTGGTAACTGCCAAATGTTGGGATTTTGCTGGGTCTGGGCAACCCTTGCTGGTAGCTTGGAACCAGCAAACAGGAACCGGAAATGGAACCAGAAAGGCTGATGGTAAAACTACCTAAAACTACCATCATACATTCTGGTTCCATTTCCTGTTCCTGTTCGCTGGTTCCAGCCTACCAGCAGGGGTTGCCCAGAAACAGCAAAATCCCAAGTCCAAGGTCATTTGGCTGTCCCCAGAGCCTTCCTTCGGAAGGATTTGGGAACGAGAGTACTATGGATAGTGAGAGGGGTATATAAGTGAGAAAACCTCCTTGGACAGGTCCGCGGAGGTTTTCCATCGCATATCCTGTCACTTCACATAAAAATCCTGTCATATCCAAGAATCCCTTAATCAAATGGGATTATTTGCTCACAGAATCCTCTGATATTCCGGTAATAGGCCTGGGTTAATCCCGAGACTGACCCCAGTTCAACTTGTGTTGTTCAGGGGGAATTCGTGTGAATTTGTGACCAGGGCATATATGTATACTCCATAGGTATTTAATATATGATTGTGGGTTCCAATCTCCACTTTCTTCCTCAATATACTATGAGTATGTAGTCACCTGATGCCATGTTTATTACCATTAACTCATCCTTCCATAATTTTATCCACATAACTTGATATTAGGTGCTACAGGGAAGCTAATTATGGGTTTATCATAACACAAATAATGAAGGTTAATCAGGGCACTGAACATGCAGTCGTCACCTCAGTAAACAAAAGCTGTAAGTGAAAAATCCAAGTTTTTAGATAATTGCAGCAACGAGAAATTCCAATGTGGTCTTCATGTCATATTTCATTGATAAGTTCTTAAGTGCAGTCTCAAATCCCCATACAAGCATGGTTTTAAATGAGAAACGGTTCTCATAACCTCCTCAGGAGGTTATGTGCAAAGACCCTGCTAAGGGCCTATGCAGCCTGTGCTCAAGCTCCTCATAATGTCCTGGTGCACTGAGGTAGGAGAATATGTGATGGAAAAGCTCCGCCGACCTGTAGAATATGATACATAACCTCTGAGTATTATGAGAAAAAAGTCTCAAAAACTTTTTTATTTCACAGAACTTTTTTAACTCTCTCGGAAAAATTGTTTTACTTGTCAACTATTTGTCAACTTATAAAAGTAATATTGAAAGGAGGTCCCATGCATAATCTCAGGGTGTTGGGCCTTTGAATTGATAAATTGAGGAAAAAAATGGGTTTAAATTAATCTTACATTTAAAGCCAAAAGTCTAAAATGGCTAGAAGGGTATAGAATGGTTAGAGTTCATGCCTTGGTTAATTTACGCAACATGCTGAGATCTATATCATTATAGATACTGATTAATTGGAAAAAAATTTCAATGTTCTAACTTGTGATAAAATTGCAAAATCATTGGTATCAAATATATCAAATATTCAAAGTCCTATAAAATGCTCAATTCCGCTCGAAATTGCAAATTAAAAAAAAAAAAATCTAGTAAGCGTGTATTTTATGTGTATCTGGCTATGTAATATTAGCTCATTCTGATGCAATACCTACGAAGTGTGTCCATATTAAAGAGGTACCGATCCACCTTAATACATAATATAGTAAGAAACAGTGCATTATATTGTCAGAAACACTATACACTTGTTTCTTTTCCTTGAGACAATTATACAAATTCACGAGAGTCTTTCAACAAAAGGAGATGCTTAGGAATATCAGCTTATTCTAAGTCTGGGATGCCTCATTAGGAATTCAAGATTACTGTGTAGTTTCATAATAATTATGCTTGTTGACTGCTCAAACATAATTATACTCTCAAGAATAGAGTACAATAAGTACAAGCAGACCATATAGTATACCGTATTCAGCGTACTTTTTAAGAAACGTTTCTTTATTACTCAAAGTTTCTCGCCAACACTTAGTACAATCTTTGTCATCTCATTTGCCATATGATTCTATCATGATAGATATTTGAAATGTGCACTGGTATAGATAGATTAATCTGAGTTTTTGCACTGTAGTACTTGGGTGTATACAACTACCGGTAATACACGGGTTACATATCATATCAGCGTACCGGTAAACTCAATGAATTGATGGGTACTTACAGGATTTAATCCATTCCACATTTTTGCAGAGATAACCATTGGTGATTTCTCAAAGGCTAAACAATGGAATATAGGTAATTTAATTCTTTCCAGCTGGCTAGTGCATTGCTGCGCTACATGGTAAAAAATGGTTAGTGCATTAATGCATTATGAGGATGGCACTTTTGGTATAAAAAGCCATTATCCTGAGCACCCCCAATAGATATTTTAAACAGAAATGACCTGCTAATATGGTACCATATGAAAGTAAATAACATACAACAAAACAACATTGTAAAATGAGTCATTTACAAACATGTATCACAAAAACCAATTCTAATATTAACCTCAATATAACAACAAATATTAATACTGCTGGGTCTTTCACTAACTTTACAATACTTTTGGTTTTTGGTACGCTTGTGAGCCATCAGTTTAACATGATGTTTGCTGCTGTCATCTAAGGTAGAAATCTTTGCTATTTTGTGAACATCATCAGTAGGCATGTTTTTAAACACTTATTTTGACAATGTTGCAATTCATTTGATAAATCATGTATATAAAACATCAGCATAATCTATAATAGGCAATGTATGAGTGACATACACTTGTTGTCTTATGCTTGTAGTCTAAAACTATGTTTTAACAAGTTTTAACAATTACACGTTAACATTGAGGTGATTTCAAGAAAGTGGGTTTAATCATGTCCTTGTATGAAAATGTCTCATTTGCTTCGTATGATAATTGAAATTCTGTAAATGAACATATGGTTGTACTACTCATATAACAAGTAGTTTATCCTGTATGGATGGTTACAAAAGTTTCCAATTCAGCGGAAACCTCTGACCAGGAAGGTACCATCCACGGGCTTTTGATGTACCAACCCAATCCCGGAACACAGTGACCTCACCCTGAGTTAGGAAAGCAATCCACCAGCCAAATGTTCCAAAAGACATTATGGTATGATTGCAGCATACCTGTATGCTAAAGTCGTCTTCTTTAGATTTCCGACCAGAATCTGCTGTGAAAACAACATCTTTATTTTTCAAGTACTTATGACACCACTTTATATCATCTGTAGATACCACAAATAAAACCTGATTCTTATATTTGCTCCTGAAGTAGGTCATCGCCTTCTTGAAATACGCTTCAGTAGGTCCTTTGATTCCTGTAACTGTCAACATATCTCCTCTCCTTACATGCACACCTACAATTTGTAAACTACCATTGATATGATTTCCCTCTCTATAAAGTGCAATCTGCTTGTTTAGATAGTTATAACCTTTATTCCGCTGCATACTACTTATTGCAAATTCTCTTCTGAGATCATCAAGGTATTCAACAAAGAACCCCAGGTTTTGTAAGAATCCTGTGATATGAATGTGAGAGTTATTGGACATTTTTATAGATTGAAAAATTTGAGGGTCAAAATAGTGATTACTGTATCTTTGAGAAATACGTAGAACCTTTTCTTGGGTATTGGGTATTGGTACAGATGCACAGTTCGTTCTGGAATGCATTATTACAGAGAGATTGGAAAATAACCTTGACATGTCATATTTTGTGCAAGCATGTGGTATCCTATTGGTCTTCTTGCTAAGTCCATATAGTGAGGCATAGATGAACATGTGGTTTCCAAGACCACCAATAAGGTTTGCTGTCAGGTGACTATGAGATGATGATGCTCCTGCCATCTGTGGTTCAGAAATGTCCATACTTCCTGTATATAGGAACACATTGAGTAGAATTCCGGCTGTGGCTAATGCTCCAAGGACTTTGTACATTCCATCCATCTTCACTTGATACTTAATATTAGTGCCACTTCATTGCATCTGTATCCCTCAGTGTTCAGCTGAAGAAACAAAATCAAATCTGTTAAAATGACTGTCTAATAATGATTCTTTAACTTAACTGAACAATGGCCTTATAAGGATAATCTCCCCTAGATGCCTCAGGGAATGGTCATCATCAAACAGCGGATGGTGGGGTGAGTTTGTTGCCTGGGCAGGAGGAGCTTACATTTTTGCAGTATGTCCATGCCAGGATTAACCACAAACCCTATTATCAAATGATACCCAGTGGGCACAAAACCTTGATTCAACGTTGACAACCGGTTGATATAGGGTTACAGGGTAGAATAACATGTTTTCAACATTGATGCAATGTTACTATTTCAACGTTGTCAACCAACACCCGTTTGCAATGTTTGGATATCAACCTTGAATCAATGATGTGTTTCCCACCTTCCCACTAGGTTCCTCCACAACCTACTCCTTAGCAAATCTATCTACATGCAACATCTTTTTGCCGTAATTGTAAGCTCTTATTTTCTCATCAATGTATACAATTGATCAAAATCTCATTCATTTTCATTGACAACTATGGTGTGTGCATTTGGTTGACATTTAGAATTAAATGACAAGAATAACTGCATGGTTTCAGTAAGACACCCTTTATTTTGCTAAGAATAATAGATAAAGCCTCAGTCCTGACCAGGTTTGTTTGAAATGGATACGAATCCCTCTTAATGTGATCACCAGAGATCATTCATGTACCCCTGCCCTGGATCGTACTAGAATTAGCATTTAATCTTGTAGAAATGGGGCGGGGTGTTGTAATAAAAATATATAAATTGCAAGGAATGCGACTATAATATTTATAAGAATACAACATTCAGGTTGAAAATATGACTTTATTTTTAGGAAATACAAGATCTCCTATGCTTAAGCACTGGATGGCCGTATTTAATGGCACCATTGAATACAATGTGGCCGTATTCAATGGGCTTAGAAAAAGTTGTTTTCCCTTAATAAAATGGCTTCAAATAAAAAAATAAATACAAATGCCAACTACATTGATACCGCTCTGACGTATTTCACTCGTGGGGGCTGGGGCGCATCCCAGTCAGCCTGCGGCTTCGAGGGATACTGCCCCAGCCCCCACTCGTGAAATACAACACAGACGGTATCAATGGGCGTTGGCATTTGTCTATATATTCTTAATCTCAAATAGTCCATCAGCAGACAATATTAAAACAATGTAAATCATCATTTATCATGTTAATCCCTTGTTGATTCACAATGGCCATATCAATGTTGAATCACTGATGAATGATCAACATTGATGACAGCCAACATTAGAGGCAAATTATTTTGACCCTCATGTATATGTATATATATATATATATATATATATATATATATATATATATATATATATATATATATATATATATATATATATATATAACCCACAACAAACAAATTTTCTTCTAATTTGTGGAAAAGCCATTGAATGATGATATTAGCTACAGTAAAACACAAGCTATACAAAATGATGTAACAATGCTATACAACCATTTAGCAAAATCATGTTGCCTTCTTAATCTTAATATAGATACACTATAGTAAAACATTTTGATCCATTTTCCCATTTGTCATATCAACCATTAGTGGCATTAGGACCCACAACAAACCGGGAAACTACTCTGTGCAGTGAATTTGTTACAGATTCATCTGCCTATGGGACAAATAGGTAAAGCGTTTTGACCAAAGAAAAAGTAAAACTCAAAAGAATCATTCCAGAATATTTTAGTGCTTTTTTTCCGGCGAAATAGCAGATAACCCGAATTTTGTCTGATTGTGGTCTCCTTTTGCAACAAAACTCTTCCAATCCACTAACGGAAAATAGACCTACTGAGTAAACAAAAAACGTTATACAGCGTTATATTATGATATATACCTATGGCTCTATAAATTACTCACCTAATTGAATAGACAAGGTTTTGTCACCGTCCCGTTGTGATACTCCAATAACTCGGGGTAAGAGTTTACCTTTAGTCAGATGATGATTATTAGAATTTATATGTAGGCCTAGATATATCAAAGCATATTTTTCTACCTAATTGCGGTGCTGCACCAAATTCAACACAGCGGCATAGGTATTTTGGGGCGTATAGTGACATGCGACAATATAAAATATTGGATTGAACAAGGGCATTTCATTTAAGATCAACAGGGCGAAATAAACGTCTATTTAAATTGACATGTCGACATGCCCATTTATTAAAACCCACATGGGAAATGGGTGGTGAAATCTCATGCAGAGGTGTGGACAATTCTTTTAAAGAGCTCTCAGAATTTTATGTGTTACCCCTCGCAGAAGGCGCCAAAACTTTGGCACCTTCCATCCATCACCCATTTGAACATGCTGGCTTCGTTGCTAAAAGGGGCCTAATATTTTACGAGTACCTCAAAAGGGGTGAAAAATACCCCCTCCCCCCTCAGAAGTGGTTGACATTAATAACAGCACCCCTTTGATTTACGAATGAACACTCCCTAAATATTGCCCTGGCATATAGATATAGAACTTGGCCTACCCAGTCACAACAAAGCTTCCCGAGACAACTATCCAGGTAAGGCACCTTCCAGAGACAGACTGACTTGGTCTCCTGACCAAGCTATACACCTTTATCTATTTAGTGAATGGGAGGGCTACTGTGGTACATGTTAGAACCCTACTTCATGCCAAACTGTGCCCCTGTCCCACGCCAATTGGTGCCCGATTTCCAAGCAAAGCTATGCTCGTTTTCCATACTAAACTGTGACCCATTCTGACACAAAAATATTGCCGGATTCTGATGGTAAATTACCACTGATTTTGAGGCAAACTAACAGCGATTCTAGGCACACATATTTATCCTCAGTAGTTGATGATTTGTTGTAATGTTGCTAGGCAGCGCAAATCGTGACGGACGTTGGCAGAGCATCCCAACAATTTTATAAACCCTTCATAGTCTTACTTTAGATACATTGGCTGCTATTATGGGGTATCTAGATGACGTTTCAAAGACTATCAAAGACTACCGAGCTCACAACATGCATTATTATGGGCACTGCCTAGCAATTTCCGATCTAAGTGCAAACATCAAAACTCCGGTGGTATGTATGTACATTATGCCAACACAGATGAGAAGTCTGGCTCCCCCTACCTCTATGAAAACATGTATACTTTGAATGGCTCGCTGTCTATTCAATGCTTTTTCAAATTCCTATGTCTAACACTGATCAGCTGCTGATGGGCAGTTAAATGGCAATTTACCAGTTCCATTCCTCTTCCTGATGTGAAGTCTAAACAGCATATCTCATGACCTTACATGTATCCATGGAGTATCTAGCCTATTATTGTTGGAAAACATTATATGTATACTTTCAGAATGGCTTCAAAGCAACTGCTGTGGCTTTTCATTTGTGGAGGAGCTCTGTTCATGTATATCATATTCAACAAGGAACAGTCAATTGGACATTTGTTTAAAGTGAACCACTGGTTTCCCCTCTCTACCCCATACTCACAGAGCACTGCTTGTAATGGACATTTTCATCTCTGTCGTTGCAGAGATGTATTGACAAAATCAGATCTGTACAATAGACAGGTTTACCTTGGTGATGACATATATGACTTTTCAAATGTAACATGCTTTAAAACAAATGCTTACAGTCAGACACCTTCAATTTCTAAAAAGGATCGCATTGAGGTCATGAGGCTTGTTCTAAAATCTCTTCTCAAGAACTTTTCTCAAAATTGGTATACTGAGATAATATTGGCTAAAAGTCATCCTGTAAATACTAAAAATAGCACACTATGCACACACAATAGTTTAAATCATTTGAAGTATAATACAGGTTTCCAACAAGTAACAAGCTCTGACTGGCCATTAATTCTCATGTTTCAAGTTAATGAAACTGTATTGTCCAAGTTACCTTTTACAATACCATATTCTGATATTTATGCCACTGTGAAGGGGTCGCATACCATTTCAGCTTGTAGAACTGAATCGTACCTAACAGTTGGTAATCTGACTCAGTACTTGATATCATGCCCTGTAGTGGAAAAGAGATTCACAGCTACAATTAAATCTTTTTACTACACTGGTTCAGTGTATCGGCTAAAATGTGGACAAGACCTTTTGAATCATTTGTTAAAATCATATGCATCAACCAACATAACTAAACTACCTGATAGAATTATGAAAAATGTATCCAGTTTACCTGTTTGTCCAACTGGCACACTTAAACACGTTCCAGGTTTTTGGGTAAATAGGAGAGATATTTGGTTTTGGTCAACCTACACATGTTATTTCCCATTGGCCTTAGACTACAAAATGAAGAAGTGTCTAAATGGCACACGGGTTATCATGGTAGGAGACTCACACATGCGATACCCTGCTCAGCAATTGAACAAGTACTTTCCTTGGAATGGTACTTACATATCTGTGACAATTCCATCCCATTTGCTCCATAAATTAAAGAAATTAGAGAAAACACTACTTAGTGTTAGACAACCAACAATGGTGATCTTGAACTGTGGACAGTGGTCATTGGTCCACATTGAACCACTCTCATACATTTCAGATATGATAGAAGTAGTTCAGTTCTTGGAAGCATTCAAGAAAAAGTCAAATTTTGTAGTGTTTATTTGGATAGAGACAACTCCCGTATCCTACTATAGAGCAGTGCACCACTCATTTAGAGAAAATTACATCATGGCAGCTATGAATGATCTGGTCAACGAGAAAATGAAGACAATTGGGGTGCCAGTTATAAAAGCTTTTGAAATATCTGTGCCAGTTGAGTTTTCTACAAAAGACCGTACTCACTATTACTATTTCTGGGGGCAAGAGGCCATTAAAAATAAGAGTAAATTTAGTGTTGGAGGGGCAATTCAATCAGTTCTTGCCAACTTTATTTGTAGCCACATCCAAAACATCTGAAACGGTTCTGGGATGCATCGAAACAACATATTATCCTCAAGCACCAAATGTGAATGTACCTGTCATATCACAAATAAAGCCCTATTCAGACACGTTCCGAAGACACATGAATATTGACATATGGTCAATGGATGATGTATACATGAATACAGATGGAAGTAAAGCATACTGGTCTATCTTTGGCTGAAAGGAATGCAGGTTAACAACGCCTCTTATTCGGCGCTCCACTTATTAAGGAGTATCTGTACCTGCAGTCCTTCTAAATTCCGAAAGAATGTATAAGTGTATCGTACCATCTAATAATTAGGTTTCATTTAAGCAATGAAGCACGTGCATTTTTGTCTGCTGCTTTTTTTCACAAAATCATTATTTCAGTAATGTTACACTTTCCATAAAGCTTACCACCATCAAACTCCCAATGGAGCATGTGTACTAGGAATAGGGGCCTTAGTGGACCCTGCAAAAAGATTCCCTTTTACTGATTTTCGCATAATCATATCAGATAAACTTTTAAACCTTAAATATAGGTAGTTGTAACGTTACTTGAAAAGGGGACTCCAGGCAGGAGATTGCCATTCGTTCGAGTGGTTATTTATTATTGTATAGTGTTATACTCTTGTAAGTCATTTAGCTGTCAATTTAGACCCGTGTTAGGCGCTAACTATTTATTGTTCTTGCGATATGGGAGCATGGATTGTCCCTTTTCCTACTTGTTATATTATTATATTGGTATTGAGCATGTGTCACTAAAGAAGTTGAGTGTGACTATATTTGTAACTGTGATTATTCCCAGTGTTAATAAACTATAGGCTGTTATTTGTGTACTTTAGATTTCCTTCACACCCACTGGCTTGTCTTCTCAGTTATTAGATCAGTATATCTTCTAATATAAGTAGTAGCTACCATGGTAACAGTAGTGATAAATGTATTGTACATAGGCCGGATGCAAAGTACTTAATACATGGGCCTCTAAGTAATTGTCTCAAGTTGCCTTGGAAACTGTGGCATATCATCCCTAGTATAGTCTACAACCCCACTATGAATTATAGTATCACTACACACAGTGTTACATTATTAGAGTTTCACGATAATATATTGATAGTGTAACATACCTTCCTTAGTTAGGATATTGTATTATATTAATCGAAGGAGAGAGCCAACAACAGTTCTTTTCAAGTGTACAGATTGGAAAACCTGTACACAAATATATATCTAATGAAATAGCATACATAGAATAACTAACAGCTTCATTGTACAAGCCGTTACACAGCATGTTTTAAAGAATCGCTTTTAGGAGGTCACCTTCTCCCACAGAAAAGTATCCTAATGTACTGGTAATAATGATATTCATCTAAGAGTAATTACAAAAGTCATATTCTTGGAGTTGTCTACTTGGAGTTCTAATAGAAATGTTCAGTTGATATATGACTGATATCATATCCTCAATAGTGGCCATCCTTGGCTTATCTCTGCCAATTTCCTGCCATAAAGGTTCACGGCGGGCATGACATCCCATACTTGTACTACTTATATCTAATCTGTATCTGTATGCTAACCGATCAATGCAAACCAAATTGGAGACTTGACCACTCATCTTATGGAACGTTCATTATTTATGAAAGAGGTAGGAGCTTAGTGCTTAGTGGCAGTAACCCAACATTGTGGTGTTATCACATATATCCAGTTGCCCCTATCCTCAAGCAGCTCACTGAGACAGCGATAAAATAATCCACACTACATAGTCTGAGAGTCTTGCACTGAATTTCATATGCCTACCATCCTTTTAAAAGGACATAAGTCTACATCATTTTAAAAGGAAATAAATCCACATAGAATTATACCACTTTGATAGTCAATAAGCATTTTTCAAATTAAAGTCACATCTTCTTCAACACTCAGCACTCAGCTATAATAGAACAAGGGGACATCTATTCTGAAATCACAAGCATGTAGATTCTTTTTTTTATGTAAACATTGCTACCATGTGGACCATTTCTCACAAAATACTGCCAGTTTCAAAACTGTGACCCTTACAGGGCTTAGAAATGTGACAAAGATGCATAGATTTTAAGTGTCCCTTTGAAACGGCAGTAGGGTGTTTTACAATGAGGAGATACGATTAATCGCAGGAAAAGTGTTTCAAAACACACCCTTGGCCGTATATTACTTATAACTGCATTCGTATTTTGTATTAGTCATAGTAGGAGGGTTTGGTCGTAATTTTGGATAACCTAAGGTGTTTCTGAAGCATTTGCGACCAAGAGCAACGATTGATCCTAGGAATTTACAATTGAGTTAAGATTGACATCAAGTATTCACATTATTTAGCGGGGAACATTTACCCTGCCCCTTAATAATTTACCATTAGAATAACACAAACATGTTTACACCTATACATCCAGTATGAAGCACAGATTGTTTCTACTTAATCTCTTTCTATTCCACCAAGGCATACCCATTTTATTTAGACATGTGCAGAATTTTTGAGTAGGACCATTTATAACCAATCGTATCTACTTAAATCCAAATATGATTTCCTCTGTATTTCTTATAGATTTAGTATGCCATTTGAATATTGCAGCACTGATAAGTTCCTCCACTCCCAGGCCACAAGAAATGTATATAAACCCATAAAAAGACTTTCAATTTGCAGGCATATGTAACCCAGACCGTTTGGTCGTATATACCTCTGAAAAGATACGACCAGTCATATCTTGGTGTTTCACAAGGACCATTCGTATCTGGCTTATAAAATACGACCAACAGGCTAGATACGATTGATCGCAAGGTATGCATTGTGAAACACTTCACCCCATTTCACTACGACCATTCATATCTCATTGGTCGTATTTAGCTACGATTGATTGTATCTTTTAGTTGGTCCTGAAACACCCTACAGTAGTCACATATGACATCAAAATTTAGGGGGAAGTTCATTATTCAATATTTTGTCACAATTAGATGACATTGGTATTAATTTTGATTGTGAATTCATGTTCTGAAATCTAGATGGGTTGACAATTGCCTAGCAACCACATTTAAAAAAACATTCCATGCCTAGCAAGAATCGGTGTCAGGCGATCTCCCCCCTGGAAGATTGCCCCCCCCCCCGGAATTTTCCCCCCTTGGAAATTTCCCCTCTGGAATTCTCCCCCCTTCTAAATAGGATTAAAGGAAATAGGGGTTGTCTTGTTGAAAAGAAGAAAATATAAGGGAAAAAAGAGAAAATGGGGTGCAGGGGCAAAGCCCCCGATATGCTAAATAGAACTTGCTATTACCTGTAAGGCTTAATAAGCGCTAATTGAGTGCTGCTTTTGTGAGGTGTGCCCACTGGGCAAATACTCCCCTGACGTGGAAACGTGGACAAAAGAATTGAAACAATTAATTAAAATGGCATAGCATATAGACGTCGAATTCAATAAAGTTGTTATATACTTTAAAAAAAGTGTAGGTATGTTCAGCTCTTACAGTATTCTTATAATGTAAACTAAGCATGCTAAGATGTTATGATCGGTCTTGCCTATCACAACTCCTTGAAAAACTCTTCCTTTACTACGTTCTACATAATGATACCCCTGCTATAATCAGATGTGTCCAGACCAAATTCAAATGGAGCCTTGGCAATTAGGGGATGACCTCATGATTTAGAAAGTAAATATTTTTGTAAATATTCATATTCAAATGTCCAATATGGAGGCCGCCTATATGACATATTATAAGAGATTGATTACTAAAGGTAAAATTAATAGATTTTAAATTGTGTTTTTAATTCATAAAGCTCAAGTCTCCAAGTTCCAGCAATTTTTGTTGAGAGTTGCTATGGTTACCACCATGATGTCAGACTAAGGTCCCAATAATGAAGAAAAATGAAAACAAAGAAAAAGCTGGAATTAATTCCTGTGTTATTTATAACATTTTCCAAGCCACATTTATCAAATATGTGAAAACAACACAGCTAGTATTCACTCTTTTACCAAAGTACAATGATTGACCTCAGGGTGTCTTTGCAAAAAGCACTAGATGCCTCAATTTTGGGATGGAGATATGTCGGTTTGCATCCATCTTGATCACCATATTCACTTTTTGCCATGCCCATAGACTCACACAGTTAATAGATTAATTTTTATTTTTATTAATTCAGGATAATTTCATTCTGCCCGTGACCCCATGTTTTCTTGTTTTCAACATGTTCCTAATGATCATATAAATGCATGCCTTTATTTTCATAAAGAAATTGTTGGAAGATTTTTTTGCTGTGAGGAAATTAGTAAAAAAAAAGATGTTCTTATACGTAGTGCACTCCAATCTGAATGCCCTCTAGAAGACAAATAACCCCGGTAACATCGGCTTTTCTTTGTGTTCCATAAGCATCAGGCTAACATCCCTAAAAGTCATTAAGGAAAATTATTGGTCAATATAAATTTAGCTAGATTGTATTGAATACCTTTAATAACAATTGCATGTTACAGCGGACTTGGAGATGGTCTACTCCAGGATTGGAGTGGTGATCGGTTACATGGTATTTTATACCTACATTTAGGCTTATTCTGAGCACAGGGTTTTGCATTAGCTGTAGTCTTTTGTGCTCAGACTGTGTAACACCATTATAAAGGAACCCGCAGTATTTCAAGACCAGTAGTATTGTTTATTTGTATATTAAAATAGCGGTAGGCTTAGAGACTTGTCACCTAAATTTCCCCATCATGAAACATCAATTTGCTGAGGTACTTACAGACTTGCTGATTGTCTTTACTAAGTTGATATGACTGTCTCAAATAACTCGTGGTTATGAAAGTATGTTTTCCCACCACTTGCTCAGATCTAGGATTCAGATCAGATTATTTCAACCAGGGCTACCTGTTTGTTGCAATCTCGATTTCTTAGAAATTGATTTCTTTATTCCGTGGGTGTAAGCCTGCACAGCCAGGTAGGTACCAGCTAGTCTCAAAGACTACATTGGAAATGCTTGAATTTGAATTTATGTGCCTTTACTTCAGTTAGGACTCTAACTCCGATTGCACTGAACAAGAATTTTTCAAAAATTGAAAAAAAAACGGGACCAGACACAATTGTTATCATGTATTTTGACCTGGGGAATTCAAAAATAGCACTTAAAATTGTGTGGTAAGTCTCAGTTTTCAGATTTTCACATGGTCTTATTTTGTATAACCGGTTAGAGCTTAGGTAGAAAAAATGCTTCTTTTCATGTAAGACTTATTTTTAACTAGTTACATAATTAATATATTACGGATCTGTTACAGAAATAAGTACTCTTGGTGAATAAATAGGTCTAAAATAACACTTTGAAATGTATAACTAGTGCTTAACCCTTTGTAGGCGAGCATCAACTATGGTTGATGCCATGGCAGGGCGAGCATCGACTATAGTCGATGCCATGGCAGGGCGAGCATCGACTTCAGTCATCATAACTCTATGGGATTCAACAAAGCCTTGTCCCTAGAGAAAATTCCTACAAAAATGTTCGCAACACCTTAACACCTTAGGTTCCTCAAACTTGTTGTGTTTACCTGTAAAATTGCTGTGTAATATATTTAATATCTGTTGTTTCCAAAATAGAATTCCTTGGAGGTTGAATTTAAATCACCTTGCTACACCACTGATTGTACTGAATGCCATATTACTGTGTTAACATAACAGAATCATTAAGAATCTCTTTTAAGCTTTGTCTCTATTCTGTAAGGAGAACACTTTTACAGTAACTTTAACAATGATAATAACCATATCAATACTCTGAGGCACACACAAGCAATTTCTGTAGGACCTATACAAAAGCTCATTACTGTGGCGGACGCCTCTAGTAGAGACGTTTAAAGAGTAAGTTTCTACTGCTGCAAAAACATTTTATTGTGGTACACTAGATACTTGGTAGGGGCATGCTATGTCAAAATATGGGGAGACTGGGTACAGATAAACTAGTGAGTTCATTTAATTACATAAAATCAAGGAATCTGACATGGAAATATAAAAGCCTAAATATTTAAGAAAATGTTGTAATACTAAAATGTTTCTTGGGCAGGTTATCAGATTTGATGTTTCTGACACTCCTGTACTCATTCATGAATACGTATTTGTTGCCTTAACATGTAGTTGATAAATTGCAAAAATGTAATGGCCGTGTGTTTATCTTTCTTTGTAGGACATTTGACACTTCAAGTAGAGAGATGGTAATGAAGAAAAAGATAAAAGTTTTAGTATCTTCAAATAAAAAAGTATTCCTCCTTTCCTTTATAACCATTGTGTGTATATACATTTGGTTAGGACTATTAACTCAACCCTCACATCAGATCATCAAACAGTATATGAAACCTCAATACCTAAACAGTAGGGGAGACCGGGGCACGTTGACCACCCGGGCACGTTGAGCCGCCCGCTCTCTTTGCTATTCCTTTGGGAATTTTCTGGCAGTATGCCTACTATATTACCCCCTTATAAAGACAGTTCAGATTAGCAACATCATTATGATTTTAGGATGCTGATGAGAAAGTTAGACAACATTAAAGGTTTATGGCCTTGAAAGTAGATATTTGCAATTGTTAAACTTTTGTTCTTGTTTCGTTAAAAAACATTGCTGGCCTAAGATCTCTTTGGAGATCAAAGTATACATATGAATCCTTGAACTGAACCCAACTTTACTGCTGGGTGTGTTATGTAATTTGAATAACATCAATCTTATCTGTGATGACCAGCATGGGGCACATTGAGCCACAAAAAACGGGGCACCTTGAGCCATGCTCAAGGTGCTCCAAGCTCTGGGGCACCTTGAGCCGGCTCAAGGTGCCCCGATTTTCGGAGCTCTTTGGCAATGGTGTTAAGACTCTTAAATGACTGAATAATGATGCAATGTTAGAAGTGTATCAAGGGAAGATAATATGGATAATGACATAAACAAATTCGATACAATTTGGTTATAAATTTATGATAGAATACATAGTTTGCGGTTTGTGAAAAAAAAATCTTGTGTAACATGTTTACAGTGTCTTTATTCCCAGATTTATCACCTTTCGGAGGCAGAACAGCGCATTACATTATAGAAGAATGTAATCAATGATTTATTCGGACTGAACAAATCACAGGAATACTCTTAAACTGGTTTAATTTGACCCAAATAAAAATCTGTAAGGTACAAACTCAGTCACTTCTATAGAAACTATAACTGAGTGACTTTCGTGCATCAAATATGGAATTTTTACATTCAATCCCATGCAAAAGTAACAATAGCAACTAATTCCAACCGAAATTTCAATTATTGATCTATATTAGTGACTATTTGGATCGTTCAACACATGTGGTTCAAGGTGCCCCAGTGGGTGGATCAACCTACCCCGGGCACGGGGCACATTGAACCACCCTAAGATTTTATTTTAAGAAATTCAAGAAAAATACAAGAAAAGCCCACACTTGCCTTGCAATAGGTTCTATTATATCGCAATGATACAAGGTAACTGCTTGATACAAAATCAAAGTTCAGATTCCTTTAGCAAGGTCAGGAAACAAATAAAGGTGTCAAAGTGGTTCAACGTGCCCCGGTCTCCCCTACCCTTCAGCACTATGATACCAAGGCTACTTTAATGAATAATGGACTACTGGACACCACTGGATCCACAGAGGACAGCCTAACTGTATCCCTACAAGCCCAATCAACAACCCAGTCACCAAAAGTGATTCATGATTATTTAGATGAGCAAAGAGAGTTATGTGAAAATGAATGGACTAAAATGGCTTTCTCAATAAATACCACAACCATGATGCCTTTGTGTGACTGTGTACCAGAAACACTTTTAGGAGCAAGTCTGGATATCAACTTAAATCCTGTCCCAGAGGAGTCAGCAGTAAACAATAAGAATGTCCAACTAGGTGGACATTGGGAGCCCAGTAACTGCACAGCACGGTACAAAGTTGTTATTGTCATCCCTTTTCGAGACCGCCAATCTCATTTGTCGATCCTTCTTCGCTACCTTCATCCAATTCTTCAAGGTCAGCAGGTTAACTACACCATTGTTGTAGTTGAGCAACATCTCCCCAAGATCTTCAACAAGGCTGTAATGATGAACATTGGTTATAGGTATGCCAAAATGAAACATGATGCAGACTGTGTTATCTTCCATGATGTTGACTTTATTCCTGAGGATGGCCGCCACCTTTATCGATGCCGAGATAACCCTGTGCACCTAGGAGCTTTTCACAACAGCCACAAATATGTAGTAAAGTATGAAAAGATCTTCGGCGGTGTGACTGCTTTCACTCCAGAACAATTTGAAAAAGCAAATGGGTTCTCAAATCTGTATTTCGGCTGGGGTGGGGAAGATGATGATATGTCACTTAGGATAAACGACACAAAACAGAGCATCATACGAAACCCACGAGAGGTGGCTGGGTACAGGACCATTAAACATAAACTTGACAAAGGTAATGTCCAGTTATACTGGCCAGCCTTGTTGAAACGGTTGTATCATAACCGTCACCAAGATAAGGATGGACTGAACACACTGAGGTATGTGTTCCGAGATGTTAAATTGTACCAGCTTTACACTTGGCTGCTGGTGGATATCGGACCAGTCAGGCTGTGAAACCACTTGTTAATTCTCATCTACTGAACATTGACGATACATGAGAAAATAAACATAATTTATAAAGAAAATAATTTATATAGCCCATTATGTTATGGTAGCCAACTGACTTCATGTACAACGAAGCAATTACAATGTAACTTTATTAATAATTATTAGTGTCTATGTCCACCATCGATTAATTAGGTAGCTAATTGAAATGTCTATGTGTTCAGTATGGTGAGCATGTAACAATGGGTGCACTATTGACACTATTGACAATTGAGCTTGTCTCTACTGATGATCTGATAGTTGTATAATTAGTTATGATATTGGTGATAAATAACCTTTTCCGTGTTCAAGGCTCCTCGATGACCATCTTCGATTTCTTTCTTAAACAAGGTACATTTGTACAATAACTTTTTGTTAAGATCAGGCTTTTAAAACGTTTTCCTATGCGTTTCTTTATAAGGGTCACCCCTGCATTTACAGCATTTCAATTATGGAAGAAAATCTAGTCATTTTAGTGAATTACCCATTTTTAGCTAGCAGTGGCACTACCTTTGAACTGTTCTAAAGAACAATTATCATACCCTCAAAAGGGGTATATGCTTCTAACAATAGATGCATCGGAGAATATAAAAAACATGGAATTGGACCTGGCATCTACAGCATCTGATAACTCTTAATTATTGTTGAATAGGTTTATTGACCAAAAATCATGTACATCCTGCGTTACCAAGCAAATTAGTCCCAGGTTGTTTCACCTTGTTTTACCCTATAACTGTGTGCTTATTTCGTGCACTTTGTGTCATGAGTGCACCATGTAACACAGTGACACACACTGATATTGTGTTCCATGGAACAGATTCACATATTTCTGACAGATTTAAACTGTTATTTATGGACACTTTATGACGGAAGGCTGTGGACATATTATATTGTATGGACAATTTGGTATTGTATGGACACACTGTGATGGCAGGCTGTGGACAAGTTGTATTTTGTGGACTCCTTGTGATGGTAGGCTGCGAACATACTGTGATGTGGACACTTTGCAGCATGTGGACAATACAAGGCAAAACAGAGCCAAATAATTTATGGGATTCTGCCCATGTTGACACTTTTTTTGTAATTTTGTAATTACCACAGTGTCATGTGTGTGTAAATCTTGTTATAGTGAACTGAATTATACAACAATGTTGATGTTGATGCCACTAAACAAGTGCACTGGGGAGATTAATTATGTGGCCCCTTCTATAAATAATAAAAGTTCCATAGGATGAGCAGGCATTTCTCCAATTTCATTAGCATTATTACCTTAGAATTGGTAGATACAGATACATATTAGATATATAAGTAGTACAAGTATGTGATTCATTGGCTGATATGAACACTTATGGCAGGAAATTGGTAGAGATAAGCCAACAATGACCACTATCTGAACGTTGAGCATATGATATTGGCAATATATTAACTGAACACTTCTAACAGATCTTCAGCTAGAATATGACTTTTGTAATTACTTTTAGATGACTATAATTATCACCTGTCCATTAGGACTATGTTTCTGGGGAAGAAGGTCACGTCTTCAACATATTCCTTAATGTAATATTGGATAACATAGTGAGATACAATGATAGGACATTATATAATAATGTGTGTGCTATGTGGGAATACGAACAGAACCAGAAAGGATCAGTTGAGAGGAGATGTGTTGGTGAAATATGATGATAAGTATGATTGCTAAGTATGATAATAGTTGTATTGATATTGCTATGAGAGTATATCCTTAGCAGAACCATAGCATACTGATGTAGGGTGTAAAGAGGAGCCTTCAAATGCCAGGATTAGGTAGACCCAAACGCCAGTAGTTTTCACACAATTCAAGAACTTTAATGTCATGTATTAAGCCAAGATTATCCTAAAACATAGCTTTTTCATCCATAACATATATGTATGATATAAGGTACCAGGACTACTGCCTTCAAATACTTCATGACTGTATGATTTAGTTGACTGAATAATTAAACAGGAAAATGGTTGATTTCTTCATTTTGCAATATTGAAAATAACATGTCAAATACAGTAGTATATCTCGTGATGATAATTATAACATCTCAAATCTAATTAGTTTGAGGTGATAGTATTATGGCACACTTGAAGTTCAGCATCATGTCATGATTTGATTGATTATACCATTATGTATGATAAATTTCATACTAATCAGTAATTATTCCTAATATGCTTGAGGTGTCCTTAGGATACCACAAAAACGTTTCAATACGTTTTAGTACGTTTTGGTAACTTAACACTGTAGAAGATATTTGCTAGATCTTGGGTGGCTCTTTTTATAAGCAACGAATGGCTCCCAGATGACCACCTCTGATTTTATTTTAGATTGGTATTCTGATGTATCCCAAGTATTCATGATCCAATGTATCCCAATTATCATCTGTAAATATGGCTTGCATAGTTTAAGCGGTTTTAGAGATCTGAACCATTATGTGCAGGGTGTTGAGTTGGATGGAGTTTTTTGAGCTGGTCCATTTTCAGAAGTCTGTTTTGTGAAAACTATGACAGATAGAAAGTCACAACTTTAGCAACTAACGCATCTCTATATGGACAGAGGATATGAGGAGCAAAATGGTAGATAACCTTCACCTTTTAGTCCTGAGCAGGAGCACTCCAAAGCCAATAGGAATTGAGGTATATATATAGAAAAGCACAAATATTTGAAACTTCACTACAAGTAGATTTATGAGTAAATCACATGGTTATGACTGTCTTCAATTAATCACAGGATATACAGTACTATAGGCTCTATGGACATATTAATTCTATCCCAAAATAAGACAATACAGGTGGTGCTGGGGTGCTCAAAGTAGTCTCATTTGTCTAAAGTGGGTCAACTTTATGTAAAATATTTTTTCCTGATAAAGCACATCATTTAATAGGTCTAGGGCGTGTGTGGTAGTAAACTGGTTCCGTGTTTTTTTCTTATCAATAAAATCTCGTGACTTAATGAAATATTGGTTAAATCATCAAAACCCATAAACCGTGGTAAGCATATTGTGATGTGAAATAACTGCAAACACGTTTTATTTTTTTACTCAGAAACTACAACTATATCTATCAAGTACATATAATGCCTC
The DNA here is from genome assembly GCA_947462335.1 of Harmothoe impar. NCBI lineage: Eukaryota > Metazoa > Annelida > Polychaeta > Phyllodocida > Polynoidae > Harmothoe > Harmothoe impar. The sequence goes on from OX381718.1 coordinate 50,204,902, forward strand.
ACTGGTTCCATGTAATTTTCTTATTAAAATGTTTTCACAAAAAAATAGTAGGTTGACTTTGCATCAAAATGTGCCACTTTCGGTGGTCATTATGCCTATGTGGAACAACTTAAAAAACGTGAAATTTTTTTTCCTGATAATGCATGCCTGGATATGTCGGGAAAAAGGTTTTCGTGGGCTCAGTTCAGTTTCAAATGCTTTTATTGGCTCAATATAGTCATATTACAATACGTTTTTCATATATGCCAATGTTGTAAATACAATTTCAAATAACAATCTACATAAACAATACAAGTTGAATCAAATGAAGTCAGAGTGTGTCACACAAGGGATAAACCAGACCGTTCCATGAAGGGGGCGCCACAAGACAGTCAGCACCGATATCTTGACTTATGTATGTGATCACAAATTAAATAAATAACCTTGTAATACACTAGTACATAGCCGAGTTTATACGTTCTTTCAACATTGTTTCAACATTTTCATTCGCCATATACAGTTTGTGACCTTTATTCGTCCTATACTAAACAATAGCACAATACAATCAAATACAAGGCCACCTTACCAAGATCACAGTTTTTAGTTATTGCATAGATTTTCTGACTAAATATTTCCACGCCACACAATGACTGTTCACCTACAAATAATTATGGTGAAAGCACTACGAATTATGCAGAAATATACAGAATGAGGTTTTGCAATTTTAACCTCCGTCTCATACTACAGTTACACCAAGACGGTGACCTGATTTTGCAATACAATATAACAACTTCGAGAAGCCATGACATCTGTCAGTCATATACGTCGTCGAGGACTCCAAATTGCACTAGGCATAATGCAATATGTACTCACTCGAGACTGTTTACAAAAGCTGCCCGGTTCAATTTATGATGTTGAGATGCATTCAACTCACTCCAGACACACACACCTCTGTATAAAGGGCTGCGCCTGTACGACTCACATTTTGGTCTCTTTACTTTCAGCTTAATTTTACTGGAACTCCTCAACTCACGAGCTGACTCATAAATACAGTCATTGTTTCTCGACCTTTTATACATTACTGCCAAAAGGGCTACTTCTCTTCTGTCTACCAACTCAACAATCTTACATCGCTCGTGCAGAAGATCAATATAGATACATCTCTAGGATTACGAATTTTCTCACAGATCCTTAGACAGTCATATTGGACAACCTGGAAACAACATGGTATCCATTCTGCAGATCCATCAATAAGAAAACTACTGTATTCCATTGTGGGTCTTATCATCTGCTTGTACACCAGTAAGCATAGATGCCTGACACATCTGGGCTCCCACTGGTAGCCCTAGACAAAAAGGACCATAACCCAGATATGGGCAAGCCCAGCTGGCACAAATAAAACACGTATGGGACCGAGGGACTAATGCTGACTGGGATGTATCCAGCAAAAATCCATAATATGCAATAAATGTTGTATTTCATCTCACAACTATTCTTATAGACCCCTACCTAATTATTTAGAAATTTGAACATGTAAGACAAATTTTCTTTGGAGGTGTTTTAATCATTTATTGATCACAACAAATAAAAAGATATCTCGTTCATCCTAGTGGTAGTAACAAAACGTATGTATACACAACTAATGATCATATGCACAAAAGTTAAAATAAATGTAGTAGCACGATAGATGAATACCTTGGTTGTCTGATAATACAGTCAATTATGATCATGGATAGCACTCAGCAGGGCTGGTTTTTGGTGCCAACCATTTTGAGTTATCACAATATACTGCTTATAAACGTAATCTTTAAGGAGCAAGATGGGAAGTACAGGACAAGAGTTACGGGACAGGCAATTCTTATGTAAGAAAATGAAATAAAATGTCCTTGTAACAAGGAACGTCAGGGGCTCGATTCATAACAATGTACGACAGTTGAATACTCTTACGACAGAAGAATACCATTTCACGTTAAAATGAGGAGGTGTAGTACATTTCAATATGGGTAAGGTAATGATATGTTCCTTTTGCAGTCGTAAGGTCATATTTAGTGCATTTCACAATGCTGTCGTAACAATATATCTGCTCATGAAGTCATAAAAAACAAGGGTAATAGGTGGTCATAAGGATGGTTTAGGTCATTTCACAACAGACGGCTGAGACAGGGTTCAATCTCATCTCAGCCAATGACCTTTTCTCCATTTGAAGGTGTATATCTTCCAAACCCGGTGCAAAAGAAAGAGAAACATGTACTGCACTATGTCAATATGTTGTGTATTACAATACAATGCTTTATCAAGTGGATGTAATATAAATAAAACATTGGTCGTTATAAGAAATCATACTATATTTTGTATATCGCATGGTGCAGTGGGATAACATGACAGCAGGATAGGAAGTAAATTTCCGACCTGGTTTATTTACTATTTTTATTATATGCTATATAGAAATATAGGGTGCCTGTCAGTCTACAGGTGTCATATTTTGAGTTAGCCTCACATAACCATTTCCTAAACTTTCTTTGTACGACTAGGTGGGAACTCCTCACCGAAAATGACATCATATTGATTGGAAATACCCCAATATTGAAATAAATATTGAAATAAATTGGTTTCCCCCACATTGTATGACAGGGGCACATACAATTTCAATTATACTTTACAACTGTAGATGTTCCTAATCGTAAATCAATTTACTTCTGACTGTTTTTGAAGGAGATACTACTTGCTCTTGTGAAATGGGTATGCAATCGTTTTTTCTAATAGTTGTAGCTTTACTTCCGACTATGACACAAAAATTAACTTAGTAGTATAAACTTATGAATCGAGGCCCAGACTTCGGTTTTCCTTTAATTTAGACATAACTTGACACATTTCAAGTATTAAGTTTGTCTGTTCCAGTTTCATACAGATTGTTATCACAGAATGCACCTTTATACCAGTAGTGCAGATATCACAGTATAATTTTATTATTTTCTAAATCAACTACAATAATATTATTCACAAAGGCTAGAGGGAAAATTAGGTATCAATGTAAGAGGTCAGCTCATTTTACAGTTTGAAATAAATAAATAAATATATATATATATATATATATATATATCTATATATATATATATACATTGTATATATATATATATATATATATATATATATATATATATATATATATATATATATATATATATAAATATATATACATATATATTTATATATATATACATTGTATATATATATATATATATATATATATATATATATATATATATATATAATATTATATCACTTGATTACTATTCAAAGACATCAGGAAGTGACCAAATCTGCCCGTGCGTGTTAATTAACGGACTTTTGTTGAAAAAAGAGGTTTTAATGGATATTTACTATTGATGTTCATTGTGTCCGAATGTCTACAACTCTGTACATGCTTAAAGATCGGATACCATACTCATCCATAAGATATGTCATGCCGAATTGAAAGGTTGGTTAATAAGGTTCGTTTCAGGCTTCCCCCTACCCTAGACTAAGCTTCTCCCGGCCGCCAGGACGTTCCTCCCGGCCACCTGGACGTTCATCCCCGTGGTGAAGCTTGGTCATACATTGTTCTGGTGAAAAAATATTCTTCAATAGTATCCTAAGCCTCTGAGCCATCAAGCATTCCATGTGAGAATATTTTCATTGTTAACTAGCACCTGGTATTTGAAAATTAGTTTTCTTTAGGGCCTCTACCTTGAAGCCCCCCCCCCCCCCCCCCCACTGTCCGAAAGACATGTAGGCCTAGTAGTATACACTTTTAGAATCAAATCAGACTTACCAGGGTAAGGTGCTATTAGCTATTGAACTTGGCAGGGGGCACCACGAGTGGTGCAGGTTATATAGGATAAAGGCAAAAATCACCCAGTAGAGGAAAGACAGGCAAGTTGACCAGCTGGGCACATTGAAACACTGGCTATTTTTTTGGGAATTTTTAAGCTGTTTGCCTACTACATTATCCTATTATATAGACAGTTCAGAGAAGCTGTTTATTTTGGGATGCTGAGAAGAAACTCAGACAACATTATAGTCTTTTGTATTCAATAATGATGATGTCATAAGTCAGTATAACAAGTCCAGCCTTCAGCAGATTATGTTTTTCATAGATACGTGCAAATGCATGCTGTCGGTCCATCTCCACCTTACTAGACAGCCAACACATCTAAATCTGAGTTCGCGCTAGGCATTTGCCAGATCGCCAGTGGCTCCTATTGGATTCGCCAAACTAGTGAATTACATCAGAGGTTGTCATAGAAGCACAATTCGGAATAGCTCATGTACTATATCATTTGAAAGCTAAGATCAGGAGAAAAATACCCATGACACTCTCATTTGACGTGATGAGATTCATATACAGTGTATGACGATAAAACATTGACTCGCCTTCGAGTTTGGTGGTGCATATCTTCTCACATTGCCCTAGATGTATGTTTCCTAAGATCCTTAACGATCTTAGATATCAGGTTGAGCCTTTCATTTTATTATATTATTATCCATAGATTTTCTCAAAACACACATGTACACCAGGAACCAATCAAAGAACCATATATATATTTATTGGTGAGATTCATATTGGTTATAATATGCTCCATTTATTGACTATGATTATTGTACATAAAAATGTGAAAACGAGAATTCCAAATAATTATCTCTAGGACTATATAGACATTAACTTAATAAGAAGTCCCAGCGCTAACCCAGTTAATGGGCCCCATAATTATGGGCATGTTTTTGGGCATCCCTGGATAGCCCATATCTGCGGGGGCTTTCAATGGGGATTGTAAGGGATTCTAGGTGGGTTCCAGGTGGAATTGGCCAATAATTTCAACATGTCAAGTTTGCACTGCTAATCCTTCGATCGATGCTCATTTCTGAAAATATTTAATTAATTTACATTCTACATTGACATTATGTGTTTTGTGAAAGTGGATTTCACCTGGGTTGGAAATAGGTAAACTGGGCAGAGATGTCCCTGGGTCCATGAACTGAGCATTTTGCTGAAAATTTTGCTTCTCCTCCTTGAATAAAGGGAAGAGATTACATTAGCGTCTGATGATTCAATCAACCCACTGGAATACCTGTTGCTATTTAACAGATGGTCGTAGTTTAATAGGTATATCGGTCAGGAATGTGTACTGTGGTCGTACTTTATTTCGCTGGGTATATATTTTCGCTATATTCACGGAAATGACAAATCCGCGAAATTCTTCTATGCTACAGTATGGATTAAATACCCGCAAATTAGTCTTTTTTGCCACCTCAGCAAAAACTTACACCCGTGAAAATAAGTACTTTCACAGTATAACGTATTGTATACATTATTGATCAATAAATGATATGCATATCGATAATCATGAAGTATAATAGTGACGTAATATTATGTAGTATGACGAGCCTGAACCAACTTCATAACTGGCAATACCATAGTGGCCTTCCCTGGTATCCCAGATCAATACCAAGTCCCATTGGGCACAGAACATTGAATCAACATTGATAATTGGTTGTCAATGTTGATTCAATGTTGAACCAACGTTGATTCAACGTTAAACTGAATTGTGTGCCCACTGGGGTGGGTCCCAGTTGGGCAGCCCATCTGGTCCCCATATCTCAGCTCTGATGTGACCCACCTGGGGCCCATTGGGGTGGGTTCATTGGCTGGGTACAGATTGTGTCAAGGCTTATCTCAACAAGATTTAAAGGACCGTGTGCAAAGCCAATACAGAATAGTCCTCCTGCTATCTGTGCATCCTGTTAGTGCCGCGTGCAAAATCACATTATCAGAGATGTACTCTTAACCTTGAAACACTTGACTATACAACCAGGTCATGATTTTCGGGGGCTGGCCACATTATAATGTGCTTGGCTCGCCTAGCCGTCATGGCCACTAGGATCAGCCAATCACCAACATCTACTAAAAACTATTTTTGGCCACGGCCAACTACCTAAAGGTAAAATCTGTCACCTAATTATCCTCATAATAAAACCCCTCAAAGGAATATGATTTACCTTGATCAATGGTCATTATGTTCTAAGTTGCGAAATAAAATCTTGTTCAAAAGAAGCGTTATTGTCCATCGGATGAAACACAGGTGGAACCTGCCTAGGTATTGTACAATCAAAACAAAAACAGATAGAAATATAAAGTTCATTAGATATTTATTCTTTAGAAATACAAGATCTCCTATGCTTTAGCACTGAAGGGCCGTATTCAATGCCCCCCATTGAATACAATGTGGCCGTATTCAATGGGCTAGGAAAAGATTGTTTTTTCTTCATAAAATGGCTTCAAATAAAAATAAACACAAAGGCCAACTACATTGATACCATCTCCGATGTATTTCACGAGTGGGGGCTGGGGCATATCCCACTCAGCCTGTGGCTTCGTGGGATATGGCCCGAGCCCCCACTCGTGAAATACATGAGAGATGGTATCAATGGGCGTTGGCATTTGTCTATATATTGGTGTGTCATAATATATCTTGCATAACATAGTGGGATATCATCATAGGACATTATTTCATATTGTGTGCGCGATGTGGGAATAGTACACACTCAGAAAAATCGGCATCATTGTCGCTAAAACCACTCTCACCTGAAAGTCAGGCACTGCACATACTTGCATGTATCCAGATATATGATGCAAAAGATTTTATCACGATACAGAAACCCTATTAAAATTATGTACCAGAGCTACAATAGATGGCAGCTAGATATTAGAACAGGCAAACCTAATTTTATCTATCAATATCATCTAGAGGTAGGGTGTTTTCTTCATTGAGTAAAGAAGAGTCAGGTATTTCTCAGACAGGATTGCTAAGGGATCCTATCCTTGGTTCTGCTGAGGTTAAACTTACTCGTAAATCACTGTATATGAGCGCAGGAATATAGCGCTAGTGGAGCCAGAAAGAAAGCCTTCACTGACTTCAGGTGATGCAAGTTAAAATTACTTTGAAAAACCAGGACAAGATACATTCATTCTCATCTATTTTGACCTGGGGACTGCAAAAATAACACTTGAATATATGTCACAATTTTCAGATGTTCACATCCTCTTATTTTGTATCAATGGCTAGTGCTTATACAAACATAATAATCACTAATCAAATGCTTTTCTTATTACAATTATTATTATCATTATTAACATGTTACTAATCTGTTATAGAAATAAGTACTCCTGATGAATAAACAAACTATAACATAACACTTTGAAACCTAGAACTAATCCTTTGTAGGGGTTATTTTGTAATTCTATTGCATTCTCCATCATGACCATCACTAACCATGATCTAACAATAATAAACCTTGCTAATGTTTCATGGTAAACAGTTTTGTTGATTGGTGCCCTAATACAAGCATACCGTCTAGTAGAAATCTAGTTCTGAGAGGAAAAAGCAAGACCTGTTTTGAGTTTTGTGGATGACGTTTCCAAAATAACAGAACCAATGTCCAATATTTGAAATATGGGAATGGCTGCCAACCAGGAAAAAAAAGTACCATGATATATATTGTAAAATTTACCACCTTTACACTCATTATCCAAGTACGCCTTTAACAAAACCTCCCAGTATTGGCATTTCCCAAAAGTGTATAGATATGTGAGACCTTCATTGACATTGGAATCCAAATGTCCAGCGCATTTGAAGTGACAGTTCTGATACTATGACTTTCAAACCTTTTCAAAGTTCAGTTCCAATTGGAAAATTTACCACCTTTTACATTCACTGCTCAGGTATACGCCTTTATCAAAACCTCACAATAATATTAACATTTCCCTAAAGTGTATGAATGTGTGAGAGAAAACTTGGAATACCAGACCTATCCTTTTAAATAATTTAACATACAAACTGAATGAACATTGGGAAGACGGTTGTGTACAATTGTCGGGAGATATTTTGGCTGTAAGCTCAGGGAGTTCCACATCCTCAACTGTGCTTTTCTGACATAAACCAGTGCATTTAGTGCTCACTGAACCAAAGATGACGTAGCATGCCTCTTCTATGATGGTGAACAATGCTTTTTGAGCCATAATGGATTCAGATATACCTGACTAAATCTCGTTAGTGTACCATACTATTAGCTAAAATGCCATGGCATCACAATGATATTATCATAGCTGTTGTAGCCCTTACAGAACGTTAATGGAACTTTTAAATTTGCCTATAAATTCAACTGCTTTCCACATTGGTATAGCTATAGCAATTTACAGTTCCTGCCACATGTGAAAAGTAGGGAACTGGATCCTTACCAAAGGACTCAGGTGGCCCATATTACATATTTTATACATGCTGTTACTCTTTTTGGCCCTCTAAGGTCACTGTAGCTGTCTCCTCATGAAATCAGAACTAAGGAGCATAATCATTTGAGAAATTGATATTCAAGTTAGTTAAAAAAAATACAGCACATGTAATTCTGAAGCATTATATTGAACTCTGGCCGCGTTCCACATCAAAAATAAAGGCTGTACCTAACCCTGGTCATGGTCGCAATTCTCTATATATACAGATGCAATTACCATATTCGACGTAATAAGCGCACAATGCGCTTAATAAATGATTATGGACTCATTTTAGCAGTTGATATTTTAACTGGGGTCAAAATAAGATATTTTTGGTTATTTGTAGTATAAAAATCGGCCCAAAAAAGGGGTGTGTGCGCTTATTAGGGGGTTGCACTTATTATGTCGAATACAGTATTTCTAAATTAACTACCCGTAAATCATTTAAAATTGCAGAACTGTAGTTTCAAGGTATTTTTGCCTGTATGTCTTAATTTTGGTTAAACTTTGTGTTCCCAACCTGCAATATGTGTTGCCACAATCCCAACACTAAGGTAATCTAGCTTTTCCCATTTGGTGTCCCCCATAGAGAATGCACTGGGGCCGAAAACACCAAAGTTAAATTTCTTTTCCCAATTTTAGGCATACTTCTTTATCACCACCGTCCATTTCTCAGATATATCTATCTATTCCTAAATTGGGGCACCACCAATCGACTCTTACAGAAAGAGTAAAATAACACTTGCATTCATTCGACACGCCTACAAATATTCTGTAGCCTCATTAGTTATCAACATCAGGAAAATGATAGAAAATATATGGCCAAGCAAGCAACTGTTACATTATATTGTCAGCTGGGCGGGGTCTGGTGGATATAGCCAAGTCATAATGAAAAATAGGTCCTTTATGGGGAGGGGGGCAAAGCTGGAAAAGACTCAAAGTGGGTGGGGGGGGGGGGACTTAATACAGTAGCCTTTTCTCAAAATCCAAACTTATCATTAATGGGAGGGTCAAGATCACTTTTAGCTATATGATTGGGGGCCGTTTTGAGAAAATCCACCAATCCCCCGTTGCATCTAATGATAAATAGAAGTAAATGTGGTTATAATTACAAGGATGCAGTATAATTACAATAATGCTAAATTGTTATTCTTAAATTACTAAATATATTAAATGTCCAACTCCATGTATGTGTCTATAGGCTTCATTGCACAGCTCAGTTTGGAAATAGCTTGCTATAAACTGAAAACTGTGACTTGGACACACTATCCTTTTTGTGCTGGACATTCCAATAAGTGGCATCGCCTTGCAGAGGAATACAGGCCGACACCTCCTGGCCGTAACTATATCCAGGATCTCACATTATACACACAATGGGGACGCTAGGGCACTGGTCTATTTGGTTAGTTCTTTGTGTTACTAAAATCTACATGAAATGGGAAAAATAATTAAGACATAATTGTAGCCATATAAAAAGACCAAAAACATTGAGTGAGAATTAAAAAATTAGAGAAAGGAAGAGAAAAAGGGGAAATCAGAAGTTCCTGATTTATAATACTGATGAATAGACGGACAGAGGAAAGAGTGTGAGAGGACAGAAAGAGTGTCCTAAGTCAGGGAGAGATATGTTTTTTTATTCATATGTTGATTGCAAGATGATTTAATGTGATACTGTGAAATCTCCCTTAGAAGTTGCTACTCGTACGTGAAAATAGAAATGTCCCGAATATTGATGAAAATAATAACAATGATGGACCGCTATCAAGTAGAAAGTATAAATACTCTAAAAAGACTATGTCTAGTAAAGATTCAGGGCATTTATCAGACATTTTCTAGGGTTTTGGCCACCTCCAGTGTTTGTCATGTAGCAGCAGTGGTCGGAGAAGAGGAGTTGGGGACCACAGGGGGGCATGCTGAGCCACAGCTGTGCTCAGGGGGAGCTACAGGCCGGGCCCTGGGTGACCACTACATTATAGATACATACTTTAATATATGTGCCCATTAATCAAATTCCATATAGGATCAACGATTATGTCATTTTCATTAATTTTAATGACGAGAGGAGCTATATCTGTAGTATTTATTTGTTGTATTTCATCAGTAATATACAATTGACATTAACAGTATCTGATATATACACACTGAGTTCTGTTGAGAAATCCAGTCTAAAATAACCTTTAGGTCTTTAATAGACTGACCTTGTGCAAAAGACAAAATGGGCTCCACCACCACTCATGACCGGTCGTTAGGCTCATTGGAATACTGATGATAAGACCACTAATGACCCATAAGGGCATGTAGCAATACATATTTTCTCACCAACGATAACCAAGGATAGCTAACATTTATTTAGTGTTAAAAACAAAGAAACCACCAAAATAACAATTCCAAGCTATAGAATATTATTTTGATATATATTCCTATTGAGTTGAGTTGAGTTGACCTTAGAGTCGGTCTCTACCCGGTGCATGTGCGCCCATATATCATATAGCTTTGGATGGTTTGTGCTAGGAGTAGGATGCGGTAAAACATATACGGTAAATATGTTACAAGTTATAAAATATGCAATATGTGATGGATATTATTCCCATTATTGTAGAGTCTTGTAGTGGAAATTCCATTCGCCGTGACAGTAAAAAGTTATGGTAATTGGTACTAGAGCTGTGACTCAAATATTCACAATATTAGTGTAAAAGTTATACATAATATATCATAGATGGCCCATCTATTCTCAGAATAAATATTTTTCTCAGATATGTCCCCTCTTTCATAAATCGTAGACCTAGGTCGGGTTGGGGAGGAAGCCTACTACTATGCTGTATAGCCCATGGCAAAAGGCCCTTTACAATGCTGAGGTCCTAGTCGATTACAAATAGGCCTACTATCTGACATTGTCAAAGTCACAGCAGATATTTGCAATTATTGCTCTCAAGACAAATTGGGCTTCGGCCAAGGGAGGGGTGGCATCATCTGCGCATTCATGCATGGATAATGAAATCGCTAAATCAACCTAAATCATTTTTCTGGGCCAAATCCTGATGGAATTATACTCGGCTCGGGTGTTTGTCCCATTGCTCTCACTGTAGGTTTATTCCCATATTTCTCTTCTGGTCCCCTGAGCGAAGGTTTTGAAGGTGCTGTGCATAGATTTTGTGACTGGGAATGCTGTGCGGAGGTTTGGGGGATCCTGTCCGGAGGTTTAGTGGCCTCTTTCGAATTGGAAAATCATTGACCCTAATGGGACTCGAACTCAGAAAGCTAGAGTTCATATACCAGCGCCCGTACATAGCATGTAGGTCAACACCTTTTGTTATATAAAATGGTTTACATTGATTAATAATAATAATAATTAATTGGCCAAAACACAATGCCCTTAGTAGCCATTGACACTAATGCACGTATAATGGTCTATATATATGTCTGTGTTTATTGAGCTACGTTGAGCTTGCCAGAGTCAAGGTCCTGTCCGGGTATTTGTGATATACATGTACATTTCTTTTACAAATGAAATATAATTTACACAGCAAACCCAACGTAGCTCATGATCAGAAAACACAGAGACCAGTATATGTGCATTGGTGGCGATGGTTAAGACCTATGTTACATCTATGTTATAATTATGAGCTTTGACGTGGTTTCCCTGCTAAGGGCAGCATGTTTTAGCCAATGATTATAAATGTAAACTAGTGTATAAAAAAATAGGTGGACCTTCAGTAGATTTTCTTAACCTGTTAATTTGTATTTACACTATACACTTCAAAACATTCCTGAAGACCAAAGAAAACTGCATCCTAGGCTTGACTGAGACTTGAATTATATGGCACCTAATGTCAGACAAGGTGTTGCTATGCTGAATATTGCCGTAGGATATACCCACAGGCAATAATTATGTCCAAACCTGGACAGAAAGATTTATTTATTTTGAGGTGGATTACAACAAAGAATATATTGCAACACCCAGAAAATATATCTGCCGACCTTCAAAAAGATGATGCAATTTCACCCTGAGACACGGACAGCACTATCCACTGCTTTTTCTCCTTGTGCAAAATGATAGTAGAAGCAACTCAATTGATATTTCAGTGAATATCGCTGTCGATACTTAGCACACAAATGAACTCTGGAGTGACGCCTACAAACTACAATTTAAAACTATCTAAATTCAATCAAACTAACTGCCTATAATGACAACTTTGCTGAAACAAACTTTTCTCCTCTCACGTCTGTGTGTAAATTGACACAACTAATGAAGACCACATGAAGTTTCAAAATAAGGGACTTTGAGTGTAAAACACTCACTAGTATTTATACTTACCTGGCACGGCCCTCATCTTATTAGTAGACTGTAAATTAATTTGATCAACTTAATTTCCTTTCCTACCCAGTTGGGTAAGATTTGAGACAGAGTATATGATCGCCAAGGACTCCCAGCAGCCCATACTTGAGAGTGTATGACTACTGAACAAGAAACTAGTTTATTTTTAATTTGTGTCGATTGTTAAGCAAACTATTTGTAGCAATGAGGAAATACCAACAAAGAACTTTCTAATGGCTGATAACCCATTATTGTATATTATGTGTATATATTTCCACTGACCTCAATGGAAGAACGTGTTCTACCTTTACATGATTTGTGGTCAATAAACCTATTCAAAAAAATCACTAGATCCCCATTAGTCAATAAGAGTTTAGTTCCAAAACGCAATATTGACAAAGGTGTAGGTCAGGGATAGGTAAATGCAATTTTAAACATTTTTTCCTCAAAATTCAATTTTTCATGTCTTCAGGTCCTCTCTGGTGTACACATCATATCCGAGGCACTATAATTGCCAATATGGTAGCCTTAGAGAAATCACTACACACTTCAATTCTGGAATGGATTTGTTGCATTTTGCAACAAAAATTCTTCATTATACATTTTCAGATTCCATAGACCAGAAAATATCAATTTTTTTCAGTGTAAACGGAGTATCTATGGATGTCCTTTATGGGTCAGGTCCAATGGACTCAAAAGCGTTTTTAGGTGGCTATATGAGAAAAACCTTTGAAAATGCCCAAACCCTGGATAACTTATATTAGGCATGTCATATTAGTAAGATAGATCCGTTATTATAACTTGGAAAAAAAACAAAGAAACCCACTGGGAATCAAATTATGTATGTATGTTGAATATACAAGGCCGGTCATGTGACCAATCCGCCATTGGCGTGACCGACGTACATATCCCGCTCCATATGTATGCAGGGTACATAATTATGATACATATATATTACATAATTGACGCTAAAGTGAAATTGACATAATATTATTGTGAAATAACCGTCTCCTGTTATGGTCAAAAAGAGTTTAAATGAACACTGGAGTACAATCTCCACTACCTGAACTATGTGGCTGTGTCTCACAACCTTGAGCAAATGTTTTTGTCTCTAATCGGGTGCCGTCTCTGACCGGGTGCCGTCTCTGACCAGGTGCCGTCTCTGACCAGGTGTCAGAAAAAAGGTGTTTTAAAAAGAATTATACTCATGTATATAAGGATTTGTAAAAACGTTATTGCGGTTGTTATATAATTATAATTATAATCACAATTAGCCTCCTGCTGTTGGTATTTTGACCTTATCAAGCCAAGCCGGTCAGAGACGGCACCTGGTCAGAGACGGCATCCGGTCAGAGACGGCACCCAGTCAGAGACAAAAACATTGGCCCAAGGTCGTGAGATACAGCCATATGCTACCCACAGCACCTCTAACAATGAAACCGTTTACAAACTCAAAAAATTGGGGTATACAATTCTCTAAATTTGATGAGGAATATTTCATTTAACAATGCATAAAATGTACTCATAATTGGTTGTCTGTATGTCCCAATACTCCCCTCCTTGTATGTAATTTAATCATAGTTCTGTGTGGAATATTAGAATAGCTGCACTTCAAAGGAATAGAGTCACGTTTGCACTGCCAACGAGCGTCCGAAAGTGGTAAATCTACCCTATAAGACTAGTAAACAACCGCAGTATATTTCATATACTTAATAATTTCCCGTTTCTGAGTGATGCATATTTGAATCCCACCTTCACCTGATGAATACTTTACATACCTAAGTCCTTAATACATCGACCTTTCTATATTAGAAAAATAGAGTATCACGTAGTGGTCCATATAGAGTGGAGCATAAGCTAGAAAACCTCCTTGGAGTTGTAGTATTTGCTGTAAAACCTCCTTGGCTCTGCCTTGGCGGCCATGGCAAATACTTTAGCTCCCAGGAGGTTTCACAAATTTGATGGGATTCAGTTCGGGTTTCAGCTACACAATGAAAGGGCAACCTGATTTGCTACAGGGAAAGAACAATTGTCAATGCAGGTGAAAGTTGGTGAAATTTGTCTGATGGCAAAAAAAGCTTTAAGTTTAAGTATTGACGAGCACACATGGGCTTTAATGAAAGGAACATGTACATCGGATATGATTTAGTGAATTATGATTATATATGGGAGGCTTAGGTTTTCTACCATAATTACTATCTTGTTATATGATGTACTTACTATGGTACTTACTATAGCTAATTGACTCTCTACCTAACATTCCCTCGTGTCTTACAGAGTCATGAACTGGAGGACTCCATATTGGGGAGTCACAACTCTATGGGGAGTCATGTGTTTGACTCGGGACTCAAGGCGTTGGAAAGAAAATAATGACTACTTTTTAATGGGCTGATCACATAGAATTCAAATGCAATGTCTTAAGCTTTAGACCGTTTGAATTAAGAGAATCAGATAATTATATTCTAATCTATGAGTCGGTATGTGAATTTTGCTTTTTTTCGGACTCAACCTTTAAACATTATTTTTTGATGGTTGGGACTGAATAAAATAAAACTCGTTTTCCTTGTCGGTGCCACATATGTGACACGATCTGCGAAAAGGGACCTTAGTGCAGGGTACAGTAAGGCCTCTTTTCCCAGTCCATGCCACATATGATGAGCTTTGCCTCCTTTGCTCTTACACAGAACAATAACTATCCATGGAGTGAGTGCAATAAGCTATCGGAATAATGTGCTTTTTCCCCATGTTTAAATGTGAGACATTGTTGTTGTTTTGTAATTTCTATTGTATACTCTATTTGTGAAAAAAACATGTTATACCCAACTCAGGCAATAACACAACACTTTATATTTCTTATGTTTGTTGCCACTAAAAGTTTCTCCCCCTTCCATAAATAATGAAATTTCCATCAGATGAGTGGACAAGTCTCCAATTTAGTTTGAACTAGATAAGCATTGGTAAATACAGATCTATACAGATTGGATATAAGTAGTACAAGTATGTGATTTCATAGATTATGTGAACCGTTATGGCAGGAAATTGGTGCAGATAAGCCAATGATGACCACTATCTGAACATTGAGGGTATGATATTGGCCATATATCAACTGAACACATCCATTTGATCTTCAAGTAGAATGTGACATTTTAAATTACTATGAGACGTTTCATCACAACTAAGACATTTCCCTGCTTAAGGTTTAACTAGAATAACGCTTCATAAGACAAATAATGTACCTGGGCATAGTCTGATTGAAATGATGCCTTTCTGAGGAGCAGCAAAGATTGTACTACATGACCCAGTGATGAGCTTTTCCTCCATTGTGTTTAAATAGTACAGTAATAACACCAAATCGTTGTGTTACTTATGTTTGATGCCAAATACTAAGTGCCGACCCCTTCCATATTTAATGAAAGTTCCATCAGATGAGAATTCAGGTCTCCTATTTGATGTGCACTAATAGATTAGCGTTAATAAATCCAGATAGATATTAGATATAAGTAGGACAAGTATGTGATTTCATGCCCACTATGAACCCTTATGGCAGGAAATTGGCAGAGATAAGCTAGGGATGGCCACTATTGAGGATATGATATCTGTTCTATTGAGCACCTCTATCAGATCTTAATATTAATTATCGTGTGTTAACCCTCTGAGAGCTGCATAGTACTTTAATGTCCTGTGCCCTTTGTATAATACCAGTATACATAGTTAGAATCGAATGAAGCGGTAAGACTACACGACATATGATTAAAACTATGCAAGATATGTTTTTCAAGACTATGCAGGATCTGCTTTTGGTAAAGGCTCACTTGTAAGTTGATACCGGTGTGCATGCGGTGGTCTCCCCCCGAGAGCACTGGCAAATAAGAGTACATTGATAAACCAAGGTAGTGCAGAGGCTTATCTCAACATATTAACAGCGACATATCTAAAGTTAATACAGGTGTCCTCCTGAAGCCTCTACATCCTGCTCTTGCCGTGTGCTCAATAATTAGCAGCATATTGGATGTACTCTTGAACTCAAATACTTGACCGAGTGTAGACACTTGTAGTACTGCATTGAGACTGATATGCACATGGAGTAGGAAACAAACAATCTCCCGTTGACTCTAAAAAATGTGTGTTAACCTAACACATTATTATAACACACTGCATACCTTTCTCAAATCTTGTTAATCTTGAAAGTGTGTAGACATAAAAGGTGTGTAAAATGTGAAGTGTGTAGAAAAAAGTGTGTTAATGATATATGTGTGTGTTTGCTCGATAAAGTGTTTAAATGGATTAAGCGTGTTATTCAACATGGCCAGCAGGCAAGGCAAATGCTCTGCTAGCAGAGCACTTTTATCAACCACAGCATGTATACGGCCACTACTGCAATGGTAGCCAATAATTATTGTGGTAACCATCCTACATAGCAAAGCCTTGTATGGAATTTCTGCATTCTTTAGACCTCCCTAGAACAGGTTATTCAGTCTTCAATGGAATTCTGACTTCTTAGCTTCATGCATCCATTGAAGTTACACCTCATATTATATTGCAAATATTAAAACAGATCATTAAATATGACAATCTTGCAGTGTGACTGAAATCTCTCAAAAGACACTTATGGTGCCATCTAGTGTCAATAAAAATGTATGCATATCTAACACTTTTTAATACCTACATGTTTGACAAAAAGGAAGTGTATAAGTGTGTAAAAGTGTGTTACATATACGTCCATGTCTCTTTTTTCATGTTCCCATCACATACATTTTTACAGTGTAGCGCTTGTCGCACCCAGGCTCACTCAGTGCTATGACAAGTGATATGGTTATATGTATATATGATTTAAAGAAAATTTATATATGTGATCTATAAAAACTGCATTTACTGTACAGTAATTGTTGTATTTTGCCAAATTTTAGAAATAGATTGCATAGATGGTGTGATAGCTGCATATATTATATGTGTGTGAATATCCCTTAGGGCGGGAGTTTAGTTCTCATTTTGGCCACTAAGTTTTTTTTATGAAGAATTAACACATATGAGACTCTCTGGTTGCCATTGAGACCATCCCAGAAGCCTAAATTGGAGGTGATTATCCTTATTTCTTACATTATCTCATTAGTTACCCAAATTCTTTTAACCCCTTCCACGCGGTAAGCCAATATATTGCACAAAAATGCATTGAGTTACAAGAAATCCAGTGGTGAAGGGGTTAAACAGTATGCAAACAAATCCCTCTAGAACCTAATTTAGACTAATAAATCCAATTTTATTAGGTTATTTGTGAAATTAAATGAGACTTACCAGGGTAAGGCAATATTTGATTATAATTTTGCCAAGGGCACCACGAGTGGTGCAGAGCCTAGTTTCCACCTCTCCTGTAGCCTCAAAAACCACTAGAGCGGTTACTTAAAACCCTTTTTTAATAATTAGCATTGTTCAGTTCAGGAAACGCCTGGTGAGAAACACATTTATTGGTAATAATCGATTGCTTTTATTCAAATGTTTGTGCCCAACCTATATAAATCATATCTCCCTTATTAAAAATAGGGTTCTGTCCTTTTCATGAACAACCTTAGCTCAAACCATCACTCATTCCCTTCTAGATGGAATATTTACACGATTACTACACTTTTGGAAAGCTCATCTCATCCCTTATAAGGTGAAATTTTATCCAAAAACATTATGGTAGAGGAAGGGTTAAACTCTCTAGAATACGACACATTAAGGCCCTAGACCCAGCAGAATGAAAATGTAGGGTTATATTCAGGTTGACGTGAGAATGGGTATTTGTGATACATGTTTTCCAATGACTGATGTGCAATCTGTATGTAATTTCCTTTCATATGGTACCATAATAGCAGGTTATGTTGATCAAAATATTAATGGTGCATGCTCATAAAAGCACGAGCAGGCTGGAAAGAGTTCAACATTCCATATTTTATATGATAATTCTATAGTATAATGTAAAACAAACATCTCACAGTTGATATTATATATATGTGGTTTTCATGTATTTGATACATGACTTATACACCACCTGCACTGAGGATGCCTTATTAATAAATGTCATATTTCACCATGTGCAAAAAAAACACTTTGTGAACTATAATAAAATAAGTTTATCTTGTAAATATCTGTCACCATGTTACCTTCATTCCTTAATGAGGAGCTCACATTGGCAGCAGCACCATTTAGGCTAATCCAATATGATCATTATGAATAAACATTTTGTTTCTGTCTTTGTATTCAAGCAATGTTGGTCTGTTTTATTTCTATTTTGGGTATAAGCACAGCACTATCATAGTTGTTTAGGCATAATGCAGAAATGATCCTTCTTTATGATTATTTTCGATATTGCTTTTAATCCTGAATGTATTCTGATGTACCATATTAAACTATGAAGTAACAACATTCTGTCTTAGCTAAACAAATGTGTTAAAATACATTTGTATCACTACAATGAAGGGGATCCTTTTTTCATGTAATAATCCCAATATCTCTGTCCAATGGGATGAACACTTAAATGATATATTATGTGCATCTGATACAATATTTGGGTAAGTAAAATTCATTGCATCTCCAAAACTATGGTTTTGGTAAATCATATGCCATGGTTCTTTTATCCTGTATCCAAATAGATAGCTGTGTTCCTCAATATGAACATCTACTTTTTTTCACTTCATGAAAGAATTATCCATTTCCGATTTCCCAAACATAATATATTATATAGCCTTTATATAGACAATATATGAATGCATGGAACAAAAACACAACAATTCCTCTTAGGCCTTATTAGACTGACAACAGTCTTCCGGTTTTAAAGACAGGTGTGACAATCAAATTTTATTGAGGACAGTACATACTTAGCATTGATATGATAAATATTTTATGTATAAATGCATTTTCATGACACTGTTAATGGTTTACATCCTACACCATTTTCTTTGATGAAATAAATGTGTGTGTATTTTTAGATATCATTGAGTTCCATCTGTTGAAAAACAAGCTTTTGAAACAATAACCCTGAGGTACCAAATTAAATAGGGGGATCTTGGGTCATAATATTATATATAGTTCTTATGAGAACAGGTCTTCAAAAGTACCTTAAGGCTCTGAGCCATCAAGCATCCTGTGTGAGAAGAGTTTCAGTGTAAATTCACCTTGAAATTGTCCATTGATACTGAAAATTGATAGTGTCTGCAAAAGAGGTCCTTCACTCTCAATTATTTTTGCAATCTGATGTCTTGTTTCCTGATGTTGCCATCTTGAGATTTCAAAGGGTGTTTCCTTTTCAGTTCATCTCAAAAAAGATACTGAACTTGTTGGATATAAAAATTGATCCCCAACAACTGGAAAATGGGGAAAACTAATTGCTTACAATGGAAGAGCAATTGTCAAACTCGGTAAATATTAGTGAAATTTGTATAAATTAGTGCAATATCTTTTTGTGACATTTATATTTGACAATATTTCAATTAGCAATTCCAATATCTTATTCTTAGTATAGCATCAGGGTGATGCCTGACAATTTATTGATTGTTCCATTTCTGTAGTCAGTATAACAATCCCAGGCTTTCAAAGTTGAAATATTAAAATATCATATGAAGATTTGTAAATGTATGCTGTTGGGCCATGTCCACTTCACTACAGATATTGTCAAGACTTACCTCAACATCATTGAAAAGGCCAAAGTCAGTACAGAATAGACCTGCTGTAACTAGTGCATCCTGTTCTTGCCGTGTGCATTATGGCGTTATCTGACTAGATTTCCTCTTGACCTTGCAACACTTGACTATAGACTGTGGACAAAACTTTCGGCCAATTTCACCTACTTACTATTTAAGAATTTAGATTTTTTCACAAAATGTTCTCTCTTTTTGGTTTTGATTAAAAAGTAATACTCTAAGCTGTCTAAAAATAGTTATATTTTTGTTTGGTCAATGAGATCTCTTTGACGGATCTGCCTCCAAAATTGCAAAAAGGCCAAACACGGTGCAGTGTGAAATACTTTGACAAAAACTTGGATCACTTATTAATTTTCAAGCACCATTTCGTTCTTCTATAGATGTGTTTTTTGAGCAGCATCTTAAATGGATCTGCTTGTCTTCCCTCATTTTTCCTTTTTGAGAGCAAGCATCATGAATTTTTAAGAAAGGAGGCTTTTGATGAGGAATATTAAGCCATTCAAATAACATTTATTGCATTTCTAAAACAATCCTTAAAGGAAACTAGAGGCCATGTTTATTTCATCCTGTACCTGAATAAATAACTATGTTCCTCATTAAGAACACCTACCTTTTGTCGCTCTATGAAGGCATTATCCATTTTCATAATTTTTTCTATACATATGTATAGTGTAGATATAGATGATATAAGAATGCATAGAACAGAAAGACAACAATTCCTCTTAGGCCTTATGAGACTGACAACAGTCTTCCCCGTTTAAAGACAGGTGTGACAATCAAATTTTATTAAGGACAGTCCATACTAAGCATTGATATGATAAATATTATATTTATAAATGCATTGTCATGACACTATTGATGGTAAAATAAATGTGTGTGTATTTTTAGATGTCATTGAGTTCCATCTGTTGAAAAACAAGATTTTGAAACAATAACCCTGAAGTTCCAAACTAAAATATGGGGGATATGGGTCGAAATATTATATATAGTTCTTGAGAGAACAGGTCTTCAAAAGTACCTTAAGGCTCTGAGCCATCAAATATCCTGTGTGAGAAGAGTTTCAGTGTAAATTCACCTTGAATTTGTCCATCGAGACTGAAAATTGATAGTGTCTTCAAAAGAGGTCCTTTACTCTCACTTATTTTTGCAATCTGATGTCTTGTTTCCTGATGTTGCCATCTTGAGATATCAAAGGGTGTTTCCTTTTCAGTTCATCTCAAAAAAGATACTGAACTTGTTGAGTATAAGATTTGATGCCCAACAACTGAAAAATGGGGAGAACTAATTGCTTACAATGGAAGAGCAATTGTCCGGCTCTGTAAATATTATTGAAAATTGTATGAAATAGTGCAATATCTTTTTGTGACATGTATATTTGACAATATTTCAATTAGCAATTTCAATATTTTATTCTTAGTATAGCATCAGGGTGATGCCTGACAATTTATTGATTATTCCATTTCTGTAGTCAGTATAACAATCCCAGGCTTTTATAGTTGAAATATTAAAATATCATATGAAGATTTGTAAATGTATCCTGTTGGGCCATGTCCACTTCACTACAGATAATTGTCAAGACTTACCTCAACATAATTGAAAAGGCCAAAGTCAGTACAGAATAGACCTGCTGTAACTAGTGATGCCTGTTCTTGCCGTGTGCATTATGGCGTTATCTGACTAGATATCCTCTTGACCTTGCAACACTTGACTATAGACTGTGGACAAAACTTTTAGCCAATTTCACCTACATACTATTTAAGAATTTAGATTTTTTCACAAAATGTTCTCTCTTTTTGGTTTTGATTAAAAAGTAATACTCTAAGCTGTCTAAAAATAGCTTTATTTTTGTTTGGTCAATGAGATCTCTTTGACTGATCTGCCTCCATAATTGCAAAAAGGCCAAACACAGTGCAGTCTGAAATACTTTGACAAAAACTGGGATCACTTATTAATTTTCAAGCACCATTTCATGCTTCTATAGATGTGTTTTTTGAGCAACATCTTAAATGGATCTGCTTGTCTTCCCTCATTTTTCCTTTTTGAAAGCAAGCATCATGAATTTTAAGAAAGAAGGCTTTTGATGAGGATGATTAAGCCATTCAAATAACATTTATTGCATTTCTAAAACAATCCTTAAAGGAAACTAGAGGCCATGTTTATTTCATCCTGTACCTGAATAAATAACTATGTTCCACATTAAGAACACCTACCTTTTGTCACTCTATGAAAGCATTATCCATTTTCATTATTTTTTGTAAACATATGTATAGTGTAGATATAGAGAATATAAGAATGCATAGAACAGAAACACAACCATTCCTCTTAGGCCTTATGAGGCTGACAACAGTCTTCCCCGTTTAAAGACAGGTGTGACAATCAAATTTTATTAAGGACAGTCCATACTTAGCATTGATATGATAAATATTATATATATATAAATGCATTTTCATGACACTGTTGATGGTTTACATCCTACACCTTATTTTTTGGTGAAATAAATGTGTGTGTATTTTTAGATGTCATTGAGTTCCATCTGTTGAAAAACAAGATTTTGAAACAATAACCCTGAGGTACCAAACTAAAATAGGGGGATCTTGGGTCATAATATTATATATAGTTCTTATGAGAACAGGTCTTCAAAAGTACCTTAAGGCTCTGAGCCATCAAGCATCCTGTGTGAGAAGAGTTTCAGTGTAAATTCACCTTGAAATTGTCCATTGATACTGAAAATTGATAGTGTCTGCAAAAGAGGTCCTTCACTCTCAATTATTTTTGCAATCTGATGTCTTGTTTCCTGATGTTGCCATCTTGAGATTTCAAAGGGTGTTTCCTTTTCAGTTCATCTCAAAAAAGATACTGAACTTGTTGAATATAAAAATTGATCCCCAACAACTAGAAAATGGGGAAAACTAATTGCTTACAATGGAAGAGCAATTGTCAAACTCGGTAAATATTAGTGAAATTTGTATAAATTAGTGCAATATCTTTTTGTGACATTTATATTTGACAATATTTCAATTAGCAATTCCAATATCTTATTCTTTGTATAGCATCAGGGTGATGCCTGACAATTTATTGATTGTTCCATTTCTGTAGTCAGTATAACAATCCCAGGCTTTCAAAGTTGAAATATTAAAATATCATATGAAGATTTGTAAATGTATGCTGTTGGGCCATGTCCACTTCACTACAGATATTGTCAAGACTTACCTCAACATAATTGAAAAGGCCAAAGTCAGTACAGAATAGACCTGCTGTAACTAGTGCATCCTGTTCTTGCCGTGTGCATTATGGCGTTATCTGACTAGATTTCCTCTTGACCTTGCAACACTTGACTATAGACTGTGGACAAAACTTTCGGCCAATTTCACCTACTTACTATTTAAGAATTTAGATTTTTTCACAAAATGTTCTCTCTTTTTGGTTTTGATTAAAAAGTAATACTCTAAGCTGTCTAAAAATAGTTATATTTTTGTTTGGTCAATGAGATCTCTTTGACGGATCTGCCTCCAAAATTGCAAAAAGGCCAAACACGGTGCAGTGTGAAATACTTTGACAAAAACTGGGATCACTTATTAATTTTCAAGCACCATTTCGTTCTTCTATAGATGTGTTTTTTGAGCAACATCTTAAATGGATCTGCTTGTCTTCCCTCATTTTTCCTTTTTGAGAGCAAGCATCATGAATTTTTAAGAAAGGAGGCTTTTGATGAGGAATATTAAGCCATTCAAATAACATTTATTGCATTTCTAAAACAATCCTTGAAGGAAACTAGAGGCCATGTTTATTTCATCCTGTACCTGAATAAATAACTATGTTCCTCATTAAGAACACCTACCTTTTGTCGCTCTATGAAGGCATTATCCATTTTCATTATTTTTTCTATACATATGTATAGTGTAGATATAGAGAATATAAGAATGCATAGAACAGAAAGACAACAATTCCTCTTAAGCCTTATGAGACTGACAACAGTCTTCCCCGTTTAAAGACAGGTGTGACAATCAAATTTTATTAAGGACAGTCCATACTTAGCATTGATATGATAAATATTATATATATATAAATGCATTTTCATGACACTGTTGATGGTTTACATCCTACACCTTATTTTTTGGTGAAATAAATGTGTGTGTATTTTTAGATGTCATTGAGTTCCATCTGTTGAAAAACAAGATTTTGAAACAATAACCCTGAAGTACCAAACTAAAATATGGGGAATTTGCGTCATAATATTATATATAGTTCTTGAGAGAACAGGTCTTCAAAAGTACCTTAAGGCTCTGAGCCATCAAGCATCCTGTGTGAGAAGAGTTTCAGTGTAAATTCACCTTGAAATTGTCCATCGAGACTGAAAATTGATAGTGTCTGCAAAAGAGGTCCTTTACTCTCACTTATTTTTGCAATCTGATGTCTTGTTTCCTGATGTTGCCATCTTGAGATATCAAAGGGTGTTTCTTTTTCAGTCCATCTCAAAAAAGATACTGAACTTGTTGAGTATAAGATTTGATGCCCAACAACTGAAAAATGGGGAAAACTAATTGCTTACAATGGAAGAGCAATTGTCAAACTCTGTGAATATTATAAAATTGTATAAATTATTGCAATATCTTTTTGTGACATGTATATTTGACAATATTTCAATTAGCAATTTTAATATTCTATTCTTAGTATAGCATCAGGGTGATGCGTAAAAATTTATTGATTATTCAATTTCTGTAGTCAGTATAACTATCCCAGGCTTTCATAGTTGAAATATTAAAATATCATATGAAGATTTGTAAATGTATGCTGTTGGGCCATGTCCACTTCACTACAGATAATTATTGTCAAGACTTACCTCAACATTATTGAAAAGGCCAAAGTCAGTACAGAATAGACCTGTTGTAACCAGTGCATCCTGTTAGTGTCGTGTGCATGATTGAATTATCTGACTAGATTTCCTCTTGACCTTGCAACACTTGACTATAGACCCTGGACACAACTTTCAGCCCGTTTCACCGACATACTGTTTAAGAATTTAGATTTCCTCACAAAATGTTCTCTCTTTTTGGTTTTGATTAAAAGTAATACTCTAAGCTGTCTAAAAAAATATTAATTTTTGTTTGGCCAATGACATCTCTTTAACCCTTTAGGGCCGAGCATCAACTATAGTCTATGCCATGGAGGGCCGAGCATGGACTATAATTGATGCCATGGGGGGCCGAGCATCGACTATAGTCATTTTAACTCTATGGGATTCAGCAAAGGCTCGGCCCCAGGGAAGTTCCTGTCAAAATATCTTTTGCCCCATCACCAGAAACTATTTTTTTTTGGTCGGCCCTAAAGGGTTAATGGATCTGCCTCCAAAATTGCAAAACGGCCAAACATGGTGAAGCCTAAAATACTTTGAAAGAAACTGGGATCATTTTTTAATTTCCAAGCACCTCTTCATTCATGGTTCAAGGAAAATATAGGCCATGTTTATTTCATCCTGTAATTGAACAGATAGCTGTGTTCCTCAATAAGAACACCTACTTTTTGTCTTTCCATTATCCATTTTCAGAACTGGCTATTTACTCTTCTTATACCAGAAGGATTTTGAGTAATTTTCCGTCTTGTAGGGGATGGCATGAGCTTTCCAAAAGTGTATAAATCATGTCAATATGGCATCTAGATGGGAAGGAGTGGGGATTTGAGCTATGGTCGTTCATTAAAAGGACAGAACCTTAATTTCCTATATCTATTCTAAAAAGGGAGATATACTAGTAGAAAAATGGTAACTAAACTTGAAACTGTGATATATCAGTACTCCCTCTATCGATTATGACAAAATGAATTCTAAATTATATATATCTTTAAGTACTTTTAGAATTTTTGTGGGGTTTTCTCACGATGTATATGTTCTATTTGGTTACCATGGCAATGACAGTTACCTAAAATGGTCAATTTTTAGTATATTGGTTGCTAAGGCAACCAATATTTTTTAGCTCTTTATAAATAATTAAAGTTCCAAAAGATGGGTAGGCATCCCAGCTAACAAAAAATGTTAATTTAAAGTTCATATGAAGTTGATAATTGGATAGAATAACATTAGGAATTAATGTTAGACTGCAGTTGAAATTGTGGAATCGATCCAATGTTTTTTTAGCGTAAGAAAAGCATTGATTCAACGTTTATTTAACATTAAATCAACATTGAAAAAAACATTGATAAACATTATGCAGACAATGTTTTTGCATACGACCTTGATTTAACTCCACATGTAACCAATACTTCTATCAAATATTGATATTATTCTGAGGTTAATTCAGCGTTTTCAAAGTATTGGACCACCAACAAAAAAGGAAGAAATACATTTTCAATAATATTATTTGATGATGACCACATAGGGATTGCCAGGGTTTTGGATTCATTTTTCAGTCAGACCTATAATGCATTATTACAGCATTCCAGTCTGTTTCCTGTCAGACACACCAGGGTTATACAAGAGGGTATGTTGGTACATAATAGTGATACCAAGCTGTTAATTCTTTTTGCCCAAATGCATTCTAACTATGAATACTGATGGTATAGATAATATATGATACATGAGTTATTACTATTTTTCTGCTGAATCAGACAAGAAAGACAATGCAAGGTTAGGCCTTTATCCCG
Source organism: Harmothoe impar (assembly GCA_947462335.1). Taxonomy (NCBI): domain Eukaryota; kingdom Metazoa; phylum Annelida; class Polychaeta; order Phyllodocida; family Polynoidae; genus Harmothoe; species Harmothoe impar. The sequence continues at coordinate 50,231,813 of OX381718.1, forward strand.
TCATGAAGTAAACTGCCACCTGGAGATGTAGACTGGCATTATAATTATTGCTAATATAATGTTAAACCAGTGTTTATTAAAGGGTTATTTCTCTATTCCAACAATGTAATGATATCAGGATGATAATATCTATTTCTATTTAATGAACCAATATGAAATGAATTTTGAATATGGATACAATGTTACCCCTCCAGAGCTGTAAATAGTAGGAGTATAACGCCTGCATGAATGTGTTGGGAAGGCATTGTGATACCAATACTCAATACAGAATAAATGGTTATAATTGTTTAGGCTATAATTAAATAGATGTTATTTCCATAATACAAAAAGACATATAAGCCAGCATATCATGATTTATTAAATTTGATATTTTATGGCTTTTATAAAATATTTATAGAGTGTATCACCCTGGTGATACATGTATAATCAAGAGGTGGGCGTGGCAGTTTTCTCCGGTCGTTCGCGAGCCGTGGTTCCCCGTTCCCCCGAGAGGTGGCGCATTGTACGCCTCTGGCCATAGTACGGCCACGCCCACCTCTTGATTATACATGTATCACCAGGGTGATACACTCTATAAAAAAGAACAGCTACAAAATACATGATGTTACACAGCATCTTATAGGTGAGGCCCTACTAACCAATTTTCTTCACAAATCGGGGCTATGTTTTCTCACGAATCTGACTCACCTATATACCTTAACAATTACATACCTTAAGCAGGAAGGTACTGTAGACCCTAAATCTCAAGTTCTGTGTTGCTACTCTTTGCGTAATCCTATTGATCTGTCAACATTTAAATTTAAGCTGAGTGGTCAGGGGCTAAGGACTCCTTTAATTATCTGGGCGTAGTCATTGACACTGATATAACTTTCAATAATCAATGTAAGAAGGTTAGGTCCATGGCATATTCGAGATTCATTCAGCTGTGCAACATGAAAAAGAACATAGATTCAACCCTAGCCATGAGCATCTATAAGACAATGATATTGCCAGTTTTTGATTATTGTGATTATATTTTGGACAGCGGACCGGTTACAGCCGTGAGGAAGGTACAGACAACTCAGAACAAATGCTTTAGGTTGAGTCACGGATACTTTGGATGGTGACATTCAAAGGTCTGCATCAGTAAGCTTATTTAAAAGTAAACTGAGACCTTAATACCCGCTTTTTGGTGCCCTATTACTATTACTTAAACTGTGTGCATTAGCGTCTCCTAGAGTCGGTATTGATCTTGGTAACAATAACAAGGCTATGAATATGTCTACCATGTACTTTTGTAAGTGGTAGATGCCAGGAATATTTACCATGGAATCTTTATTATTATGTACTTTTCTGTTACATGAACTTATTAAGCATGTGGGAACCATTTGTGTTCATCCCTCTTTACTCTGTGTGAGAGGCCTTACTCTATGTTACTTAGGCGTCAAACTGCAAAATTATATATCTATGTATATATTTTGAGATACCTTTGTGATCCCTTGACTGTATTATGAAGATCATCCTTGCTATGATTTATAGTCAATAAAAAGTTTTCAACTCAACCCTGCTATAGGTTTATGTTTGTAAAAACTGTTTATGTTTATAAACAAGTGGAAAATAGAATTGCCGAGGCTACAAGCAAGCCTTAAGCTGGGACTCCACTACCCGATCTTTTGGGCAATTCTCACGATCCGATCATACATCATATTGCATGTATATACAGTTTGGTCAGGTATAAACAAAAGGTGGGGCTCCACTAACCGATTATCTGGTGCATTCTCACGAAAGTTAATCTGCCAGATCATGGTAACATGGATGTTCAAATGTTAGGGTTTGTTTATATTTGCTTTTATTCACATATGTTTGGGTCCGATTTGTGAGAATAGCTCCGATCTGATGACAAAATCGGGTAGTGGAGTCCCAGCTATAGGCCTTCATGAATATATCTGACCGATTAAACATAAACATCATTTATAAACATAAACCTTTTGTAGGGTCTATGGTACCTCTCTGCTTAAGGTATGTAATTATCATGGTATATAACTGAGTCAGATTCGTGAGAATAGCACCGATTTGTGAATAAAATCGGCTAGTGGAGCCTCACCTTACATAACAAGGTTAAAATCCCGATTTAGGTCCCGATTTTGCAACCAAGGCCGATTTTTGGCCCCCAATCTCATATCAAACTGGTTTGATCTTTATTTATCTGAACAGTACGGTCTCTAGGCCTATGTTTATACCTGATCAAACTATATATACCTATAGTTAGATGTAGATATTAACAAACCCTCAGATTCTCCTGATCGCATTGAGTTTCTCATGTTTCTCTTTTCTGAAGGGAAAGCTATGGTGTTCTCATATGATCTGATCGTAAGAATTGCCCAAAGAAATCGGCTAGTGGAGTCCCAGCTTATGATAAAGGAATGTATTGAGGACATCACAGAAAGGTATTCTAATGCACTGGCAATAATCGTATTCATCTAATAGTCAGTGTGAAAATCTTATATTCTAGCCGAAGATATTATAGAAGTGTTCCAAATTAATATATTACTTATTATCATATCCTCAACATTTAGATATCCACCATTGTCGGCTTATCTCCACCAATTTCCTGCCATAAGGGTTCATATCAACCATAAATCAGTTACTTGTCCTACTTAGATCTAATCTGTATCTGTATTAACGGATGCTGATCTATTAGTACAAACCAAATTGGAGACATCAGGGAACAAAGGACATTAATTCAACGTTGTTACACATTATTTAGAGGTTAATCTGAAAACGTTATGTGAAAAACGTTTTATTTTTTTGAAATACAAGATCTCCTATGCTTAAGGACTGGAAGGCCGTATTTAATGGTGCCATTGAATACAATGTGTCTGTATTCAATGTGCTAAGAAAAGGTTGTTTTTCCTTCATTAAATGGCTTCAAATAAAAAAATAAACACAAATGCCAACTACATTGATACCGCTCTGATGTATTTCACTCGTGGGGGCTGGGGCGCATCCCACTCAGCCTGCGGCTTTGTGGGATACTGCCCCAGCCCCCACTCATGAAATACAACAGAGACGGTATCAATGGGCATTGGCATATGTCTATGTATTAATGTTCGTTTAACATTTCCCTAATAACTGCAAATGGATGATGTTAATTTGAGGTTCATCAAATATCGTTTTTCTTCCTAATGTTAGATTGACGTTCACCTGAAATAATGTTTTTTCAACGTTTTTCTTTGAGGTATTCTATCACCAAGTAATATTTCATTCCCTATTACCGTCCAGTATAGCATGTATTTCCTTTCTGTACTTGGACACTAAACGGATCTATATCACAAAATGTTCATATGTGATACTCGGAGTCTTCATTTCTCTATATTTCATATGGTTTAAATGTATCTATATAGGTGTCTAAATAGTTAATAAAAGCTATGAAATAGGATAACAGTGCTAACCCCCATAGACAGATTGAAATAACCATAATTTTTTCAATTTATTCTAAATTTACAGTTTTAGTAACTCATGATGTGCTGGCTTATATGTCTCTTTGTATTATGGAAATAAAACTCATTCAATTACAGCCTAAACAATTTGAACCAATTATTTTCTATTTAGTGTTAGAATAACGAAGCCTTCCCAACACATATATGTAGTAGTTATGCTCCTACTATTATATTTGCAGCTCTGCCCTTAAGGGGAAACATTGTTTCCATATTCAAAATTGATAACATTTTTATATTGGTTCATAAAAAAGAAATAAATGTTATCATCCTGATATCATAACATTTTTGGAATAGAGAAGTACTATTAGATAAACATTGATTTAACATTACATTAACGTTAATTGTAATTCCGTTGTACCTCACCAAGGGTCCATTTAGTCCACGCCAGGATAAAGGCCTGACAAGCTGGTATCTCCATGATGTACCATCATAATCTCCTGTATAACCCTGATGTGTCATACAGGAAATGGACTTGACTGCTGAAATAATGCATTATAGGTCTGAATGGAAAATGTAACCAAAACCCTAGCAATCCCTATGTAGTCATCATCAAATGAAACAACTAAACAACAATTAAAGATTGTTTAACAACCTCAAAATAATATCAATATTTGATAGTAGTATTGGTTACATGTGGGGTTAACTCAAGGTTGTGTAGGGGCTTAGTAATTCCCGAACCTGAGAGGTAGGCCCGCAGGGGTGGCCAGCTCAGGCAATCACTAGCTGCACCCCTCCCATACCGATTCAGTAATGTGAGACACGGTCTATCTGATAGGACTTGGGGATGTAGCTCAGTGGGAGAGCAATGGCTTCGCAAGTGGAAGGCCCCGGGTTCGAGTCCCGGTATCTCAGAAAACATCATTTTCGGAGAACCGTGTCCCTCACAGTTGTATGCAATAACGTTGTCTGCATAACGTTTCTCAATGTTTTCTCAACGTTGATTTAATGTTAAATAAATGTTGAACCAATGTTTTTCTGACGTTAAAAACATTGAATTGAGTCCATGATTATTACTGCAATCTAACAATATTTCCTAACATTATTTTAACCAATTATCTATGTCAGATGAACATTAAATTAATATTGTTTTATTATTTGGGATGCCTACCCATCTCATGGAACTTTCATTATTTATAAAAAGGTAGAGCTCAGTATCTCGTGCAACAAACATAAGTAACACATTTTGGTGTTATTATGGCTTCACCTCAGTATACAAAGGCCATTTATAACTGGTAAGGTCATGTTTTAAGATATAGGAAAAATTACAGAAATCTATGTGTCTGTATTTTCTTAAATTCATGGTACATTGCCACAAAAAAAACTTACATGTAAAGTGCAATAAGGGAAAGCATATCATATCAATGGTACTAAAACATCTTACCTAGTGCCTTCATAAATATAGCAATAATTAGGGGAAAATGACAAAAATGAGGTCACTTGTATCACTTGTACAAATTGCACTTAAATTATTACAGTTTTAATCAGTGAACAAACGCTGTAAGTGATCTCAATTTGGCAGCCATCACTATGAAATGTATTACATCGTTTTATCCCAATGTTTCTGTGTTAGTTTGCCTGTATGTGTACTTTACCTATTTTCTTTGCTGTTCAAAAATGAGTTGAGATAGTTTGTCCCCATTTTTCAGGCCCAGCCAAATTTACTAAACCCACCACTGTTTAATAATGATGGTTTCCAAATGGTGTCTAGTTTTGTATCAAGTACCTGCTGAGGTGTTTAAAGTTCAAGAGCGCATTAAATTTTCAGATAACCTAATTAATTTTGTACAAGGCAGTAACAGGATGAGTATCTGAATTCGTATTAAAATGAAATAAATATTTATAAATAATAAGTTGAGATTCATCAAAAGTTCAAGTGGACATTTAAATTTGTAGACATTGAATATACCCTATGGAACTATAAGCTGTGTCTCATGAACTTGGGCCAATGTCGACGCCTCTGACCGGGTGCCACCTCTGACCGGGTGACATCTCTGACCAGCCTGAAAAAAGGTTGCAATGTTGGTACTGTTTATTTAGGGCAGATGATGATAGAAATGGGCAACTAGTTACTATCTAAAGAGTTATAATATTCATTAACCTTTTCAGCCAAATTCTATCTACATGTGCCCTAAATAAACCGTTTCCATTCAGGCCGGTCAGAGATGGCACTCAGTCAGAGATGGCACCTGGTCAGATATGGCACCTGGTCAGGGACGAAAACATTGGCCCAAGTTTGTGAGACACAGCCTAAATGATATGGTAGAAAATCTAACCTTGAAACATTTCATCAGTATCAATTATGATTCAGTAAATAATGTCTAACATAATAGTCCTTTACTAAAATTATATATATGGCCACATGACTCTTCTAATTTCAGATGTGATTAAATATGTTTTACTTGTTGAGCATCATTAAGATTTGAGCTTCCAGAAGAGTCCAAAGTGAGTATTTGAGTGAGTATTTTAAAATTTCATTATATTAAGTATATCTATTGAGGCTTAGGCTTCCCTTTTCGGGGAAGGTTATATACAATAAGAGCTTGAAGAAGAGCTTGAAAATTAATAAATCATCCCAGTTTCTGTCAAAGGATTTCAGGCTAGACTTTGTTTAGCCTTTTTGAATTTTTGGAGGCAGATAGGTCAACTAGATTTCATTGGTCAAATAGAAAAACATTTGTCAGACAGCTTAGAGTGTTACTTAATACGTATCAATTTGTAACAAGCAATTTCATTGGCTAATTAATACTTCCCAGCATGACAAGAGACAATGGCATCGAGGGATCGTTCTGCTACGATTATTAGCTTATATTTATGGCTATTTCATGGTTTAATGGTCATTTTGCACTTTATTCATAAATGGAATGGATCAGGTAGACCTGCGGCACTGGATTGAATTGGGATTGATCTTATATGAAGTTGGAAAGCAAAACAGTTCAACCTTTCAGAGATCGTCACTTCTGGGAAAGCCATCAAAAATGCAAATTTGTTGATTTCAGAGAAATTTCGGTAAAATTCTTGGTATAGGTTTATGATTATTTTAATGGTTTAATGGGCCTGCGGCACAAAGTTGTTGAAGAGATAACAAGGACATAGGCCTTGGGCTTAATATTCATTTAAGTATGAATTGATATGAATGATCTTTCTTTTAAATCCTTGCCTATAAGAGCCCATTCCCTAATTTGGTGTTAGGCCGCTTTGCGGTCGAAATGAAAGCTATATATATATATATATATATATATATATATATATATATATATATATATATATGTTTGGGAAAAATAATGAAAATGGATAATGCTTTCCTGGAGTGACAAAAGGTATCTGTTCTTACTGAGGAACAAAGCTATCTATTCAGATACAGGATGGAACATGGCCTATAATTTCCTTGAACCATATTTTTTGGATATGCAATGAATTTCTATATCTATATATATATATATACGAATATATATACATATATATATATGTGTATACATGTTTATATATATATATATACATATATATATATATATATATATATATATATATATATATATATATACATAAATAATACATACATATCTTGTTCATGTTGAAGTGAAAAGACTAGGTGTCTATAATGCTTTTGTCTGCAAAATAAAGGAGTAATTGCCTTACTGCTCCTGAGTGTTAGCTTGGAAGTGTACTAAACTATGTGAATTATCATTGCATGTGAATTTAAAGGAAGTCGCATGTGCCGAGATAAAAAATTGTAAGCAAAACCAAGGTGGATAAATGCGACGAATGTGAGATGCCCTGTTGCAGGGCCATATCTCTTGACTGCAATTTACTTATTTATTTATTTATTTATTTATTTATTTATTTATTTATGTATTCATCTATCCGTAGTTGGTGATCTGATTTGCCAGGGGTAGAATTATACTTCGGTGTACGCTGCAATTTAGAGAATTAGTATTGGGAAACGTGTTACACTGCTGCTCATCTTGTGTTGACGGAGCTGTATGCTGTTTTGTTGTGGAATGCCGATGAACTGTGACCCGCCTGTGTAAAAGTATATCTATTCATACCTCGACACCTGCTGTATATTGTATTGTTAATTGGTTCTAAGCATGTATGTGAGGTGACATGCCAGTGGAGCCCGTTGTTTGGCTTAATTTGGAAAACTTTACTTTTAAAAGAATTATGACCAAATAAAAATGTTCAAACTCAAAAACTCAAACTCATATCTTATATACATATATACATATATACATATATACATATATACATTATATACATATATACATATATACATATATACATATATACATACATATCTTGTTCATCTAATAGTCAGTCCAAAAGTCATATTCTATTTGAAGATCTGATAGAAGTGTTTGGTCAGGCGAGCTGCCAAAAGAGACCTCAGTGCAAGATGGAGGGAATAACAGTTAGAATTATTATATGAACAAAGTTGATTATAGTAGAGTCACCATTGGGTATTCACTGGTTATAAATAGGAGAAAGGAGTCCTAGTACTTTTATTATTTATTAATTTCAGTTTCTAGGTGCATTTCTGGGCCGAGAGCATTTTTGGCATTTGGGTGTCTGTGGCCTAAGGGTGCTTGTGGCATAAGCGCATTTGTGGCATAAGCACATTTGTGCTTTAATGCCATTTTTGTAGTATAGGGTCCCATGGTTTGCCCTTATGCCCCAAAAGGTTACCTCTTTGAGGGTTAGTGGCAAATTTGTGGTGTAAGGGCCCCACACGGCTCTCAGAAGTTTAATACTTGATAATTAATATTACCATCTGATAGAGGTGCTATATTACTGATATCATATCCTCAATGGTGGCGTTCCTTGGCCTTATCTCTGCCAATTTCCTGCCATGAAAGTTTATAGCTGGCATGAGATCACATACTTGTCCTACTTATATCTAATCTGTACCTGTACCTATTAATACTAATCTATTAGGTAGGCCTACATCGAATAGTCATATTCTAGCCGAAGATGTGATAGAAATTGTCGGTTAATATAATCATTAATTATAATCATACCCTCAACATTCAGATGGCTTATCTCCACCAATTTCCTGCCATAAGGGTCCATATCAGCCATAAATCAGCTACTTGAACTACTTATATCTAATTTGTATCTGTATTACCGGATGCTGATCGTTTAGTGCAAACCAAATTGGGGGCATGCTAGGTGACAAAGAACGTTAATTCAACGCTGATACATGTTATTTGGGGCTTAATCTGATAACGTTACGTGAAAAACGTTATATTAATGTTGGTTTAATGTTTCCCTAATAACTGCAAAGGAATGATGATAATTTGAGGTTTATCAAATATTGTTTTTCTGCCTAATGTTAGATCAACGTTCAAACTACAGGAAATGATATTTTTCATTTAATTATTGCCAAACCAATGTTAACAATTATTCTCTATTTAGTGTAGGAATCACGATGGCTTCCCAACACATTCATGCAGGTGTCATGCTTCTACTATTATATTTACAGCTCTGCACTTAAGGTAGGTCGATTGAGTCAAAATGTTCAGAATCTATATTTTTTTGTTTCTGTGGCAACCCTAAATCATTTGAAAACGGAAAATGAAAAGAAAAATAAGGGGTCCCCGGCTACTTTTAAAGATATGGAATTTTGAGGGAAAAAAACGTTTTCAATTTTACATTAATAAAACGAAAATAATGTAAAAATGTCCATGATTTTATTTTCTATCGACCAAAAAGCACAGAAACACACAAGGATATATGTGACCCGTTTTAACCCATCGCAGATATAAAATGTTCTGATATTGCTAGTATATCGTGAGCTTTCATTTGATATACGGCAAGTGGTATATTGCCCAATATTCACTCTTAGGCGATATTTTTGATAGTTTTTTTGTTGATTTAGATAGAAATTAATTAAAATGAGATAATTAACATTTAAATTAGATATTAACTATATCATACAATACAAGTCTAAATCACATGGCCATCATTTTGGCGAAAATGGGATTAGAAAATTGGTTTAAACTTAGTTTGCCAGAAGATAACTATTCATATGTTAGAAAAATGTCAACAACTCATTTTTCAAAAATAATATTTTTTCCACACTATGCTACTGAAAATGCCCATATCTAGGCTCTTAAAGGTGCGACTTTCGACCCATTTCGCTAAAACAGGTCACATATATACCTTTATTCTAAAAATAGTTTTAGAGGTTAATCATTTTGCATTTGAAGTAAGAATATCATCCTTCGGAGAAGAGTAGGAATAAATTATCATTATCAAACATAATCAAAGAAATATAGTAGTAAAAATGTTTAGATTTTTCTTACACTTTCCGGCAAAATTGCTTAGATTATTTTCCAATGAATAAGATTAATTTTGATATGGGGTCCCGTGCATAATATGAGGGTTTTGGCCCTTTGAAGTAAAAAAGTAATGCAAAAATGGACTTAATCAAATCTTTGAAGCATTGCATTATGGGTGTATTCCAAAAATCTGTATATAAAATGATCTTATCATGTAGCCTTGGATATATGAATTCAAGCAATTTATTGACTATAATGCTCTTTCAAATGCCTTTTATTACTTTGTTAGAGAGAAACTGGAAAGGACACACCCTTCGATATCTCCATATGGCAATATCAGGAAAGAAGATATCAGATTGCAAAAATTAAGTGAGAGTAAAAGACCTCGGTGGCCAATCTCAAGGCGAATTTACACTGAAACTCTTCTCACACAGGGTGCTTGATGGCTCAGAGCCTTAAGGTACCTTTGAAGACCTGTTCTCTCAAGAACTATATATAATATTATGACCAAAATATTAGTTTGGTACTTCAGCGTTATTGTTTCATGATCTTGTTTTTCAAAAAATGTAGCTCAATGACATCTAAAAATACACACACTTTTTTTTCACCAACGAAAATGGTGTAGAATTTAAACCATTAACAGTTTCATGAAATTGCATTATTATAACTTATAATTTATAATATCACTACTAAGTTAAGACTGTCCTCAATGAAATTAGATTACACACCTGTCTTTAAATGGGGAAGACTGTTGTCAGTCTCATAATTTCTGTTCTATGCATTCTTATATTCTCTATATCAATGCTATGCATATGTTTGAGAAAAATAATGAAAATAGATAATGCTTTCATAGAGTGACAAAAGGTAGGTGTTCTTCTTGAGGAACACAGCTATTAATTCAGGTACACGGTGAAATAAAGATGGCCTACAATTTCCTTGAACCATAGTTTTGGAAATGCAATAAATGTCACTTGAATTGCATAATCATCCTCATTGAAAGCCTTCTTCTTAAACATTCATGATGTTTGTGTTTAAAAAGGAAAAATGAGGGCAGTCAAGCAGATCCATTTTAGATGTTACTCAAAAAAAACATCTTTAGAAGAATTAAATGGTGCTTGAAAATTAATAAATGATCCCAGTTTCTGTCTTATTTTAGGCTGTACCATGTTTGGCCTTTTTGCAATTTTGGAGGCAGATCGGTCAAAGAGATCTCATTGGCCAAACAAAAATAAAACATTCTTTAGACAGCTTAGAGTATTAATCTTTAATCAAAACCAAAAGTAGAGAACATTTTGTGAAGAAATCTAAATTCTTGAAAAGTGTGTAAGTGAAATCAGCCAAAAATTGTGGCCTGGGTCTATGGTCAAGTGTTGCAAGGTCAAGAGCACATCTAATCACATAATGCCATAATGCACGAGGCACTAACAGGATGCACTGGTTACAGTGGGTCTAGTTTCTACTGACTATGCACGTGGCCTTTTCAATTATGTTCAGATAAGTCTTGACAATATCTGTAGTGAAGTGGACATGGCCCAACAGCATACATTTACAAATCTTCATATCATATTTTAATATTCCAACTATGAAAGCCTAGGATTGTTATACTGACTACAAAAATGGAATAATCATTAAATTGTCAAGCATTTCTCTAGTGCGATATTAAGAATAAGATATTGAAATTGCTAATTGAAATATTGTCAAATATATACATCTCACAAAAAGATATTGCACTATGTTATACAATTTTCACTAATATTCACCTGGTTTGACAATTGCTCTTCCATTGTAGGCAATTGGTCTTCCCCTTTTTACAGTTGTGGTGAATCAGATCTTATTCTCAACAAGTTTAGTATTTTCTCATAGAAAAACTAAGAAGTAAACCCCCTTTCATATCTCCAGATGGCAATATCAGGAAACAAGACATCAGATTGCAAAAATAAGTGAGAGTAAAAGACCTCTGCTAAAGATATTATCAATTTTCAGAGTCTAGATGGACAATTGCAAGGTGAATTTACACTGAAGACCAATATTTGCCCTATTTTAAGATAATTTATCTCAGATGAAACACTTGACCAAGAGATATGCAATCAATATGATGATAGAAGGAAATGGTTGCAAATCCAAATACTGGGTGTGTTACATTAATGAACATTTGCGTAGTTCTCATTGTTACCCAGGAGTTCATTTCTCAAATTATATTTTAAGAAGTCATCTGACTCTCTTCTTAATCAGAGTGAAGGCTACTGACTCCTTTCCTGTAAATTTTGTGCTAAGGATCCTACTAAAAGAACCATGCTATGCATACGTTCATTCAGACGTTTAAAGCGCATTGGACTCTACTATCTTCTTATTGTCATCATTTTCCTGTTAGTAAGGTATGTGAGTAAAAATACCAAATATGGCCCAGTGACTTATGCTGAAAACTATAGCAGTGGTTACAATGTCCACAGACCCATCAAGCAGGCCTGTGTACATCCGAAACTAGAGCTTTGGCACCCAGCACTTAGAGCCTACTTTAAGGATGTCCCTCCTCTCAGGTGTGCAGAGGAGGAGAATTGGGTTTACGCTGCCAACGGAACCTTCCGGATTTCCATGAATGCCATAGAGACTCATGGTAGAATAAAGTGTGCATATATGCCTCAGCTTAGAGGCAATGATGACTTTTCAGTGATTAGCGAGAAGCATGTAGATGATATGAAAGATGGTTCACCACTGATATCAGACTTCTTCATTGCTACCTGTACTGCAGAGGATGGGGCTAACTATACAAATATCCACTCTGGTGTAGCCTACAAAGAAAACATCCATTCTCGAGCACCAAAGGTACCCATGCCATCAGAGGCACTGGGATTAAATGTTCTCCTGTTTGGGTTTGACTCAACATCAAGAATGACTTGGATGAGGAATCTGCCAAAGACCCACAAGTACTTTGTGAACAAACTTGGTGCTGTGGTCCTTGAAGGCTACAATATAGTGGGAGATGGCACTCCACAAGCTTTACTACCGATTCTAACTGGGAAATCTGAACCTGAACTTCCAGAGGCAAGGAGAGGAAAGGCTACGGCCAAAGTAGTAGATGGCCATCCTTGGGTGTGGAAGGACTTTGCAAAGGCTGGGTATGTCACTCAGTGGGGGGAGGATGGAGCTGGAATGGGGACCTTCACCTACAGGATGCTTGGGTTCAATAAGCAGCCTGTAGACCATTATATGCGGCCCTTCTACCTACAGGCCGAGAAGCAGTTTGCAAAGCACAAGCCCCACTGCCTCGGTTCTGTCCCGCGACATCTCAATATGATGCACTGGATAAGGGATCTCTTCCTGATGTACAAAAATAATCCAAAGTTTTCCTTCCTCTTTCACTCTGAGTTCACACATGGGGGAAATAGTGGAGTGCGGGTAGTGGATAAGGACCTCCAACAATTTTTGGAAATGATGGAAAAAAGTGGTTACCTGAATAACACTTTGCTTATTCTAATGGCGGATCATGGAGCAAGGTTCCAAGCTGTCCGACATACTATTCAAGGCAAATATGAGGAAAGACTGCCGTATTTTGGTCTACGCTTCCCCCCATGGTTTGGTGATATATATCCAGAAGCATGGAGAAATCTATGGCTGAATTCCCACAGACTAACAACTCCATATGATATCCATGAGACATTTATGCATCTACTTAAGTTTACTTCAAGAAAAAATGAGAGTTTAGGATGTAGAGGAATAAGCCTACTTGATGAAGTGCCCCTGGAGAGAACCTGTAACGATGCAGGAATAGAGGCTCATTGGTGTGCTTGTCTGAATTGGCAAAATATTTCTTCTGGTGACAAGAGGGTACAGGACGCTACTCAGGCTCTTCTTAATAAAATTAACAGCATCACTCAGTCAGAGAGAGACCTATGTCACCAGCTTATATTAGGTAATATAATTAGTTCTAATATGTACATACCAAATGATGAACTTGTTCACTTCAAGAAGAGCAAGGACAATGATGGTCGTTTTGCCGATCTCTCTGACAAGATGAATGCCACTGAGATATTCCTTCAAATCACCATGGTTACATTTCCAGGTGAAGGTTTGTTTGAAGCTACTGTTAAAGCTGACTTGAAAACATTTAGCTATGTAATTAGCGACAGAGACATAAGTCGTATAAATAAGTATGGGAACGCACCACACTGTGTAAGTGCCCGGTTACCACACCTAAGGCCTTACTGCTACTGTGTGGACCAGCCTGCTGGATGAGGAGTGTAACATTCAAAGTCATTTTTTTCAGGTTTATAAATATATTTAATCAGGAGTATATTGCTTACAGACTTTATGTAAACAGGAGTAGCCACTAACATCGTAGACCATGGGCCACCTGGGCCCATAGCCTGAAAAACCGGTGGGCCCGGAGCTAAAACCGTGGGCCCAGAAATCTCAACATCTAAGTCAGTACAAGCCTAAATAATATACGGTTTTAATCAGGTAAATCTTGGGAGCATGGCAAGTGGGATAGGGGGGAGGGTGGGGGCAATTTTGACCTTTTTTAGTTTGACCTTTTAATTTTGACCTTTTTTAGGTTGGGCCAAAAGTGGGGGAGGCAGGGGTACATGCCCCCCCCCGTTGCCACGCCCCTGTACATGTGGCAACAATTTCTTTTCAGTTTTTTCTAGATAGTTTGTGTTCCATATTCGTTAGTATATATATCTTCCCACATTATCAATTTTACCAAGGCTATCGATGATTTTCAATGTCCCTTCTCTGTGATTCAATGTAGATAGAAAAATGCATGATATTGGCCCAATCTACCCTAGAGTTCTTGCTTCACAGAGGTTTACTCTAATTCAAATGTCCAGTCATCAGCATTCAATGATTTCACACTCAATTTAATTTCAACCTAAATCATTGTGGTGTCAGTCAAGGTTCATGACTGTAATTTTTCCTTTCCAACGATTTGCAACATGCCTGTACTTCAAAGACATGTAATGCCCATATTTAGAGGTGTATTGCCATAAAAACAAGCACTGTGTCTAGCTCCGGGCCACCCAGGCCCGTAGCCATATAAATATTCAGAAAATTATGGGCCCGGATCCAAAACTATGGGTCATTGACTCCCTGGCCAGCGATGGTGTCTACCCCTGTGTAAATGTACAATTCTAATTCAAGGATTCGAATTGTACATTTATGAAGTGATCTCGTGTCATTTCAGTGTGGACAAATTGAATTTTGTGGACACTTTGTGATGGAAGGTTGTGGACATTAGGTGATGTGTACACTTTGTGCCCTGTGGCCAATACAGTGTCCAACTGGTGTTGTAGGGGGGGGGGGGGTTGTTGTGGCAGATAGTATAGCTGGTGTTAGTTGATAACCTTATAATAGTTATAGTAGACCACAACACACTACCTCCAAATAGGCCTAGAAATTAAGTAGTACTCATCATCACATTTGACTAAGATATTATATTTTTTTCTTATAGTATATGACTTCCCCTCTTCCAAAAAAAAAGTTCCAGACGGGGTACGGCCTCGTTTGGCCGTGATGGTCGTTTCCATGGCAACCACCTCTAAAAAGTGGATATGGCTGTAAAAAGTGCATTTTGCCCTTCCATAGGGCCATTTGAGCTTCACCTACCCCCCCTAATTCAATATTGAGCTTTTCACTGATGTCAGCAGTATGTTGCTAGGGTAAGCGGTTGCCTAGCAACAGGCATTCTATATAAGAATTCCTTAGAAACCAGAGAAAATATCACTAAGAGAGGTGATGTACCCATACCTAATGCATCTAAATTGATCACCAAGGAACATTAGCCAGAAAGACATGTTGCTATGGTCCATGGCTGCCTAGCAACATAATATATCTACCTAGCAACCACCTTTAAATGATAGATATGCTGAAAAAAGTCCATTTTGCCTTCCCATAGGACCATTTGAGTTTCACCTACCCCCCTTAATTCAATATTGAGTTTTTCACTGATGTCAGCAGTATGTTGCTAGGGTAAGCGGTTGCCTAGCAACAGGCATTCTACATAAGAATTCCTTAGAAACCAGAGGAAATATCACTAAGAGAGATGATGTACCCATACCTAATGCATCTAAATCGATTACCAAGGACCATTAGTCGTAAAGACATGTTGCTATGGTCCATGGCTGAATATATCTACCTAGCAACCACATTTAAATGCTGTAAAAATAAATTGTTAAATAGCTGAGGTTAGAGGCAAGTATACTGCCCAGTATTCATAAGGTATGACAGGTATTTTACATTAACATAAAGAGTATTTGGAGGTTGTCTGGCTGTATCCAGGGGTCTTTGAGTAACTGGAATGATCAGTTCCCTGGCAATATGTTGTATTCCCTGAATATTTTAATGGGGAGTTGGATGTATTGGGGTAGGGAGAAGATATGACCAAGAAGGAAGACAACACAGGCTATGTACGGTTATAAAGGTAGATTTGTTCTATTACAAGGTAACTTAGAAGCTAATACACTCACAGGTTGCATGGAGCATCGTAGCATAGGGCTTTAATATGACTAATCTTAGACAGTTATAGAGTTACCTGTACATTACACTACTAATGACTGTTAACTCTGAGTCATAGAGATAACCTCCCTCTTTTAGAAACATGAGCAGGAATGAGATCCCAGTACTCATGGTCAAATCAGAATGTATTTTGGTGAACACCAGACTGCATGTAGATAACAATAGAAAAATAAACAGACTATGTGGCCTTATTCCTTTTCCCAATGTATACAGAACAACCCCTTGATTGTATCACATTTATATAATAAATTAGTATATGAATATACAAACATACGATGAGATTTAGTTTGACATGTATGCCTAAATACATTACATAGAGGGAAGAACAGCTTCTCTTCGAATATATGGTTATGAGATGTACAAGACAACACTGAAAATTGCGCAGCTATAGGTAAAGATCAAGCATATCATGCTATTACAATCACTATGTAATATCACAGTTTTCTGCTGAGCATTATTAAACATATATCAGCTCAGCTATAGGGATGTATTATCTATAGATGGACGGCAACCATTCTGTCATCAGTAGCTGCTATTCTAGTTAATGTAATAATTATCTTCTCATTCATTCTTTGTAAATACATAATGCACAACATGAAAGTAGTCATGTATATGGTCATACACTGATATATTACATTTACTTTCATGTTGAAAGGAAGATTGACCCACATCCAAAGAGACAGTTTGTTCTGTTAGGCCTATAACATTGCCTCATCATTGCAGTTTGGCAGCATCTATATGTGACTATTTGCCTGTAAGTCCACTAGGCATACACTGTTTCTGATACTAACAACCAATTATATCAAACATGAGCCATACCATAGAAGCAGGAATCTATATGTTGTTTTGAGATCTATGCTACCAGACATCAATGGTACTAATGAGAGAAATGATATCTTATAGGTAGGTCCATATAATGATTCGCTGTGCAGGTACACTGTACTGTATTATGACACAACTTTCATGTATGCAAGTCTCCGTCCCATGTCTAATCCAAAGCAAAGGTTTGTTAATTTCCTGTTATTCCTACTGAACAGCATCCTCTTCATCTACACTTGTTTCTTTCTCACAGTTCTCACAGTTGCTGCACTGACACAGTTCTGTACACTTCATGTTCTGTCTCTTGCAGGAACATCTCCCTGAAATGCAGGATGTTTTTTTGCATTGACAGTAGATGTTCTCTGCAATGCCATCTGGAGCTATTGGTCTGGTCATCCACTTCACACACAGCTTGTCATCCTCAATGCACCAACCATTGTTGAAGGGTGATGGTGGGCTGATGTTCTGATGAAGTGCTCTTCTATGAATGGCTGCCTGGTAATTTGCTCGTTGAATGTGCAGCATAAGCTCATCTGTTGTTGGTGGCAGGGAGCTGTCAACCTGGTAAGAGCTTCGGAAGATGTTGTACCTTGCTTCCTCCATGCTTGTTGCTCTCTTCTGGCCATAAAGCTCTCTTACAAATACTTCAAGCCCTTCTCGGGTCTCTGCATCTGTTGCCCAGTCTTCCCCCAATGCTTTGAATGATTCTTGGTATTTGCGATTTGCTGCCATCAGTTTGTAGGCCTTGATCTTCCCCTTACCCTTGAAGCAGCTTGTGCTGTCACAGCCCGTAAAGGTGTGAAGGCCAATCAAGGCATCTTGGATTCCTGTTGGCACAGAATTGTACATTTGGTTGATATGAAGCACCTTTTTTGTCGACAAAGTGCCCATACTCATGAAAAGATTACCAGGCAGATACTGGTTCAAGGCAATGGCAAGAACAAGCACATCTGTGTCACTACATTTGATTACAACGTCTCCATATTCATTGAGTGCATCTGCAGCATGAAGCATGAGGCGTGTGTCCGCCTCCTCATGATCACAGCAAAGTGTGTCTACTTGCTGAGTTCCCTGAGACGTGAAGCGATGGCACTGATCCCCGTGAGTCAGGTATACTTTCACATCTTTGAATGTATCTGTGTTGTAGTCTTTCCAGCAGTTGAACATGAATGTTGTCAGTGCTACTTTGTTGAGACCTGATGTTAGGAACTTTTGGAACTGCTGTGGTATTTTCTGCTCGTTCTGGATAATTCTCAAAGTGGTGCCTTGGCCATCACCACGCTTCATACGCTCAGGAAGTTTGATGCTGTATTCTGGGTATTGATCCATGATGAAATCAATTCTTTCTGCCTTTTGTTTCTCTCCAATGGCCATAAGCTGATGCAGGATGACTGCTGCAAATGCTCCAAATGTTGCTGGGATGGTCTTCATTTGATGAATATAGGCCATACCATCAATCACCCACACTGCCCCATTTGGTACTTCCACATTAGCTGCACTGGTGACTTCTTCCAAGTGATGGGCTAATTTAGATTTTGCTGTTTTGGCAAGACCACCATCATAGCCTGCGAGGGATGGGGGCACAGGGCTGAGGGAGTAGGACAGGATATCTTTCATATCCAAGTTTCTTGCCTTGGCAACAACCAGCATTCGTGACAGCAGGTGTCCATTGGCCTTGAGGTAGACTTCTTTTTCTTTTGTCTTTGATTTACCCATGGATGAGAATGTTTTCAATCTTTGAGTGGTTAAAGGTGCAAAGATATCTTTTTCTTTTTTCTGCATTCGTTGCTCGATGTACTTTGCAAGTTCTGACTCCCCTATTTTCCATGCATTTGCCATGTCATTTTTAACCTCTTGACTTGCTACAATTCCTGTGGTGATGTTGATCATGTGTTCCTCATGGACTTGGAATGGATTGATGGTAGCTTTTATGGTTTCCATTACCGCCTTAACGTCCTTCTCGTCTTCTGCTATCCTACTTGCATCTAGCTCTCGCCGCTGTCGACAGTTGGGATTTCTGTTAGCCATGTCCTCACAAGATTTCTTTATCTTGGCTCTTTCAGTGAAGCTGAGGACCCACCTATGTACTGCATCTTTGTTCATAGTTATTCCACCCAGACCACCCTTTGTTTTCGAGTCTCTGTTGAGTGTCTGCTCTATTGTTTGGTCCATTGCCACCTGTGCAAACCCGTGGTCACTTTGACGTTGAACAGCAAAGTGACCAGCAGATAGTTCATTGTGAACAGCAGGATGTGTGTGCTGGAGATTTATCATCTCCAGCCAATAGGCTGTCAGGAACCGGGCATAGTTGATGCGGTCATAGGCAAACAACCATGGCAGCATCAATCGCACAGCTGAAAGATGCAGGTTCCAATCCCCGGTCCTTGTTGCTCGCAGAAACATGAGTAGTATGTGCGCCAGCTCGAGGAAGCATACCCATAAGGCAAAGGTGGGATTTTCTGAAGACTTCCTCTCCATATAGTGAGATACTTCTTCCATCAAAGATGTGAGTCGTGCTGTTTTCACATCCTCATTGTATGTACCATTTTGGAAAGCATCATTCATGTGATCAATACATTCATGTAGAGATTCATTTTGCTCATCATTCAATGACTCTGAAAATGCATCCAGAACAAGCCTGTACAGTGCCTCATACAGAAGCTTCACTGTTCTGACACTACGGTTATAATGATGGCCGGATAAGACACCGTTGATTGATCCCTCAGCAACAATGTTGCTTTCAATTATGATATCGCGCATTCCTGCATCACCAAACCGTTTGCCAATAACAGCAAGGAAAGTCATACACGTGTGGAACTCCCCCATTCTGACTACAATGCGCTTTTCATACTCTGAATTTGACCACCTCAGTTGCTGAGCCTTACAGTAGATGGCTTGATCTAGAACCAGAACGACTGTTTCTTGGTTCAATCTACAAAAGAAACATATATTGACATTACTATGAGTTGAGTTCAGAGTTCTTTTATTTATCCAGGAAAAATTACAAATAGCCTAGGGCATGTCTGATTAATATGACTACTTTCAATAGAGTATGTTCACTTTATAATTTGTAACATTAGACCACATATGACTATTGGTTTTAGATATTTCTATGATATTATGTTTCAGATAGTCAGTTGCATTTCATGACTAAATTGGGATGAATCAAGTGACTACCTACCTGTCAGCAATGCTGACACAGCGCCTCAAGATTTCGTTTACCACCTCCAGTTTAGTTGGGCTGTCATCAATTACTGGCAGGTAGCCTATTACGCTCTCTGTTGGAATTTTGGTAGTCATTAGGGTATTGAATCCCGTCCAGCCAGGCAGGCTTTGAACTGATTTTGAGGATGATTTCAGCACGGCGTATGCCACATCAAGGCTCTTGGTTTCCTTCACAATGGCATCAATATCACAAAGCTCTACTGTTTTGAAAGCTGTGGATGGTCCCTTTCGTTGTGTCATATGTACTGGCTTGAGTTGTTCAGATGGTGCCGCTGGTCGTTTACTCCGCATCTTTGGTATTGGGTGCCTCACAGGTCTTTCTGGCACTCCTTCTGATCCCTGGCATTGTATTATTATCCCGTTTGTGCAGTGGGTTGTACCCTTGCCTGAGAGGGTCTCTTCTCCAAAGTCATTGTTGTCATAGACAAGGGTGGTGAATGTCTCTCTTATCTCTGGGGGTAGCATTTCATTGTCATTGATGTTCACTTGTGCTAGTGCAGAGTCATAATCTATGATGGCAGATACAGAAGCACAATGACCGAAGCCACTCAGTATGCCGATGAGTTCACTGCATCCTGTCAAATGTCGTACTGTCATACCAAGGGCTAGATGTTTTGGTGTAGGCTTTTGTCCACCTGAGGACAAATAAAGCAGATCTTGGCATATGGAAAGCACTTTCTTGTTTTTCTCTGTAGTGAGTTGAACCTGTTCGTTAGTGTCATATAACTCATCTGTGAAGCCAACTACAGTAGCAATGAAATTATATAGTTCAGGAGGAACCATATTACTTGCAGCCTCTGTGGTCAGATCAGCAGCAAGCGGTGGCCATGGAGTATCCATTTTCTTTGCTTCTTTAACAACACTTCTGAGTGAATTTGATGCATAGTAAAGATGGCGTCTGTTATCAAGTGCTTCACCACAGAGGAACTGATCCATGCTCTCATCGTCGCTCTCATCATCACTCTCATAATCATCAGCATCACTATCTGAATCAATGTTCATGGAATCATCAGACAGCTTCAGATTGGAGTGCACATTTTCCTGCAGCACCAGTTCAGACCAACACATATTTGAGATTCGCAAGTAGCTTAGGTCAGGATGGGATTTCTTCATCTTGCGCTTCAGATTATGGGTTCTAACCTGCACATCCTTGTTTATGCTGTAGGTCTCTTGGTACACATCTCGAAGTCTGTTCATTGACAGTATCTCTCCACTTTGCACTAGTCTTCTTTCCACTACCTCCTCACAGAATTGCCTATAGCCAGCATCACTGAAAGGTGTTGCATGTCTGTGGCTGTATGTGTACGACTTATAACAGCTTTTGTGGTACTTGGCTTCTCTTGCGATTAAGTCCTCACCATCAACAAGCAACTTGACATCAATGTCATTCTTGCTATCAGCTGCAACCTTGATGGCATTTGCAGCATTTAACGATTGACAGGTTGTGAGTTGTTCAGGTTTGCAAATGGATGTCACTTTACATGTTGCATACTTCTTGCGTCTACAAATGATGCACGAGTCCCCAAATATCCTCACATTTCTTTCAGAGTTGCGCACAACATTTGTAATATTGGTATTTGACCTGCACAAACGTTTCCTTGCTTGATCAGGGCTTTGATCAGGGCCTTGAGCAGGATCTTCTTCAGGGACTTCATCAGTGACTTCAATCTTTCGTTTAGACACACGCATGTGTGCTGCAGCAATCCTACCTTTGTCTGTGAAACGACGGTAACACAAAGGATGATATCCAAATTCTGGTAGGAAGCACATTCCTTCTGCTGCCCCATTGTGATTTTCTAGTAAAATGATGGCAACTTCTCTATGTTTCTCTTTGTCAAGTTCTGCCCAGTCTTTTGCAGATGTGTACACTGTTTGGGATCTTGGTCCAGTGAAGGACTTTATCTCATCGTCAGCATCAGTGACATGTACAGAGCATTGAAGTTCCATGTCAGTTTTGCATGTCAAACCTGAAACAAAGATGGATGTTGTATTGTAGAAAGCAGTTCAATTTATGGAAGTTGCAATTATGCATATTCAAGTAGCAATGGTCATCAAAATGGAATAAATTGTTGACTTAAATAGAGTTTAGTGTTAGATATTAATTTCCCTTATATACATCCAGCCGCTTTATTAAACTAAAGTTTAAGGTGGATCGCTACCTCTTGAATATGTACCCACTGCCCTGGCATACAACTGTAAAATTGTGGAACATATAGGCGTTTCACATGTGAAGTTTTACATTTCTGTGCATAATGGTTGAAGTTTTCACATTTTTTTCTCATATTTAGAGAAAAAATAAAATACTTTTCAAAATTCTTTAACCTTCTGTTAACCTTGATCAACCTTGATCAAAGGGCAGCAACCCACCTTAAAAATTGAATATGCTACAATTGGTAGTCTCAAAAGGTAAAACTAATATGCAATAGGTAACCTGGGTTTTCTTTTTACTTGAGGTCTTTTCGGCAAGGATAAATACATACTTACCATTTGCAAATCCTATGTGTTCTATTTTTTTTAATTGTTACAGACTTATCCAAAGGTATCCATTGACTTCCATATCGATTTTGTGGGGTGAAACTTGTCATAGTAGGGACAACTGTAAACTGGTGAATGGTAAAATGAACAGTATTCAAATACTTAATTTTCCTAAGATATACTATACCATAGAAGTGTGACTGCTGACTGATTGAGTATCGGGGTCTAGGTATTGGCTGATCACATTGTGGATTATCCTCCTACTGCTAGCAGAAAGCTCAACTGCTTCATTGGGACGATAACTGGGTAACAAATGTCATTGTTATAAGCCTCTGTCATACATTTTGAGTTTGTCATTGCATGGTGCCAAAAGAATGTCACCACAAACTTTTTCAATATTAGGAGGGAATAATTTTGCCAGATCATTTAGTTTTTTTCATTTCAAGGAAGGGCTGTAAATCTCTGCCAATAAATGTTATGAAAAAAATTGAAGAAAGAAAAATTAGATTGTGTACAGGATTGCTAACCCAAGCTGTTACTAGAATACTTTCTTTTATTTGCTATGTTTAGACATTATTTAAATCTTCCATACCCATCAGAAATTTTGGGCGCTTTTGGTCAAAATTGTGCATTTTATAGCACTTTTTTTTGGCCTTGATATGAGTGGGATATTGCATGGACAATATACAGGTATATTCCCAGGAACCCCAAGTTAATTTTTGTACTACTTTCTTGCTTCAGAGGGCCAAAACCTCCTGAAAATGCACGGGAGCCCATATCAAAAGTAATGTCTAAGCCATTTTTTGGGGAAGTTTAAGTAAAATCTTGACTCTTTTTAAACTATTTTCCTTAACTTTGTAAACATTTTTATTCCTACTCTTTTCCAAAAGATGACGGGGCGCTTTAACATAACGGTACGGTACGCAGTATTTCTCCTAAAATGGGACACAGTCACACACCCATAAATCTGACTATCTATGTAGAGACATTAAAGTTGTGGGTAACGCATTGTGCAACATAAATGTATTTAAATCCATACGGAGTGTATCAGAATCACTTAGCTTAAATTGATGCTGACTTGTATCACAAGGTTTTACGCTACCGTAGTGAACACAATTATTCATTAAGAAGTACTTTGACTGTTTTAGAATCAGTGAAAAAGTGTATCATATGTAAATTTATAAATGTACATAACTCCGCGTCTAATAGGAATATTTGAGAAATTATTTCACTTATCTATAGCCTATGCGCCATGAGGTGCACCTGTATTGATATCAAAGCGCCATTCATGATTTTAATGTGTCTATGGTGCAGGGCGTGACCCAATCAAATCCCTGTACCTTTCTTTTCATTACCTGTTTTCAAACGACTTGGGTACCCACGAAAATGTAAAGAAATCTAATGACTTTGATTCAATGGGATCGACCCACTTTAACACTTTAAGGCCGGATGTCCATAAAAGATGACATTTGTCGGCATGATGCACTGATGCAGCCCTGGCAAGTTACTCGCTGGTGCTGCATAAGTGCATCATGCCGACCCTTTAGTAGTGTCTCAACCCTGTAGGGTCGGCATGATGCTTGAATGCAGCACTGCAGTTACTCACCAGGGCTGCATTCATGCATCATGACAACCAAGGGCATGATGCATCATGCCGTCCTTAAAGAGCTAAGTAACATTCTGTAATACTGTCACCATAAATGGAACTTCCGTAAAACCTTGCGTAGAAGCCGCGGCTAGTACGCGAGTCAGATCGCCAGTGCGGCTTATGGGATCGGCTCAAAGACAGGGTGCGGCTTATACGCGAGTTAGGCTTATACGCGAGGTTTTACAGTAAGTTGGCTAAATAAAGAAAGTACAACAAATACAGAGAATTATGATAAACAATAGTTCTCTATTGACAAGACTTGATACAGCCAGTAGATATCTAGCATATTATGGCATTTTGGTATCTAGCATATTATGGCATTTTGGTTTTAAAATCTTGAATAAAGTCCTGAATACCAAAGTTTAGTGAATCTGATATGGAATATATTTGTATACACATTTTTTTCAAATGGGTTAGACATGCATATATGCAAGATGTTTGCTCAACAATATATCACATGACAGTAATAGAATATTGAATACATTTGAAAAGAGACAATATGCATTTCCAATTATTGATCATTCAGATGTTCTATACAATGGAGTCAATGGGGATTCACTGTTTAATATATTTATGATATTCAAAATCGATGCACCCTTAACAAACCAAGATCCAAAATCAGAGAATATTATAAATATACTTTGCCCATTGGCAAAAAATTACATACCAAATTAAGCCAACATCATTATGAGACGTTTTCACATAAAAAACAAAAACAAAAAAACAAAAAACATATCAATTTTAGAATAATTGCATAGTTTTTGGCTGAACGATTGTCTTATTCATTTCCCTCATTTTGTATTAAACACAGGGTTCTCCTCACACTGCAAGTACACCGGCGTGCCGCCGGCGTCATATTTACTGCCGCCAGTGTAAAATAGCCTCAGAATCGCCGCCGGTGTGCTTTAAGCTACTCATAGACTTTTGAATTTTGAAAATCCATCCAATAGAACAAAAGTTATTCCTAATTTAACATCTTTTATTTTTAAAAATCTCATTTTAATACATGTACATTTTTATTAAAAAAGTGAATTTATACCCCGGTATGTCGCGCACCAGTTTTTACAATATATATCGTGCACCAGTTTCTCTACGATATCTCGCGCACCAGATTTTACGGTGTGATTTTTGAGTCTGCGGAGAACTCTGAAACAAACTTTATAACTGTTAAACCTTGCCTTTAAGCCGACCCAGCCTACAGACTGAACCCATGTCAAAGGAGAAACTTTCAACTTAATGGGGAATTATATTGGCAGAACCCCGCCTATAACTGGACGCCCTATTTTTGGAATTCTATGGGCCTTTGGTGCCCATCTGAATCACCTCTTAGAGCCCCTTTGGTACAAATGTAAATAAAAATGTAACCGATTTTATTAGAAAAACTTGATATTAAACTAGACATGCATATACATTACGTGAGAAAAGAACTGAATTAAATTATTATTAGGCCAAAAAAAAAGAGTTTGTTTCAGGTAACATGGCAAGAAAATGTAGGGTCAGTAGGTCGGATTTTTTTTAAACCTTTTTTTTAAAACATGAAAGTACTAGCCAGCCGCCCATAAGACCCTAAAATTGACCATAAAAGGGTAAAAATTTCTTCAAAATTGCATAAAAAACGGCCCTGTTTGGATAGGGTCGGTCGGGTGACCTGAAACAAACTTTGTTTTTTGGCCGTATCATGATCTCATATGTTTTCCGTTTTCCTGACTCAATTACAAGTACATTTAGCATTCAAACTCTACTGGTACTTTATTTAATAAGAATCAATTAATCACTGCAACACATTATACTTAGTTTGGCTAACACATTTGTGACTTTAGCATCAGCTAGGATAGGAACACTGGAAGTACCCGTTATATAAGAGAGTGTTGAGTAAGGATTTTTCTCAACATCACATTATTTGCAACATTTGTATATGATAAAGAAATGACAATCTAATACTGTATCCCTATATCAACTTACATCACAAACATGCAGATAACTAATAACGATCCTATATCTTTTCATTACAAACACATCTACAAATGAGAATAGACTTTTTATGAAACATATATGTGTGCCAAATACAATGTCCTTAAGAAACCTGCCATTAGTGGCAGTCTGGTAATAGTCCATTATTTCTGTTGGAGGCGTCAGGGCATGAGTGTTGCTGTTGATTATATCTAGAATCCTCTTTGTAGTAGCAATATTACATGGTGCTCGAAGAGGTGGTGAAGTTCAAAAGAGCTCTTGCTAGTGTGCCACTACGGGGGACGTTCCAGAGGTCTTTTCTTTGTATTAGATGTGTGCTCAGTCGTCCTGTTGAAAAGATAATAAAACACAGTCATGTGGAAAGCTATAATTACCAATTTAATTTTTGATATGGACTATGGACTCATAGGCTAGATATAGGGGGATTGATTAGTAAATTTATAATTGATATTGGCAAAAGAAAGATTTCCCAGCTAACAAAGAAAAAAGTTTTTAAATGGTTCTACATGGTTTGGACAGTCAGAAGAAAATGCTTGTAACAAATGTACATGAAACGGTACTTCAAAAACGTTTTATTTATTTTGGACACTCTTGGATCCAGATGTCCTGTTCCTAAATCAATGGCTAAGCTGGGGTAGAGGAGCAACCGGAGCATATTTTTAAAATGTATCAAATTGCAGAAAAATTGGAAAAAAAAGCGTTCAATTCCTTAAGAAACCATTCCACATGACTTACGTTCATTAGCTCCTGAAAATTATTTAACAAACTCAGTTTATCATGACCGGTATCCAGGTCTTGTATATAGCCTATAAGTTGACAGGACTGAGAAATGGGCGTGGCACTCTTACAGCAGGGAAATATTTCCACAATTCAGTCTATAGGTCCGGCCAACTATTTCAAGATGCTTCTACCTGCATAGGCTTCCCAGCTAACAAAAAAATGTTATTATACGTCAAAATAACATTTTAAAACTCTATAATATTATAACGTCATGCCATAGTAAGGAGCCATAGAGAAATGTTATATAACATTATAAAATGTTGTATAATGTTTTTTGTTTACTTGGCTAGATCTGTATATTGGAGTGTAAACATATACGCCTATACTTTTTATAAACTATGGGCCATCAAATCCACAATCACTGACTATAGATCTACGCTGTAACACAAAGTGTTTTGGTTGGAACTAGCCTACACATAACTACTGTAGCCTTTGTAGACTACCAACATAGCTTAGGGAGTGTTCATTTATTATTTACAGGGGGGGAGGTTGGTGGGTTGGGGGGGGGGGCGTAAAAACTTCCGACCCCTTCTGAGGGGGGGGGCGTAAAAAATGCTGACCCCTTTTGAAGGGGGGGGGCGTAAAAATTTAAGCCCCTTTTTAGCCAAAAAGCCCGCGCATTACTATAGTTCAAAGGGGGGGGCAAAATTTTCGGCGCCTTTGGTGAGGGGGGCGCGAAACGTTACACGCGCTCTCAAGGGGGGGGGCGTAAAAATGTTTCACCCCTCCGCGCGAAATCTCACCACCCCCCCCCTGTAATTAATAAATGAACACTCCCTTAAAAGGGGAGCTGGGGTGGAGAGGATACCAAAATTGGCAACAAAAATGCTGTTGTCTTAGTTTGAGAATTGAGCCTTGGACTTTTAAAGTGGCATTCTCACCAAGCATATCCCACTATCAATTCTAGTACTGTTCTAGTACGCTATGAGGTAAGTGCGACTGGTGAGAATGCCCCTTTAAGTTTGACAGGACAGGGATTGGTGGAATATGAAAAAAACGCTTCAATAATGTATGTAGTCGAAACAGTTTAAAGTAGAGTCTAGCATTATAAGTTGGTAATTACTTACCCTTGTAATTATTTTGATGGTAGGCCTATCTAGATGTGGTCAGTAGTCAGTGAGTTTACTAATGTCCTGATGTACCTGGTAGCCTACTGCCTATAGTCGCTGAGCCTGAGACTCAGTGAGAGTGAGAGTCACAACACAGTAACACAGTGAGACCGTCAGTGACAGTGTCAGAGCACAATCGATCAGTCAGTGACCATATCATAGATCCAAAACGTCTGTGTTGATCATTGATCCGATTAGCCAATTAAATTATGTCTGACTCTATTGAGAATAAGCTGGTTACAAACACAAACACACGTGTGTTTACTTTCGGCAATTTTCCGAATCTTCTCCCGAAAATGGCTGTGTGCTTTGCAGTTTTATACCTAGGTGGCAGCAGGTACAAACGCCGAGTACGCAGCGCCATCTCATAATCTGCAGCAGACTTAGTCTTTTGGCGCCCTGCACGATGATGATTTAGTCAATCCTGTACACAATCAGATCTAAAGAGCTGAACTATTTCATGCTAAGTAGACATGTCGGGAATATAAAAAAATGAATGAAATTGCAATAGATTTGTTGTCAGGCAATTGTTACTTGAATGTGAAGGAGTTTGGAGCTGCATTCCGTGTTAGATATAAGGCCACTGCTGGCACAGGGGATTGTAATTACAGCTGCTTTTCAAGTAAAATACTTACCATCATTTGCTTTATATTCCACACAAATACCAATATTCTTGGCTGCCCTCATACTATTTCTTTTCCTTCAAAGGCAAAGTTATCCGGTCGCTGCCATTGGCGCCATCTTCTGTGGAATGCTGAACTATTAGTGTTAAATTCTGCCACCAGGATTGTCACTCAATGCTTGTGTGGCGCTGCAGTAGATTTGTGACGTCAGTGCGTGATGATACGCCCATGAAACTTAGATTATACGGCGATGATGCGTGCACGAAACGTCCGCCAAATAGTCAAACTTAAATGTGGATTTTCTCTGAGATAAGGAACGACCTTGTCTGGAACTTTTTACCTGTCACTCAGAAGTATCTAGTTCATCGATTTATGTAAAGTTCCAGTGGTCGGAAAAGAGGATGAGTACTTTGTAACAATTCAGCTGGGTGCGTTGTGGTCTATAGTGCGATTTACACCTTTACAGGTAGATGGAAATAAACATAGAATAGATAATCAATAATGCCGTAGGAATTTATATTTTATGATTTTTAAGGTGTGGGTTGGTGAGGCATGCCCCTCCTCAGTGGAACAGGCCTTTCAGTATAAAAAGGCATAAATGTGTGGTCACCAACAGGACAACATTATGGACACTAACGAGCGGTCAGAGGATGCAGAGGGATATCTATTCAAGTAAAACACAATCAATTTTAGCGAAACTAATATGAAAGCTCATCTATTTGCCACAGGAGACAACAAACTCTACAAGGTATATTTTCATCCTGTTTCTGGTAGGGTGTTCCATCGAAAATGGATTAGTGTGTCTATAATTGATGTCTATGGCCAAGCTACTAGTGAAAATATATACTAATTCAATACACAAATCAGAATAAGGATAACTTTAATGGGAAATGCTTGACAACCGTTTAAAATTGGAAAAGTCACTGATATTTCACCCCTGCTGGTCTATACATAGCCTATGACCCAGATGGCACCTATGGAGTAAAGCCCTACTGCTGCATGTAGCATAGGGAGTAATCACCCTGCATGCAGCCACACATTTTACAACAGGGAAATCAATGAACTTCACCTAGCTATAATTCAATAAGTATATGTTTTAGACATTGAATTATTTTACCAATATAATATATAATTCTATGCCATTTGGTAGTGATGTCTCTATTTTGAGTACCATGTGGATGTAATTACATTACCATAGCATTCATTAGGCTCAAATTCCGGAAGAGGTGTGAATAAATTTGAGTGGTTTTATAATTCTAGCCTACTTTTGAATGTTTGAAGTCTCTAGTTCCTACTGTACACTTTTCGAAAAATTGATTCATCATTGTTAATTCTTGATTTATATTTTATTTCTTGTCATAATCACCAAACTACTTACACTACAAAAAGTGTACAGTATCTGAAATATGGTCCAATGTGTATAGAATATCATGGTACTTTTTATTTTATTGGGAGATACATAGATACCTGCGGATTTACCATATACTGAGGTGAGTTTTCCCTCCCCTACTACAGATACAAGGGCCATGGGCGGCCTACTCACCCAGTGCTACCTGTGGGGAGGCCCTGGGCGCCGTGGATGTAACACCCTATTTCGGGTGTCTACATGCACCTTGGCTAAGCTCGTTTCTGTGCCGACCTACATTGACTATGCTGAAATGCTGTATATATGAATACTAACATAGAATTATTAGTGAATTGCAAAATTGTCCAAATAGGTATTTAAAACCTACTTTGACTTACATTTGCTACACCCCACCGAAGATGTTCACTTACAAACGTTTTACAAGAAAGAAGGGCATTCTTAATGCCAAATTAAGGGTTTTTAAAAGTTATGTAAAAACTTGTTACTATAAATTACTGTACTGTGTTTCAAAACTCTCCTCGAGTCACTTGCTCTCAACGTGGAATTCTCTTGATATGGACACCAGAGATAGTGTTGATTTTTTAATCAAGACACCATTCCAAAGTAACTTAACCTCATTAAATTCACATTTATGATTGTATTTTTTATATTTTCGGGGTTTATAAACTTTAAGATTTCATCTTGAATATCCTTCAAAAATATATTTTTTCGATATATATTTATGCAATCATAGAGCAAAATATCAATGATGAAAACAATATCAATTGCATGTATTCCTGAGGAAATTCAAAAATCCTTAAAAACAGGTCAACAGTGCCACTTATATACATTATTCTCATATCAAATTATTGTATGAGGTAATGGAAAACAAGTTCAATTCAACCAACACTTCAAATTCTTCTTTACACATATTTATTACCCAAAATAGCATACATGGTCTACGATTTTATAGTGCAGACGGTGGTTGACTCATGGTGGTCGGTCGGCAACAGGTGAGCTTACCCTGTGATAATGATTTAGGTCATACATAGTTCATATTCTACCCAAAGATCTGATAGAAGTGTTCCGTTATCTCCACCAATTTCCTGCCATAAGGGTTCATATCAGCCATGAATCAGTTACTTGTCCTACTTATATCTAATCTGTATCTGTTTTAATGGATGCTGATCTAATAGCGCAAACCGAATTGTAGACATCCCAGGTGACAAAGAACATTATTTCAATGTTGATTCACATTATTTAGGCGGTAATTGGATAATGTTATCTGAAAAACGTTATATTAATGTTAGTTTAACATTTCCCCAATAACTGCAAATGGATGATGTTAATTTTAGGTTAATTAGAGTTTCATCAAATATCGTTTTTCTGCCTGATGTCAGATCAATGTTCACCGGTGAATCACTATAATATATATATTATCATCCAGTGTAGCATGTATTTCTTCTGTGTACTTGGACTCTGGATGACTATATCATGAAGTGTTGATGTGTGATACCCTAAGTCTTACATTTCCTATATTTCATATGAGTTAAATGCCTGTGTCTAAATATTTTATAAAATAAATAAGATATCACAAAAGTGCTTATCCCTCTAGACAGATTGAAACAATCATAATACTTTCGATTTATTCGAAATTTACTATTTTGGTAACTCGTGATGTCCTGGCTTATATATGTCTTTTTGTATTATGGAAATAGAATTCATCTATTTACAGTCTAAACAATTATAACTAATTATTCTCTATTTAATGTTGGAATCACGATGCCTTCCCAACACATTCATGAAGGCGACATGCTCCTATTATCATATCTTCAGCTCTGACCAGGGTAACATTGTTTCCATGTTTAAAATTCATAACTATATTATATTGGCTCATAAAATGAAATAAATGTTATCATCCTCATATCATAACATTGTTGGAATAGAGAAATACCATTAAATATACATTGATTAATTTTGACGTTATATTAACATTAATTGTAATTCCAGTGTACCTCACTGCCGAATGGGCGCAAAGTGCCCCTGGTGGTGCAGACAGGCGCCACCAGGATGAGGCAGTATGATGTTTCTACTTCCCCAGTAGCCACGATCTTGGATTAGGCCTAAGGTGTCACAACACAAATTAATGCATAAGAGATAGCAATGATATCAATCAATGTTTGTGGTCTACGCGTTTAACCACGGTGCAGTTAGAGGAGCCTGTGACCAGGTCACAATGTCGAGGGAAAGTGCCCTGTCACACCGAAGGTGCTATGGGGCACCTTCCCATAACAGAGTGTCTTGGTCATCAGGCTCCTCGAAGGTGCGACGTGGTTAAATGTGGTTCTGACAAAAAACAAATAGACAGTAAACTAGGCAGAAAAGCAGAAACAAGACAGAAATCGCTTGGGAAAAAAACCCAACCCCATCATTGCCATCTTCCCGCACAGGGAGCAAGCTGCGTTCTAATTGGCGAGGTCTCTAAGGTGTGCGCCACAAAATTGCCGGGAGTGACTTGGTCTCCTGACCAAGTCACTCCCCATGGTCTATTGCGTCAATGGGAGAGTCACTGCCTTGCGTGTTAGAACCTTAGATTGCAAATGATTATAATCATATCTATCCCCCTAAAATGGACCCAAGGAAGTCAATGATTCTATTGGTTTGTTGCTAAAACAGCTTGTTGCCTAGCAACAGCTATTTTAATTGTTTATCTGCCTAGCAATGCACATTTTCATGGTCCTGAGGTTGAGTATAATCATACCTATCCCCCCTAACATGGACCCAAGGAATCTAATTGTTCAATTAGTTTGTTGCTAATACTGCTGGTTGCCTAGCAACAGCATTCTACTTGTTTATCTGCCTAGCAATCTGCCTGCCTCTATTCTGTACTGACTTTGCACATGGTCTTTTAAATTACATTTTGGTGAGTTGTGGAAAAATCTGTAATTAATTGGAGGTGGCCCAACAGCATACATTTACACATCTTCATATAATATTTTAATATTCTAACTAAGAAAGCTCTACTGACTAATGCTTTCATAGAGTGACAAAAGGTAGGGGTTCTTATTGAGGAACAAAACTTTATATTCAGATACAGGAGAAAATAAACATGGCCTATAATTTCCTTGAACCATAGTTTTGGAAATGCAATAAATGTCACTTGCAATGCTTAATCATCCTCATCAAAAGCCTTCTTTCTTAGAAATTCATGATGCTTGTGTTTAAAAAGGAAAAATGAGGGAAGACAAGCAGATCCATTTAAGATGTTACTCAAAAAACCATCTATAGAAGAATGAAGAAGAACTTGAAAATAAATAAATCATCCCAGTTTCTGTCAAAGGATTTCAGGCTAGACCTTGTTTACTCTTTTTGCATTTTTCGAGGCAGATAGGTCAGCTAGATTTCATTGGCCAAAGAGAAAAACATTTGTCAGACAGCTTAGAGTGTTATTTAGTAATCAAAATAAAGAAAATAGGACATCTTAATTCTATACTAGTGTGTATGTGAAATCCACTGAAAGTTGTGTCTTGGGTCTGTAGTCAAGTGTTGCAAGGTAAAGAGCACATCTCGTCAGATAATGTCATTAGGCACATAGTACTAACAGGAAGCACATATTGCTGAGGGTCTATTCTGTACTGACTTTGCACACAGTGTTTTTTATTATGTTCTGGTAAGTCTTGGCAAAAACTGTAATAAGTGGGGATGGCTGACTACCTAAATCAAATAATTATTGAACATATGAGAACTTGTCCATTAGCTTCTCAGTTAGGTATTACTCTTATGCTATACTAAGAATGAGATATTAAAATAACCAATTGAAATATTGTCAAATATACATCTCAAAATGAAATATTGCACTATGTTCTACAATTTTTACTAATATTCGCCTAGTTTGACAATCGCTCTTCCGTTATAAGCAATCAGTTTTCCCCCTTTTCACTAATGGTGGATCAAATCTTATTCTCAACAAGTTTAGTATTTTCAAATAGAGAAACTGAGAAGTAAACCCATTTTGACATATCCAGATGGCAATATCAGGAAACAATACATCGGATTGCAACAATCAGTGAGAGTAAAAAACATCTGTTGAAGACATTATCAATTTTCACAGTCTCGATGGACAATTTCAAGGTGAATTTACACTGAAACTCTTCTCACACAGGATTCTTGATGGCTCAAAGCCTTAAGGTACTTTTGAAGACCTGTTCTCTCAAGAACTATATATAATATTATGACCAAAATTCCCCCTATTTTAGATTGGTACTTCAGGGTTATTGTTTAATGCCCTTTTTTTTCAACAGATGGAACTCAATGACATCTAAAAATACACACACATTTTTTTCATCTGAGAAAATGGTGTAGAATTTAAACCATTACCAGTGTCATGAAATTGCATTATTATGTCCTCAATAAAATTTGATTGTCACACCTGTCTTTGAACGGGGAAGACTGTTGTCAGTCTCATAAGGCCTAAGAGGAATTGTTGTGTTTCTGTTTTATGCATTCTTATATTCTCTATATCAAAGCTATGCATATGTTTGAGAAAAACAATGAAAATGGATAATGCTTTCATAGAGTGACAAAAGGTCGGTGTTCTTATTGAGGAACACAGTTATTTATTCAGGTACAGGATGAAATAAAGATGGCCTATAATATCCTTGAACCATAGTTTTGGAAATCCAATAAATGTCACTTGAATTGCTTAATCATCCTCATCGAAAGCCTTTTTTCTTACAAGTTCATGATTTTTTTTTTAAATTGTTTATTCATAACATCAGTTTGATTTTCAGTTACAAATATGCTTCATGATGTGTACATAAAATCATTGCAGCTTCAGAATTATATTTCATTAATAACCTTTGGCATAGATGACCTGTAGTACAATTTGATGCTTGTGTTTAAAAAGGAAAAAGGGGGGAAGTCAAGCAGATCTATTTAAGATGTTACTCAAAAAAATATCTATAGAAGAACTAAATGGTGCTTGAAAATCAATAAATGATCCCAGTTTCTGTCAATGTATTTTAGGCTGCACCATGTTTGGCCTTTTTGCAATTTTGGAGGCAGATCAGTCAAAGAGATCTCATTGGCCAAACAAAAATAAAACATTTTTTAGAGAGCCTAGAGCATTCTTTTCTTATCAAAACCAAAAAGAGAGAATATTTTGTGAAGAAATCTAAATTCCTGAACTGTGTGTGGGTGAAATGGGCCAAAATTTGTGTCTTGGGTTTATAGTCAAGTGTTGCAAGGTCACGAGCACATCTAGTCAGATAATGCCATAATGCACACGGCACTCACAGGATGCACTGGTTACAGCGGGTCTATTCTGTACTGACTTTGCACACGGTCTTTTCAATTATGTTCAGGTAAGTCTTGACAATAATTATCTGATATTTTAATAGTTCAACTATAAAAGCCTGGGCTTGTTATACTGACTACAAAAATGATCATTAAATACATGAGAACTTGTTCATTAGCTTCTTAGTTAGGTGTTTCTCTGTTATATTCAGAAGAAATGGCTCTTCCATTCTAAGCAATTAGTTTTTCCCTTTTTTCAGTTGTGGTGGATCAAATCTTATTCTCAACAAGTGTAGTATTTTCTCATAGAGAAACTTAGAAGTAAACCCCCTTTTATATCTCCAGATGGCAATATCAGGAAACAAGACATCAGATTAAAAAAATAAGTGAGAGAAAAATACCTCTGCTGAAGATATTATCAATTTTCACAGGCTAGATGGACAATTGCAAGCTGAATTTACACTGAAACCTACTGTGCTTTTCAAGACCTGTTCTCTCCAGAACTATGTATGACCATTATTTGCCCTATTTTACTCTGGTACTTCAAGGTTATTGTTCATAATCTCTTTTTCCAACATATGGAACTGAATGACCTAAAAAAATACACACAATTCTTTTCACCAATGAAAATGGTGTAGGATGTTAACCATCAACAGTGTCATGAAAATGCATCCTTATAACCTATATTTGTAATATCACTACTAAAGTACGGACTGTCCTTAATAAAATTTGAAGGTCACACCTGTCTTCAAAAAGGGAAGACTGTTGTGAGTCTTATAAGGCTTAAGAGGAATTGTTGTGTTTTTGTTCCATGCATTCATATGGCTGTGTCTCACGACCTTGGGACAATGTTTTTGTCTCGGATCGGGTGCCGTCTCTGACCGGGTGCTGTCTCTGACCGGCTGCTGTCTCTGACCAGGTGTCAGAAAAAGGTGTTTTAAAAAGAATTATACTCATATATATAAGGATATGGAAAAACATTATGGCGGTTGTTATATAATCATAGTTATAATTATAATCAGCCTCCTGCTGCTAGTATTTTGACCTTATCAAGCCAAGCCGGTCAGAGACGGCACCCGGTCATATATATAAGGATATGGAAAAACGTTATGGCGGTTGTTATATAATCATAGTTATAATTATAATCAGCCTCCTGCTGCTAGTATTTTGACCTTATCAAGCCAAGCCGGTCA
Organism: Harmothoe impar; assembly: GCA_947462335.1. Taxonomy (NCBI): domain Eukaryota; kingdom Metazoa; phylum Annelida; class Polychaeta; order Phyllodocida; family Polynoidae; genus Harmothoe; species Harmothoe impar. The sequence goes on from OX381718.1 coordinate 50,268,566, forward strand.
GAGACGGCACCCGGTCAGAGACGGCACCTGGTCAGAGACGGCACCCGGTCAGAGACAAAAACATTGTCCCAAGGTCGTGAGACGCAGCCATATACATTATTGTCTATTTTAAAGCTATATATATTATGTTTGGGAAAAAGAAAATGGATGAAGCTTTCAAGGAGTGAAAAAGATGTAGATGTTCTTATTGAGGAAGACAGCTATCTATTCAGATGCAGAATAAAACAACCATGGCCTATGATTTCCTTGAACCATAGTTCTGGAAATGCATTACATTTTACTTGCCCAAATATTGTATCAGATGCACATATATCATTGCAGTGTTAATCCCAACAGACATGGATATTGCGATCATTACATAAAAAAAGGAATCCAACTCCAATGTAGTGGTACAAATGTATATTAACACATCTGTTAAGCTAAGACAGAATGTTGTTAATTCATAGTTTAATATGGTACATCAGAATACATTTAGGATTAAAAGCAATATCGAAAATAATCATAAAGAAGGATGATTCTGCATTATGCCTAAACAATTATGATATTGCTGTGCTCATCCCTAAAACAGAAATAAAACAGGCCAACATTGCTTGAATACACAATCACAAACAAAACGTTTATTTATAATGATCATAACATGATATTATTGGATTAGCCTAAATGGTGCTGCTGCCGGTGTGAGCTCCTCATAAAGGCATGAAGGTAAAATGGTGACAGATATTAACAAAAATAAACCTATTTTATTATGGCTCACAAAGTGTTTTTTGCACATGGTAAAATATCATATTTATTAAAAAGGCACCCTCAGTCCAGGTGGTGTATAAGTCATGTATCAAACACCACATATAATATCAGCTGTAAGATGTTTAACTCTTTCCAGCCGGCTAGTGCTTTCATGAGCATGCACAATTTATATTTTGATCAACATAACCTGCTATTATGGTACCATATGAAAGGAAATTACATACTGATTGCAAATCAGTCATTGGAAAACATGTATCACAAATACCTATCCTCATGTCAACCTCAATATAACCCTATATCTTCATACTGCTTGGTCAAGGGCCTCAATTTCCCTTATTCTGGAGAGTTTAACTCTTCCTCTACCAGAATGTTATTGGGTAAAATTTCACCTTATAGGGGATGAGATGAGCTTTCCTAAACTGTAGTAATCATGTAAATATTCCATCTAGAGGGGAAGGGGTGATGGTTTGAGCTGAGGTTGTTCATAAAAAAACAGAACCCTATTTCAATAAGGGAGATATGATTTAAATAGGTTGGGCACAAACATTTGAATAAAAGCAATCAATTATTACCATCAATTATTGGTGTTTCTCACCAGGCGTTTCCCATACTAAACAATGATAGTAATTTAAAAAAGGGTTTTAAGAAACCACTCTAGGGGTTTTGAGGCTACAGGGGAGGTGGAAGCGAGGCTCTGTGCCATTTGTGGTGCCCTTGGCAAAATTATAATCAAATATTGCCTTACCCTGGTAAGTCTCATTTAATTTCACAAATAACCTAATAAAATTAGATTTATTAGTCTAAATTTGGTTCTAGCCAAGTAAACATAAAACGTTATACAACATTTTACAACATTATTTAATGTTTATATAACGTTTATCTAAGACTCCTCACTATGATATAACGTTCTATGAAGTTTTAAAATGTTATTTTGACGTAGAGTATTTTTGTTAGCTGGGAGAGGGATTTGTTTGGGTAACTAATGAGATAATGTGAGAAATAAGGGATATTTATTAGGTGGGTCACACACAAATATATGCAGCTATTTCATGATCTATAGAATGTATTTCTAAAATTTGGCAAAAAACAACAATTACTTTACAGTAAATGCAGCTTTCATAGATTTTCTTCCAATCATTTATACAAATTTTCTTCAAATCATATACATATTAACATATCATTTTTCATAGCACTTAGTGAGCCTGGGAGCGACAAGCTCTACACTGTAAAAATGTATGTTGTGGGAACATGAAAAAAAAGTAACACACATGTATATCTAACACACTTTCACACACTTATACTCTACCTTTTTGTCAAATATGTAGGTTTAAAAAATGTGTACAAAATGCATACATTTCTATTGACACTAGATGGCACCATAAGTGTCTTTTGAGATATTTCAGTCACACTGCAAGATTGTCATGTTTAATGATCTGTTTTAATATTTGCAATATAATATGAGGTGTAACTTCAATGGATGCATGAAGCTAAGAAGTCTGAATTGCATTGAAGCTGAATAACCTATTCTAGGGAGGTCTAAATAATGCAGAAATTCCATACAAGGCTTTGCTATGTAGGATATCTACCACAATTATTATTGGCTACTATTGCTGTAGTGGCCGTATACATGCTGTGGTTGATGAAAATGCTCTGCTAGCAGAGCATTTGCCTTGTCTGCTGGCCATGTTGAATAACACACTTAATCCATTTAAACACTTTATTGAGCAAACACACATATTGACACACATTTTTCTACACACTTCACATTTTACACACCTTTTACGTCTACACACCTTCAAGATTAACAAGCTTTGAGAAAAGTATGCAGTGTGTTATAATAATGTGTTAGGTTAACACACATTTTTTAGAGTCGGCTGGAGAGTTTCCTACTCCATGTACAAATCAGTCTCAATGCGGTACTCCAGGTGTTTACAGCTTGGTCAAGTGTTTGAGTTCAAGAGTACATCCAATATGCTGCTATTTATTGAGCACACGGCAAGAGCAGGATGTAGAGGCTTCAGGAGGACACCTGTATTGATTTTAGATATGTCGCTGTTAATATATTGAGATAAGCCTCATGCACTACCTTGGTTTATTAATGTGCTGTTATTTGCCAGTGCTCTCGGGGGGGGGGGGGAACCACCGCACGCACACTGGTACAAACTGAAAAGTGAGCCTTAACCAAAAGCAGATCCTGCATAGTCTTGAAAAACATATCTTGCATAGTTTTAATCATAATCTTGTGTAGTCTTACTACTTCATTGGATTCTAACTATGTATACTGGTATTATACAAAGGGCACAGGACATTATAATACTATGCAGCTCTCAGAGGGTTAACACACAATAATTAATATTAAGATCTGATAGAGGTGCTCAATTGATATATAACTGATATCATATCCTCAATAGTGGCCATCCCTAGCTTATCTCTGCCAATTTCCTGCCATAAGGGTTCATAGTGGGCATGAAATCACATACTTGTCCCACTTAAATATAATCTGTATCTGTATTTATCAATATTGGTGCAAACCAAATTGGATTTCTGGCTTCTCCTTGATGGAGCTTTCATCATTTATGGAAAGGGGAAGAGCTTAGTATTTAGTGGCATTAAATATAAGTAACACAACATCTAGGTGTTATTACCTCAGTACAAAAGGCTGTGAGGGGAAGTTTTCATGGTACATTGCCACAAGAAATCCTAAATGTAAACTACAATAGGTAAAAACAAATCATATCATGGTATGTAGTGCCTTTGTAAATATAGCAATAATTAGAGGAAAATGACAAAAATGACACTTGTATAAGGAATTGCATGTAAATATTTATATTTCTATCAGTAAACAAAAGCTGTAAATTGTCTCAGTTTGGCAGTCCTTTACTATTAAATGAATTTACTGGTTTTATCACAATGTTTCAGTGTTAGTTTGTATGCATGTGCAATTTACTTAGTTTCTTTGCTGTTTAAAAAAGGGTGGAAATGGTTTCTTTCCCAACATTTTTCAAGCCCAGCCAAATTTACTTAACCCACCACTGTTAAATAATGACTGTTTCCAAATGGTGTCTAGTTTTGTGTCAAGTACCTGGTAAGGTGTTTCAAGTTCAAGAGTGCATCTCAGATAACCTAATTACCGAGGGGTATCGAAGTTTAAGGCGTCGGGTTGGGACCCCTTTTTTTAGGGTACTGTTTTCAGAAAGTATGGTACTTGAGAATGTGAAATATGTCTGTCAATTATGGTTAAACAAAATAAATAAAATTGACCAAAAAGCCGAGATTGAACTCTTCCTTTGTACAGGAGCACATTTTGAAAATGTTCATTATAAACCAAAATATAGCAATATCTGTCTTAATCAAGACTTTTTCCTGCCCAAAAATTAAGCATAGGTGTCAATATAGAATTGTGAGAATAAAATTGAGAATTTTTGAAAAAACAGCTTCCCTGAATTCATTATTCTATCATTTCCTAGCTTAAGTCATGAATGAACAAATGTCAAAGGCATATATGTCAAAGGCATATATGTCAAATCTAAACAAAGTTTACCAAGGCGTTTTCTGGCAATTCACAAAAGAAAAATCTAAACATTCCCATATTATTTTCCTGTTGCATTTCAGGCCGTCCTGTTGCGGTAAATGTGTCCAAATGGGTATTTCCTTGTGTATACGGCAGGTTTGTTTAGAGCCTGCTTTAGTTCTGTTTGGGGGTCCAGGCCCCTCTGCCCAAAAGAAACCATGAAACGACCAGGAAATAGCCTGACAAAGGGAGAGTCACTTATGGTCTGACATAGCTGAAACCCTGGTTACATTTTAGCCCTTTCTGAGCTTGATCATATAAGACAAAAAGAACAAGCATATAATCATGATATATTGAACAACATATTCATATAATATCTTAATATTTTAACTATGAAAGCCTGGACTTGTTATACTGACTACTTAAATTGTATGATCATTACATACATGAGTCCCTAATCATTGGCTTCTTACTTAGATGTTACTCTTACGCTATATTAAGAATACGATTTTGAAATTGCCATTTGAGATACTGTTGAGGTTGAGGACTGTTGTCAGTCTCATAAGGCCTAAGAGGAATTGTTGTGTTTCTGTTCTATGCATTATTGTATTCTCTATATCTACACTATGCATATGTTTAGGAAAAATGATGTATATGGATAATGCTTTCATAGAGTGACAAAAGGTACATATTCTAATCGAGGAACACAGCTATTTATTCAGGTTCAGGATGAAATAAACATGGCCTATAATTTCCTTATACGATTATTGAGAAATGTGAAGAAAAAGTATGTGTTTTTTTGGTGACCCTCCTCGGCCGATTTTTGACAGTTGACAGCAAGAATTTTCGTGGTTGACAGCATATATATATATATAGACAGAGCTGCACGCTAAAGTGCAGTAACTAGTGAAGAGTTCACTTTAAAGTGACGCTCTGTATTTATTTCAGGGTATTTCAACCTAAAATAGAAGTGCAGTGCATATTTATTTACTTCCACGGCATTTGTTTACTTCCGCGGCATTTGTTTACTTCAGTGGTGCTGCCATTTTGAATTCCGCGCAGGTCACGTGATCCTCAGTAGCCTAGCAACTCCATGGCGACCCCATGGCGACCCATGGCGACCCTCGGGAGCGTGCAATACGACCACAGGGTGCAATACGACCCAGGGTTTTTGCACGGTCCTCTGGAGTACGACTCTCCCATTGCTTTAACCTTGATAGGCCGTATTCACCATGAAATAAATATATATATATATATATATATATATATATATATATATATATATATATATATATATATTATATATATATATAAATATATATATATATATATATATATATGTGACAAAACGTGGGAAAATGTGACATTAGGGGAAAACACCTTTATTTAAGTTCATGTCTTCAGCTACAATTTGATGCTTCAAGCATCAAAATATTTGAAATAGTTGCTGAGAAATGACATCTCAAACATGGGATGGTAGGGATATGAAGGAATTCAGAATAGACTGCAATTCGATTGCATATCAATCTATTTTCAAATAATCTATATAAATCAGAATTATTAGAAATTAAACCAATAAATGCATATTATTGTACGTAGATTTGGATCTGGTAGGAATATTAGCATTCTGTTTTCAGTTCTGAAATCCTCATGGATTGGGCAATTGAATAGGGATAATTTTTATTCCAAAAGAATGAAATGATGGTTGCCATGGCAACCAAATGTCAACAAATGGGCTAAAAATGGCTAAAAACGTTCTTTTTACATTCCAAATAAGACCAATTTAGAATGAAAATAGAATTTTGATGATAGCCTCAAAAGATTCCTTGGGAAAAGTTAGTCAAAGATCATTTTGTCTTAAGTATTCACATTTTTAGCTATATCTCCTGAAATTTCATGTTTAGAGCATTTATGGCTTTTCCCCCTAATGTTACGATTTCCCAGGTTTTGTCACATATATATATATATATATATATATATATATATATATATATATATCGTTACACGATCTGCGAAAAGGGACCTTAGTGCAGGATGCATTAAGGTCCTTTTCCCCATTACATGTCACATATATATAGATAATTATATAGAAAATATATATACATGCCGTGCAACATTGTCAGAGGAGTTATATGTAATAGCAATAATTCTGCTGAGTGTGGGCGGTCATGTTAGTTCTGCACTCTAAGAACAGTGTGTTGCGGGAACATGCATAAGGAATTACACACACATATTATTCGCAACACACCTTTGAGACCAACACATTTTTTGCACAGAGTGTATAGTATGTAGTGTGTTACACCAAAATGTGTGTTAAAAGTGGCTGCAGAAAAGTGTGTACATAAGTGTGTAAACGTAAAAAAAGAGTGTGTCCTCCAAATATCACAATGCTAGGAACAAGCCGCATTGCTAGAGCAGAACCAATGTTTTTACGAGATTGCTGGTGTGGGAACGAGTCAACACCAGTTACATCGCTAGAGTACACACTGACAATTGGTAATTAAGGATCAGTCTGGCTCCATTCTTAATAACTGTCGATACCTGACTAATGCTGCAGTGTGGACTGGTTATATCATGCCCAGGATAGGTGCACCCACCGATACCTTTTTAAGAATCCCAGAAAATATGTAAAGAGCGAAAATTTATACATTATAGTCATGCAACAACAATGTTCCACAATTCGTGAATTTAAATACACCAAAAATGCACTTTTCAGCAAAATCACGAAAATGTATAGATACAGGCGAAAATATTTACATTTACAGTAGATAAGATAAGTATTAATCATCCTGTTGGACCCAGTGTATCTGTTTGCACAATTACGTGTGGCTATTGCACGTAACATTGAAAATATAGTCAGTGGATCATTGGTGACATTTAATTAACATTTTAAATCACCATACCTGCGTCAATATCTAGTAACTTAGACAAAAGAAGAAAGTTGTTCTCTTTCCATGGATTATTATGTCTATTAATATAAGGATATCAGGAGAAGGAGGAGAGAAACGTGATAAATAATGAAGAAGCACATCGTGAAATACACTGTACTGAGGGAGCAGTCAAAGAAGAAATTGCTCCCTCAGAAGCTTTTCATCACTATAGTAAGTTTCTATGTAATAATTTCGCTGTGGATCTATCCTCTTTACAATCCTACCAAGCAAAGGCAAGTTCCTCCTGAGATTACACATAGCGCTATCGAATTTGGCACAGGGCTTGTATCTACCGCTCCACAACAAATATCCTCATCATCAAGTAAACTACTGTTGGGTGTCAATCACAAAGCAACGTCACTGCCATATATTCAAAGTTATCTAAAAGAGCAAAAGGAGGTTTGTGAACATGACTTGGAAATAAAACAACTCCCCAATGGCCGGGGACCTCTATGTGAGTGTATCCCCAAAACGCTACTGCAGGAACTTCCAGTAAATTTAGACCCAGTGCCCCTTAAGGAAGCATTCCCAAGTGATACAAGGATACAATCAGGAGGCCATTGGGAGCCTTCGAATTGCACAGCCCATTACAAAGTTGTCATTGTGATCCCCTTCCGTGATCGTCGGCAGCATTTATCTGTATTACTGCGCTACCTACACCCCGTCCTACAAGGGCAGCAAGTAAACTACACCATCGTTGTAGTAGAGCAGCACCAACCAAAGACCTTCAACAAAGCCGTCATGATGAACATTGGCTACCAATATGCGGTAATGAAACATAATGCTGATTGCATCATCTTCCATGATGTGGACTTCATACCAGAGGATGGCCGCCACCTGTACAGGTGCCGCAACATGCCTGTGCATCTTGGCGCCTTCAATGACAAATTCAACTATCAACTCTATTATCCTAAAATATTTGGTGGGGTAACTGGCTTCAAACCAGAACAATTTGAAAGAGTCAACGGCTTTTCAAATCGATTCTTTGGCTGGGGAGGGGAGGACGATGACATGTATTTCCGAATACGGGACGCCCCACTTGATATTATTCGCAACCCACGAGAGGTAGCGAGGTACAAAGTCATCCCACATGAGCGCGACCAGGGAAATATTCAACCTAACAGAACAGCTATGCTGTATCGTCTTGAAAAGGACCGTCACTCAGACAGCGATGGCCTTAATACACTACAGTATGTGTTCAGAGACAGGAGGTTGGACCCTCTGTACACCTGGCTACTGGTGGACGTAGGCTCTGTAAGGCTGGAGGATTAAGGTTGCACACAGGATAATTGTCAGTGTGTGGACAAACTCTGTTGCGTGGACATTTCATGCTAGATGTACGTGGACAAACTCTGCTTTGTGAACAGTTTGTGACAGTTTTGTGTGGACAAACTTTGATTTGTGGACACTTTGTGATGGTTGGTTGTGGACAAACTGTGTTTTGTAGACATTTTGGGATGGTTGGGTTGGGACAAACTGTGTTTTTATGGATACTTTGTGATATTTTGCTGTGGACAAAATGAATTTTGTGGACACTTTTTTAGAGGTGGGTGTGGACAGAACGTGAAGTGGACAATTCGTAGCATGTGGACAAAAACGGGACTCCACACACCCTACTCACTCAGATGGCAATGCAGGTATTCTGACATAACTATGACTCAAACCTAAACATACTCCTTTAATAGAAGGTATTTAACCAATAATATATGGATAACAGGCACACGAGGGCCTATATGCGTATATAACGCCCGAGGTGCGAAGCACCGAGGGTGTTATATACGTATATAGGCCCGAGTGTGCCTGTTATCCATATATTATTAGGTTTATTATACGATTTATTGACTCAAATGTCCTTATTTACCTTTAAAACGTCCTAATTTCGCCATTTTGAATGATATCTAAGTCGTCTTGTACAGAGGGTGCAGTCGCCATGTTGTGGAAATCTTCAGTAGCAAGCTAGGCGCAGGGAGCAGTCATTATTTCAAATCGAACATACCCTCAGTATTAACTTATACGACTGTACTCCCGCGTCGCCACCTGCCGTTTTGGTTACTAACTGCTCCCCTGTATACTTCAATATAGGCAGCATTTCCCTACTCTTCTACCACTGCCAGAAATGAATGGGCGCCAGAGTGTTCGCCTCACACACCAGAGATCCCCGGTTCGAATCCGAGTGGAAACGTACCATTTCTTACCTGCCTATATTTATGTGAAAAAAAATCCCTAGAATTATTTTAACGAATAGATAAGTAAAGTCCAACTACTACCTTTATTGTAAAAAAGAAATTATAAAAATAATTTGATTTTAGGAGAAGTTATAACAAAAAGTGTAAAAATTGCTGTATCTCTGTTAATATAAGAGCTAGAGGCTTGAGAATGTGTCTGTAGACTTCTTGTTTTACCCCCTGCTTCTGTATGGCCAGCACGGCCTGGTGGATAGGGCGTTGGACTCATAGTCTTGCGGCCCCGGGTTCGATCCTCCGACGAAACGTAGGATTTTAACTGTAAATATTCACCTCAATCGTGCTGTTATCGTGTGATAACAGAACTGAGTTATCCATAAAAAGCACGATCAGAGCCCCAATCGTATAATAAAGCTTGATAATAACCCATAGTCAATCAGTCAGTTAGCTTATAGATGATGGGAAGTTAACCATTGCCAGTTTAGTTTCTATATTTTTACACTTATATAACTAGGAATAGATAATGCCTTTATCAAGTTATCAAACCTTTATCATTGCATTGATTAGCATTGTAATAGCTTTGTGATATAAATGGATACTGTTGAGGCTGTTTATTATCCTCTATTGTCTATCGATGGTCATTCTATCTGTTTTGTGATAGCAATATACAGTGTTTCATTAAATGACATCTTGCCACATTATGCTCTGACCTTTACATTTTCTTTATTTTGATAATTTTATCAAAGCCCATTTTTGCCCAGATATTGTATCAGATGTGCATATAACAGTGCAGTGCTCATCCCAATAGACAGAGGGATATTGGGATCATTACAAAACAATTCAATATAGTGATAAAAATGTCTATGAACACATCTGTTTAATTTATGCCTAAATCACAATCTAATTGGTTTAATATGGTATCTCAGAATACGTTTTGGTTTAAAAACAATGTCTAAAAGAATCATTAAGAAGAATCATTATTATATTTGATATTGCTCACTTCGCTACCCATGCTATATGTTTGTGTTTTGTGTGTATCAGACAGCTGAAGTTCTGGTATCTAATGTCAAGCATTACTGTATAACATGTTGTTTACTTTGGCCTCATTTGAAAGACGTTACTTGTAATGAAATTTGTGCCAAATAAAAATTTTGAAAACTCAAACTCAAACTCATTCTGCATTATTCTGAGAGACAACTACATGTATAATAGAGAATGTTGTTAGATCTTAGATATAAATATCACAGATTATTAGAGTATATCAAATTATATGTACCATTATCCCTGAACCATTATTTACCCTTATGCTAGTGTACCCTTAACCTCACAGTTATAGACATTCATATGATTATATAATAAGAATAGGTATATCGCTTTATATAATCATATACTATGATATAAGAAACATAGTAAATTATGAATATAAATCATGGCATATAATGGTGAACCCTGGTTATATACAACAAAATAACAGGATATACCTGGTAGACTACAGTAAGTCATAATGATTACCTGGGAGGCAGAAGTTTGATATTCCAAATTTTGAATATTAGTACTATTATAATGTGACAATTTGCATAATTGTTACAGTATTTCAGCAGCCAACTCTTCTCATTGCAGGCACAAAGATTGTATTGATGCTTAGTTATATAATTTGTTATATAAATTGGGCATTGATTTAATATATTTAATTAGGAAAACTAACCGTAGATTGTGTCTGACAATAGGTGTGTGTTTAACACTTCTATGCACAATTGTGTCAAATAAAGGTCAATGTTTCTATCTGAGTAAATAACTTTGGCTATTTATATCATAGAGCCAAGGATAGGCCTCCTTTAAGATCAGCCCTAGCCATCCTGCATGAAAACCGAATTCTTCTTTACTCACTAAAGTTAGCCTGAATACCCTAGCAAGGGGTTCTTACATGCCAAGTTATGAAAAGCTCACACACTCAGGTTGCTAGCCAACACCCTTTTATAATTGGCATTTAGACAGCTTAACATCAACGTTGTCCCTCTTGCTTTGGCTGATTATGAATAATGATATGTAGGTGCTTGGCTAACATGTTATATCGATAATAAACCAGGCCTTCAGATGACTTACTGATTTATTTCTTATGTACAAGCCAGAACCTCTAGATAAGGGTGACAGATTGAAATGTTTATGTATGTTCTAATTTCTAGCTGCAATTTAGCTATGATATATTATCTTAAAGGGGGTTTTATAACAATAGTTGTGAGATGAAACACAACATCTATTGCATATTATATTTCGTACAAGAAGTTCATTGATATCAGGTCCCAATTACTGAATCATATCCCTTGAGGTAAAGGTTATCAAACATAATCAAATGTTCATTTTCAGTGGAACACATTGTAGAACTAGGTTCTCTAAGCAGAGGTGTAATAAGACACAACCATTATGCATGTTAAGATACAAGAAAAAGGTCAGCTATGTTTTTGTCATACACAATCATGCGCTACTGCAACCATTACCATATAGTTATATTTCGCATCCAATCATACTTACTATAATATTTCATCAGGACATCTACTCTCCACTGATCCTCTCTGGTTCTGTCTGTATTCTGATATTCTTTTAGTTTGAAATATCATTATCTCACTTTAAGTATAACGTCAGTTACATCACATGTTTCCTGAGACTTGAACATTCGGCATAGACCATAATCATATGATAATACATGGACATAGACGAATAAGCATATATTATATAATATAGTAGGTATTTTGTTATAACTAGTTCCGGCAGAGGACCATATTCCTTGTTGATAAAGTTGTTAATAAAGTTTTTAGCCATTTCTGAAGCATGACCAACACATACATAACTGTATCGGTAAGTACCCGTATTAGTCATACGCTGGTACTACAATGTTAACCATTGAGGTTGGATCTATAGATACACAAAAATATAAACATGGATCTTGTCTTGGGGAAAAAATCGTACATGAAGAATGATTTTGGGAGTGGAGTTTTTATACTCAAGTACAGTAGGTAATAATAGAGGGAGGGGGACATAAATAACCAGGGCTGTAAACACCCAACCTCCTCACGGTATTTGCCAAAATTTCATTTCTGGTTTAATTCTTGAATATATCAAGGGTTTGCGCACTTTCGTGCCATCCCCTTTAGTGCAAAAAACACCAAAAAATAATCCAGTAAAGGAAGAGTTAAAGAAAGTGTCCCCAAAGTACTCCACGCTGTTTTTCATATGATTGACCATTCGGATGTATTACCTTGCACAACAATGTCGAGAAATCTCTGGTTGGTCTTATTCTATCATCTCTGTACATGTATGAATGAGAGTGCGCTCTGACGTAGATGTCATGAAAGCTCTCACTTAAGGCTAGGAAATAAGAGGTAGGCAGGAGTAACCAAATTTAATTACATTTTATAAATGAAGGATATTACATACATTTTTTTACACAGTATTTGACATGTTGTGTGTATTTATGAACAGATATACAATTGATTGACGTTTGAATTGTATATTGTTGGTTGAGGTAAATTGTTATACCAGTAGGGTATACTTGGGGTATGTGATATTTCTTGCCACCAGCTGTCTTCCATCACCACCCCTGAGCGCATTTCACGCCAATGAGTAACCAATTCAATGGGTGAGCACATCTTCTATCCTTTAACAAGTTAGCCTTCGCATCTCGATAAATAATTATAGTATCAATTAGATGGCGATATTTCAGACATAATTTTAAACAATGATTTTGTGCATAATGTAGAGGTTTACAGTATACATCAGCAGTAGAAAGGAAAATTATATCCGCATCATCAAAATAAGTAATAATTGTAGCTTTAAATATGTGTATGGCTAGCTTATTATGAAAGAAAGGTCGGAGTGGACAGAGCTTGTTAGTTTTATTTGCGCCAGTTTTAGAAATGTATTTCAGATGAAAATTATGAGACAAAAGTATTACACCCCAATACTTGTAGCTAGGCACTACTTGTAGCTTTTCATCGTCAAACTTTCAGTTCACATCTAGAGAATTTTACTTACATTGACTAGCTGCAAATATCATAAATTTGGTTTAAGTGACACTTTGTGATGGTTGGGTGTGGCCAAACTGCATTTTCCGGACATTGTGTGATGTTGAGTGTAGACAAGCTGTATTTGTGAACACTTTATGGTGGTAGGATGTGGACAAATTGTTATTTATGGCCACTTTGTGAAGGAAGGCTGTGGACATATTGTATTTTGTGGACAGCTTGTGATGGTAGGCTGTGGACATAATGTCATGTAGACACTTTGTAGCCTGTGGACAATACGGGCACAACACCCCCCCCCCCCCATTTCCCCCAAAAGTATGGCCCTAGGATTTACAATTATATATTATAGTTGATATCTAATTTAGATGTTGATTAACTCATTTTAAATCAGCAAAAAGCAAACAATATCACCTAACGGTGAGTATTGGCTAATATACTATTGGTCATTATACCAAATAAAAGCTCTTGATGAACTGTACACGAATATGGCAATATCAAAACATTTTATGTGTGCGACTTCTGACCTTTTCGTTAAAACGGGTCACATAATCTTATATCAGATCTATGACCTGAGAACTCCTTCAGTTTTTAAAATGAGGATTTAATCTGATAAACTGTGGACGCTACCGTGTGGATGCTGTAAGCACATTCAAAAGGCATGGTCAGTTTTCATTTGGGTATTGAATATAGGTTTCCTGTAAACAAAGTCTTATATATAATTCTGAAAACCTCTCCTATGTTCTGTTCTGGTTGTAACAAGAGAAAAAAGGAAAATGCGGTTTCACCAAACTTTGAGCTTTAAGCTTTTCATGCTGGTCATCTTTTCCTATGTAACTTATCGGACCTATATGACCTATGTCACCTCCAATTCTTCGTTAACCATGAAAACTGGAAAGCTAGACCCATGCTCATTAGGTACATTGGCAGTGGTGCCAGCAACGGCAAAAAGGATGGGATGCACCAATTGCCAAAACATAACTTGTAAGGCTCTGTTGTTCCCACCCCATTCTGCTGAATTGTTTAAAAACTCCATAATGTGGATGAAAATGCACCCAGTGAGCTTGCAACCTCCTGAAACCTACGTAACTCTGACTCACAACTGTAACCTGTTTCAAGCAGCACACAGTTATCATACTGAACCACCAGAGAAAGAAGAGGCTGACTTCCCCATAGCGTACAATATCATCATGCACCAAGATGTTGAGCAGGTTGAGCGGGTCCTACGGGCCATCTACCGTCCCCAAAATGAATATTGCATCCACGTTGATGCAAAACAAAAACCTGTTATCCATAATGCAATAAGTGGAATTGCGAACTGTTTCCCAAATGTTCACATCGCAACAAAACAAGAGCGGATTGTCTACGCTGGGTTTTCACGCCTTCAGGCTGATATCAACTGCATGGATGATCTATTGAATAAGGTCATCACTAAGTGGAAGTATCTAATCAATATTGCAGGTCAGTCATTTCCACTCAAAACCAACCTTGAGATGGTCAGAATCTTGAAGGTCTACAATGGCTCTAATGACATTGAGGGTATCTCTGGGAGTCAGGTCATCCGAGGCCGGTTCGAGAATGAGTGGTTGGAAATATACAACAGCACCTCAGATTCAGGTCTTAGGAAGACCACAAATAAAAACTCAAAGCCTCCCTATGATATTGACATCATCCGAGGAAGCGCTTATGGCATATTCAGCCGTGGCTTTGTAAAATATATTCTGAATAATAAAAAGGCTCAAGCTCTATTACAGTGGTCTAAGAGGACCTATAGTCCAGATGAACATTATTGGGCCACACTACACCACCTTTACACCAATCCCCATCTTAAAACTCCAGGCGGCTACCCAGGTGAGGGGTATTTTATTCTAAAGATGAGAATATAAATGAATGATACAGAGATGATGTTGATAGCTATACAAATATGTTAAAGTATAGCATTGTCTGAACTGATGATATGCTAGTTCCTATTGATTAGGATAGAAATAGTTTAGAAACAGGTGAGATCACTGGCATCTTGTGATGTGACAATCAGTGTTTGACAGGGACGTTAGGTACTTATAATATATGTAAAATATCACTTTCTATATTAGAAATGCAATACTTTATAATGATATATTCAGGTACAATCAGCATAAAGGATCCTTAGTACAAGGTACACTAAGGTCCCTTTTCCAATGTAAAGTGCTCTCACACATGATGTATTTTGAGGAAAATTTGATTATCATGAGTCATGAGTTTATTCTGAAAGAAGTGACTCGCATTGCTCATAAGCAAGGAAATTGCCAATACTAAATACTCTAATGTCCCCCTCATCTCAACCAACATTCAAACGTGCTATAATGGCAACACCTACATACTTCAGGCATACCATCAACCTCATAATATAAGCGTCAATCTATAGGCCTGATTCCATTAGAGCGATCTTTTCATCCTTTGTTCTGGCATGTTTCTCATGGTTTTGCAAGAGTGTCACCCTAAGTGTCGGCCTCTCAATAGTGACAGTCAGGGTGAGATTGCCATGTCTTGCAGCTAGTAGTGTCGCTGTTGTGGTGTCTGGTCTCATGCCACTGCTTGGAAAAAACGGTGGAAGACTATTCGGATGTCAACAATTTAAGACCACTGTCCATCCTGCCATTCCCAACCAAAATTCCCAAAAAAGAATTCCCCAAACTAAATATTTACCAGTAGCCTTTCTTAATTCGCCATCTTTGTAAATTATATTATTAATCAAGTAATGAACAAAGTGTCACTAGTATGATTTTAGTTTTCAGAAAAGCATTTGATACCATTAATCAGATGCCCTTCGTCCTAA
The DNA here is from genome assembly GCA_947462335.1 of Harmothoe impar. Taxonomy (NCBI): domain Eukaryota; kingdom Metazoa; phylum Annelida; class Polychaeta; order Phyllodocida; family Polynoidae; genus Harmothoe; species Harmothoe impar. The sequence goes on from OX381718.1 coordinate 50,284,765, forward strand.
GGGCCAAAATCATACTGTAGATGCTTGAATATGACTCTTATGATATGACTCAGCAGTCCCAACTTCAAGTCACACACCAAATACCTACAACAGAGTACTCAAATTATACTTATTCAGAAGAATTTGGAAAGAAATATCCCGAAAGATGTTGCCCAGAAGGTAGTAAAGGTGCATGATGCCACCTGTCCTTGAATATAATGATCTTAATTACATGGTCAGTACCAGGCCTTTCCTCGCACAGGTCAGACACCCATAGTGTTTTCTCTCATCAAAGTTATTATCACGGAACAAAATCATCTTTTCTTAAAGCTCAAATACAATTAAATACTCCAATACCATCTGAGTATAATAGCACACCAATGTCGTGCTTGGACACTCCACCATGTATCCGGGTTCAACAACATCGAACCCATAATATCCTGTACTAACACTGGATACCTAAAACAGGTCACTTGTACATTCAGTTCAATTATCAACTGTTGTCGGTTAGTAGCTTCTTGTTCTATTAGTTATGGAAGGCTTATAATGAGCTTCTTTAAAAAGGAGCCACCAGGCAAGCTTTTAAAGCAAATGCTACATACCACTTACCATTGACCATTTTATTATATAACTGTGCATTGAGTTTGCCACATGAGCTGGAACTCAGCAAAACATTGTCAGGCCCCGTATGCGATTCAAGGGTGTCTTGGATAAGGACTGCTCTGGAGTAACGGCTCAGACTGACATGACTCAGAAATAGCTGAACAGCTTCAGTGATATATGCAGATACTACAAAATCCTACTTCCAGAGCCTGTCTTGATATCTTTATGTTTGCATACGTTGAGAATGTGCAAAAATAAGTAATTCCCTATTGATGTAATCATATACTGGCAATTTCAAACCTTTTCAGGCAAACCGGATGCAAAGCCATGGTTGGCAGTCTTTGTAGCTTGGCGAGGCCGTGACAAATGTAAAGGCATGTGGAAGCATGGTGTCTGCATCTTTGGTGTCGCTGATATTGCTGCCCTCATCCAGCGACGAGAGTTCTTTGCAAACAAGTTCTACATGACATTCCAGCCATTTGCTTTGGACTGTATTGAAGAGTGGTTAGAATACAAAGTTAGGTGTCCTCCAGAATTTAACAAAGAATATTACTTGTCACTACCATATGTTCAGCACAATCTCAGACCCTGGTAGAATCACAGTTCATTAAAAGAGGCCTGCGAATTTATCAATCATTATTGGTGGAACACCCTTGATTCTTTTCCCATATGCTTTAGCATGCCGAAGTGAGAATATATACTCTGTGTCCATTGATAGTGATCGGCAGGTTATGATGTTTGCACATCCTCTTCAAAAGCCTACTTTCTAAAAGTATTACCTGTGTTTAAAAAGGAAAAAAAGAGGGAAGCCAAGCAGATACATTTAAGATGTTGCTCAAAAAGGCATCTATAGAAGAATGAAGCGGTGCTTGAAGATTTCTTGCATGAAAGACCCAAAACTCTTCTTTACTCAATAAAGATAGCCATATAAGGTTGATGGATTAAATCAGTCTAGCCTGTTCTAAGTTCTAAGTGTGGTCTATTGTAGATAGTGAGATGAAACAGAGCATTTATTGCATAGTATATATTTGCTGGTTACATGCAATTATCCAATTACCTAATCATTTATTCCTTCGAGGTAAATGTTGTCACACATAATCAGTTTTCAGTGGAACAGGTATAAACGCAGGTTCTCTTCAGGAGAAGTGTGAAAGACACAACCTTTATTCATGTTATGATCCAAGCCATAGGACAGCTTTTCTATTGTCACCCACAACCATAAACTATCATAACAATATCCATACAGTTATCATTCATATCATGCTAAGTACTAATCATACTAAGTCTTATTATTACATTTCATCAACACATCCATTCACATCTGATCCTCTCTTGTTCTGTTTGAATTTCAACATAGCGCACACAAAATTACATAATGTCCTATCATTGTATCTCACAATTGTTATTCAATGTTACATACCAACAACACACCAATACAGAATTATTCCATCTCAGCTGACAACATTCCATTTTTGGAATGCAAAAGGAACATTTTTTGCCATGGAAACATGGAAAACTACATTTAATATTTTAGCTCAAGATATCTCATTTTAAAGCCTGCAACATAAACTTTGAAAAGCCATTTCCCCCTGGAGGCATGTTTTCCCTCATTTGGCCACATACATTGTAATGATTGTAGCTACATAATGTCCAAGACAGACAGGCCATTGATATAGTTACACTGTGCTCAGCGTGCACTGTTACACTATAATGAACAAAGCGTGACTTCTCTGCGGCTATAACGCACGGCCAACCATTCTATAAATATGTGTACAGGCAAGGGGAAAGGGATATCCGACGAAAATGTCAACTTTAAAATTGATATCATAAGCTTTCCATTGATATATTACAGAAGAGGATATCATTTCTAGTTTTTGAGAAATGGCTATATGAATATGGGTGGGCATGGCCCTGTCCAAACCCCCAATTGGCTCTAAGTCTCATAGTTTCCAAGATATCTCTATCTAATTAGCATAATTAGAATAATTAGAAAATGATCATACATTTTCCTCCTATAGGCCATAGCTTTTGATCTAGAAATGATAATTTTATTCTGTTTTGACCATAGTAATCCTTGTGATTCATTCTATCAATGGGCTTCTTTATTTTCTGTATTTGGAATGAAAATCATGTTTCCATGGCAACACATATCAACAAAGACACTCATTTAGGCTCTAAAACGTTCTTTTTGCATTCCAAATAAGGAAGCTTTTCACTAGAAATGGAATGTTTTGTATAAAACTACTGAATTCTCCAGAAAAAAGTACCAAAAAACAAATATTAGCCTGTTTCTTCCAATTAAGGCCATGGTGGAGCCCCCTGGTGGCTAAAATTGGTACTAATCCCGCGGGGATACCCCTTTCTGCTTGCCTGCTCACATATATATATATAAATATTATATATATATATATATGTATATATATAATATATATATATATTTATAGAATATATATATATATATATATATATTATATAAATATATATATATATATAAATATATATGGTTACAATAACATGTTATACGGGTTATTGATTTATATCCGCAACTAAAGTACCAAACTATCAACCATTTAGTTCAATCTCACCACCACTAGGTGGGGTCACACATACCAGCGGCCATTGTCATACGCTGTCCATTCCTCTTCCTTTGCTTGACGTGTGTGCATCGTCCATATTTTTAGTGTTAGGGGGATATATATATATATATATATATATATATGGGTGGGGGTCAAGAAAATGTCCATTTCCAGGAAAAAAACAATAATATTTTCGAATTGCCCAAATGTTGTAGCAGATTTGTCTATATATAAAGGAGGCAATGAACCTTCACATTCCCAAATTTTGTGATACTAGGATTCTTAGTTTTTTTTCTATGTAAGTTTGAAAAATACAATTACAAATGACACAAAATTGTGTTACGTTCACCAGATATTATCATAAACATGAAAATAGTGAAAAAATATGATGACATATTTTAGTTATGAACTTTATTCACTGAATTAGGGCGAAAATGTGTTATTTCCTACCATGTAACAGGGTGCTGTACGCTTTTCTCTATTTTTAATTCCCCTTTGTGATTGTTTGATAGCTAGAGTCAATTGAGGGCCAGTTGGTTTCTGTCTAAATCGAACCTATAATCTTTTTAAATAAGGAAAAGTACTAACATGGCAGAGTATTAAGCTAGCTGTAAAACCCAGATGAAAGTATACAAAGTATATCAGAAGATATTTTGTATTTTCTGCCATTCTATTGTGTTCATTTTACTATTCAGAGGTGATCAGTGGGATCTGGTGAACGTAACATAACAGAAAAATAGAGGAATTATAATGAAATAGTAGTCAATAATAGCATTGTTTTCAGTTAGTTGTGGTATAATACCTATGCAAAAAAAGTCACAGCATGTCCCAGATATTTAATATAAGATTAATGAGACAATTACACCAAAATTCTGTTGTTTTCAATATATCTGGTGAATGTAACATCAGGTGAATGTAACACAAAAATTGAATAGTTTCTTGAATGAAATATGTTTATGATAAAATGATGGAAACAGGTCAGTGTCATATGTAATGCTCAGATATACTTGGACAATTTGTGTTACAGTTATATTTTTATTATTTATACATATTTCTGACTTTTTCATAAATCTGGTGAACGTAACATGTCAGAAAATAAAGCACATGTTGTTTTGATAGTTCTTAAAATAACATAAATTATGCATTCATCCACACATTTCTTTGTTGATAGGTTTGTCAAACAGACATACATGTGGCCTATCAAAAAGAAATAACAAAAAAGGACATATTTTCGTGACAATTTACCCTCACCGTGGAACCAAAAAGAAATCTCATGAACCTAACATAATTCTGGTAAACGTAACATAATTCTAGTGAACGTAACATAATTCTAGTGAACGTAACATAAATTGATATCTTAATTTACAAAGACAAAGACATTGCACCTAGTTAAGATTCTTATTGTATATGGTGCAGGTAGTATGTAGCCACCACATGGATATTTCGCTTCCTCCTTAGAGGACATTTATTATTCAAAATGTTTAAATAAATCTGGTGAAGGTTACATCCAGTGAAAACAATAGTTTTTGCTTGTTTGATGTAAATTAGAAAAAATCCATCGATATGGGAGTGTAGAGCTTACACAGTCATACACTTATCCAATGCAGGTAATATGTAATTTTATGCAGGATTTGTATAATTGATTACTTTTTCAAGAAATTTGGTTTAAACAGGTCGTTTTTAATTCCTTCTTTGGGCTCTAATATCACCAACAAAATGATCAATTTTCTTAATTTTTATCATTCTGCCCAAGAGTATAGGTGTCGGGGATATGCCTTAGGGCATAAAACATCCATCTAGTGTAATATTTTACCAAAAAGTTCAAGTGTTACCAAAAAGTTCAAAAGTTCAATAATTTTGATGAAGCTGTATTTGAAAATCATTTATGAATAAATACACGTTTACAAATTCAATATTCATCTAATAGTCAGTGCAAAAGTCATATTCTACCCGAAGATCTGATAGAGATGTTCCGTTAATATATTACTTATGATCATATCCTCAACATTTAGATATCGTCAGCTTATCTTCACCAATTTCCTGCCATAAGGGTTCATATCAGTTACTTGTCCTACTTATATCTAATCTGTATCTTTATTAACGGATGCTGATCTATAAGTGCAAACCGAATTGGGGACATGCTAGGTAATGTTAATTCAACGCTGATACATGTTATTTAGGGGTTAATCTGATAATGTTATGCGAAAAACGTTATATTAATGTCTTGGTTAACGTTTCCCTAATAACTGCAAAGGGATGATGATAATTTGAGGTTAACTTGAGGTTTATCAAATATTGTTTCTCTGCCTAATGTTAGATAAACATTCAAACTCCAGAAAATGAAGTTTTTCATTGAATTATTGCCAAACCAATGTATACAATTATTCTCTATTTAGTGGGTTTTTTAAGTAAGTTTATTGACATATCTCATGTAACACAAACATGGTCTGCAAAAATTGTCAGGTGAAAACAGAAAAGAACATAAACAGGAAATAAAAGGATTGAAGTCTTTTTGAGCAATTCATAATATTATGGGCAATTCTTCTATTTTGGACTGCTTCTAGGAATATAATGCTCCTCAAGATCGATTGTTCATAGGTACTTGGAGTTGATGTGGCTGACATCATCAAAGTTTGTTTTTGGAATATAACTATACTAAAGGGCGAGAGTCTATATAGTTTTACTGATTGTTAAGATGACGGACAAATAAAAGTCACAATATATGGAAAACCTTATCCAATAGCTCTCTAAGGAGAGGAAGTGGAAGAGGAAAAATTGAGACATCCCAGGTAACAAAGAATATTAAGTTAATGTTGATGCACGTTATTCAGAGGTCATCTAGTATAGCATGTATTTCTTCTGTGTACTTGGATTCTGGACGACTCTATATCACGAAATGTTGACATGTGATGCTATATTTCACGTGAGTTAAATGTATATATAGGTGTATAAATATTTTATAAAAGCCATAAAATATCAAATTTAGTAAATCATGCCCGGCACCTATATTCCTCCAAACCTGTGTTCACTATCCTTCCTCATAATATAATAATAATATTATAATAATTAATTACCTATGAAATTATATAGCTACCGGTAATTATATTATACACTTCTCGACAACTGCAATAATTAATATAATAATGTTATTTAATTATGTTAGCTACCGGGACTTATATGCTATTTCATTATAATATGGATGGATCATCTGAATTTGAATTTATTTTCTTCTATACTCACTAATGCTTTCAATATATGATATATAAATGTCTATCTGGTCTATCATGATCGGACTCGGCTACAATTACAATGGGAACAAGGGTTTTACCTATGTACGACCATAATTTAGGGAGCTAGGGGCAAAAAAAACCTCACAAATGGGTGTTTTTAGCTTTTATTCACTATTCAAAAATTAGAAGTATAAACCCATTTCTTTATCATGACAGATTCCCAATACAGTAGGGAATAGTTTAAGACCAGTTAGTCGATGGTAAATATGCTGTATGGTTCAAGGTACAGGGGTACCTTTTGAGTAGACCCGATGGATCCCTTAGAAAATGTGCCCTATGCAAGTGTCCTGATTAACCATGGTATGATAAAAGTGTATCATATACCTATGTATTGAAAACAAAGAGTGTAAGTCTAGCTTTAATAGTCTTCCCTGTAGAGCATATTGAGTTTTGAGTTTAGATACTTTATTTGGCATTGATACATCACAATCGCAGGGCATTTTTTAATTAAGGCCAATTGATCTTAGTCCTAATTTAGGGGTAGTTTATATGTAGACCCGATGGATCCCCTATTTAAATTTATATCCCCAATGCAAGATATATTTAACTTTTAACATAAAATTTAATGTACCTTGATATCAAAGGAACTTTGCTGGCTAGTAACTACGGCTAAATATAAAATGCAGACCGGATGGATCCCTTGTAGACCCGATAGACCCCCTTCCTTAAAAGGTACCAAGAAGAGGCATTATGTACATATTAGGTTATATGAATTGGAGCTAAGAATGCAATATTTAGATTAAAAAGCAATTGAGATGGACATTGTGGCCTAATAGATCAGAAGGTTGTGTCATACATCAGTTAACATGTAAACCCCATGGATCCCTCCATTTCACAACTCTCAATCGTTATAACATGCTTCATACAAGATTCATTGAACTCCGACCTTATAACAGCCCTTCTGAGACAAAAACCTACCATATGGACGGTTGTTAAAGAGAATCTACATTTTGCCATCCTTTGTTACTGTGATTACCATGAGGAAAACGGTATGTATAGTAGGTTTGAAGCCATTTATTACACCCAAAACACCCCTTTCTGAGCTGCTAAGGGAACCATATGGTAGACTCAACCCCTAATATATTTATCATTTAAAATGGCGAAAGGTAGCATCCTACATACTTATACAAAGTTATTTACACCTGAAAAGAGGGATCCATTGGGTCTACATGATAGCTAGAGTGCTCATCTTCAATTCTGTACTGTGAATTTATTTAACCTACCCCAATATATGGAGTTTAATACCCACCACCTAAATCATGAATACAAAAAAAGGTTTTAGCGATACTCAGAGATTTACTTTGGACCCCCCTCCCAGCTCAAATCCAGACGATTCCTGACATTTGGTCTTATATTGGTGTGTTGTTGGTATGTCACATTGAATGACAATCATGAAATACAATGAAAGGACATCATATAATATTGTGTACGCTATGTTGGAATTCAAACAGAACCATAGAGGATCAGGTGTGAATTGATGTATTGGTGAAATATAATGATAAGACTGCTATCAGGAGACTTCGGGTAGTCCAAAATAAATGCCTGCGCCTATGTATGGGCATAAAGGACCCCCGTGGTATCACATTAGATGCGCTACATACTCATTGTAAACTGGAGAAACTATCCAGTCGAAGACGCACCCTTTTATTGCCACTAATGTATCGTTGGTCACTCGATTTGGATACTAAGGGGCCATGATAAAATCAAACTCAAAGTAAATAGGCCTAGATTAAAATCATACAGATCAAGTCCTCTTTATAGAGGCATGCTACAATGGAATTCATTAACCGCAGATGTCCACAATGTATTAACACTTGATGCATTCAAGACTTAACTGTGATACCTATACAATTGTCAGCCATTTTTGTTAAGGCTATACCGTCCATTTTCTTGTACTGACGAAAAATGAATCTTAGTTCAAACTTACTGTGATAATTGACTCTTTAATTAGACCTAAATGTGTTGTAAAGCAGCCATTGCAGTGTAGCAGATCTCCTCGGACTTCATACTAGAAACATGTCAGAACAAATAATCGCTTGTGGAAACCATTTTACCCCACTCTCTCTACTCTATGTAAGAGACCATTACTGTGCGCTATGTCAACTTATATTTTGTTTCAACATGACTGTATTTGGAAGAACATCGACGTAAATTATGGTCAATAAACTTTATTAAGCTTCAAACTTCAAACTTGATTTGCTATGAAAGATAACTGTATGGGTATTTTAAAGGTTGTGTGTGACAATAGAAAAGTTATCCTATGGCTTGGATTATAACATGAATAAAGGTTGTGCCTTTTACCCCTCAGCTTTTTAAAGAACCTGGGTTTATAACCTGTTCCACTGAAACCTATCAGTTAATTTTGTTTGATGAAATTTACCTCAAAGGAAGAAATGATTAGGTAATTGGGACATGATATCAGATACATTGCATGAAACCAGCAAAATTATATAATATGCAATAAATGTTGTGTTTAATCTCACTATCTAGAATAGAGCACACTTAGAAATAGAAGAGACTAGACGGATTTATTCCATCAATCCTATCTGGAGGTATTTGGTAAAATACATTTTGTGTATTTTTAGATATCATTGGGTTCGATCTGTTGAAAAAAAGGTAATAAATACAACCCTTTAGAACTAGAATAAAATAACCCTATACTACCAGACTAAAATAAAGCACCATTTCATTCTTCTATAGATGTTTTTTTAGCAACATCTAAAATGGATCTGCTTGTCTTCCGTCATTTTTCCTTTTTAAACACAAGCATCATGAATTTTTAAGAAAGAAGGCTTTTGATGAGGATGATTAAGCATTGCAAGTGACATTTATTGCATTTCCAAAACTATGGTTCAAGGAAATTATAGGCCATGTTTATTTTCTCATGTATCTAAATAAATAGCTGTGTTCCTCAAAAAGAACACCTACCATTTGTCGCTGTATGAAAGCATTATTCACTATCATTATTTTTCCCAAACATATGCATAGCATTGATTTAGAGAATATAAGAATGATTAGAACAGAAACACAACAATTCATCTTAGGCCTTATGAGACTGACAACAGTCTTCCCCGTTTAAAGACAGGTGTGACAATCAAATTTTATTAAGGACAGTCCATACTTAGTAGTGATATTATGAATATAAGTCATAATAATGCATTTTCATGACATTGTTGATGGTTAAAATCCTATACCATTTTCTTTGGTGAAAAATATGTGTGTGTATTTTTGGATCTCATTGAGTTCCATCTGTCGAAAAACAAGATCATGAAACAATAACGCTGAAGTACCAAAGTAAAATAGGGGGAATTTTGGTCATAACATTATAAATAGTTCTTGAGAGAACAAGTCTTCAAAAGTACCATAAGGCTCTGAGCCATCAAGCATCCTGTGTGAGAAGAGTTTCAGTGTAAATTCACCTTGAAATTGTCCATCGAGACTGTAAAAATTGATAATGTCTTCCACAGAGGTCTTTTACTCTCACTTATTATTGCAATCTCATATCTTCTTTCCTGATATTGCCATCCGGATATATCAAAGGGTGTTTCCTTTCCAGTTTCTCTCTAAAAGAATACTGAACTTGTTGAGAATAAGATTTGATCCACCACAACCCTATAGTACCAGACTAAAATAAAGCAAATTTTGGTCATACATAATTCTCGAGAAAACAGGTCTTTAAAAGATTCTAAACTCTCTCAGCCATCAGGATTGCTGTGTGAAAAGAATTTCAGTGTATATAACTAATTCAGCCTAAAATTGTCCATCTAGAGTGTCAAAATTGAAAATGTCTTCATTAGGTGTATTTTACTCTTACTTATTTTTGTCGTCTCATATCTTGTTTCCTAATATTGTCATCTGGAGATATTAAAGGGGCTTTAATATGGCAGTCACTCTTTAAAAATACTTCAATTTTTGGAAAAGCAATACTCAAATTAGGTGAATATAAATTTGTGAGAATTGTATCATATAGTGTAATATTTTATTTTGAGATGTACATTTGAGTAACACCTAACCAAGCAGCTAATAAACAAGTTGTAATGTATTCAATTGTTATTTAATTTTGTAATCAGTATAACAAGCCCAGGCTTTCATAGTTGAAATATTAAAATATCATATGAAGATTTGTAAATGTATGTTGTTGGGCCATGTCCACTTCACAACAGATATTGTCAAGACTTACCTGAACATAATTGAAAAAGCTAAAGTCAGTACAGAATAGACCCGCTGAAACCAGTGGATCATGTTAGTGCCGTGTACATTATGGCATCATCTGGCTAGATTTGCTCTTGACCTTCCAACACTTGACTATAGACCCAAGACACAATTTTCGGCTGATTTCACCTACAAACTATTTAAGAATTTAGATTTCTTCACAAAATGTCCTCTCTTTTTGGTTTTGATTAAAAAGTTATACTCTAAGCTGTCTAAAGAATGTTTCGTTTTTGTTTGGCCAATAAGATCTCTTTGACCGATTTGCCTCACAAATTTCAAAAAAGGCCAAATAAGGTGCAGCCTAAATTACTTTGACAAAAACTGGGATCACTTATTAATTTTCAAGCACCATTTCATTCTTCTATAGCTGTTTTTTTTAGCAACATCTTAAATGGATCTGCTTGTCTTCCCTCATTTTTCCTTTTTTTAACACAAGCATCATGAATTTTTAAGAAAGAAGGCTTTTGATGAGGATGATCAAGCATTGCAGGTGACATTTATTGCATTTCCAAAACTATGGTTCAAGGAAATTATAGGCCATGTTTATTTTCTCATGTATCTAAATAAATAGCTGTGTTCCTCAAAAAGAACACCTACCATTTGTCACTGTATGAAAGCATCATTCACTATCATTTTTTTCCCCAAACATATGCATAGCATTGATTTAGAGAATATAAGAATGATTAAAACAGAAACACAACAATTCATCTTAGGCCTTATGAGACTGACAACAGTCTTCCCCGTTTAAAGACAGGTGTGACAATCACATTTTATTAAGGACAGTCCATACTTAGTAGTGATATTATGAATTTAAGTCATAATAATGCATTTTCATGACACTGTTGATGGTTAAAATCCTACACCATTTTCTTTGGTGAAAAATATGTGTGTGTATTTTTGGATGTCATTGAGTTCCATCTGTCGAAAAACAAGATCATGAAACAATAACGCTGAAGTACCAAAGTAAAATAGGGGGAATTTTGGTCATAATATTATAAATAGTTCTTTAGAGAACAGGTCTTCAAAAGTACCATAAGGCTCTGAGCCATCAAGCATCCTGTGTGAGAAGAGTTTCAGTGTAAATTCACCTTGAAATTGTCCATCGAGACTGTAAAAATTGATGATGTCTTCCACAGAGGTCTTTTACTCTCACTTATTTTTGCAATCTCATATCTTCTTTCCTGATATTGCCATCCGGATATATCAAAGGGCCTTTCCTTTCCAGTTTCTCTCTAAAAGAATACTGAACTTGTTGAGAATGAGATTTGATCCATCATAACCCTATAGTACCAGACTAAAATAAAGCAAAATTTGGTCATACATAATTCTTGAGAAAACAGGTCTTTAAAAGATTCTAAACTCTCTAAGCCATCAGGATTCTTGTGTGTAAAGAATTTCAGTGTATATAACTAATTCAGCCTTAAATTGTCCATCTAGACCATCAAAATTGAAAATGTCTTCATTAGGTGTATTTTACTCTTACTTATTTTTGTCATCTAATATCTTGTTTCCTGATATTGTCATCCGGAGATATAAAAGGGACTTTGATATGGCAGTCACTCTTTAAAAATACTTCAATTTTTGGAAAAGCAATTCTCGAATTAAGTGAATATAAATTTGTGAGAATTGTATCATATAGTGTAATATCTTATTTTGATATGTATATTTGAGTAACACCTAACCAAGCAGCTAATAAACAAGTTGTAATGTATTTAATTGTTATTCAATTTTGTAATCAGTATAACAAGCCCAGGCTTTCATAGTTGAAATATTAAAATATCATATGAAGATTTGTTGTTGGGCCATGTCCACTTCACAAAAGATATTGTCAAGATTTACCTGAACATAATTGAAAAGGCCAAAGTCAGTACAGAATAGACCCGCTGAAACCAGTGGATCATGTTAGTGCCGTGTACATTATGGCATTATCTGGCTAGATTTGCTCTTGACCTTGCAACACTTGACTATAGACCAAAGACACAATTTTTGGCCGATTTCACCTACAAACTATTTAAGAATTTAGATTTCTTCACAAAATGTCCTCTCTTTTTGGTTTTGATTAAAAAGTTATACTCTAAGCTGTCTAAAAAATGTTTCATTTTTGTTTGGCCAATAAGATCTCTTTGACCGATTTGCCTCACAAATTGCAAAAAAGGCCAAATAGGGTGCAGCCTAAATTACTTTGACAGAAACTGGGATCACTTATTAATTTTCAAGCACCATTTCAATCTTCTAAAGATGTTTTTTTTAGCAACATATAAAATGGATCTGCCTGTATTCCCTCATTTTTCCTTTTCAAACACAAGCATCATGAATTTTTAAGAAAGAAGGCTTTTGATGAGGATGATTAAGCATTGCAAGTGACATTTATTGCACATCCAAAACTATGGTTCAAGGAAATTATAGGCCATGTTTATTTTCTCATGTATCTAAATAAATAGCTGTGTTCCTCAAAAAGAACACCTACCATTTGTCACTGTATGAAAGCATTATTCACTATCATTATTTTCCCCAAACATATGCATAGCATTGATTTAGAGAATATAAGAATGATTAGAACAGAAACACAACAATTCATCTTAGGCCTTAGGAGACTGACAACAGTCTTCCCCGTTTAAAGACAGGTGTGACAATCACATTTTATTAAGGACAGTCCATACTTAGTAGTGATATTATGAATTTAAGTCATAATAATGCATTTTCATGACACTGTTGATGGTTAAAATCCTACACCATTTTCTTTGGTGAAAAATATGTGTGTGTATTTTTGGATGTCATTGAGTTCCATCTGTCGAAAAACAAGATCATGAAACAATAACGCTGAAGTACCAAAGTAAAATAGGGGGAATTTTGGTCATAATATTATAATTAGTTCTTGAGAGAACAGGTCTTCAAAAGTACCATAAGGCTCCGAGTCATCAAGCATCCTGTGTGAGAAGAGTTTCAGTGTAAATTCACCTTGAAATTGTCCATCGAGACTGTGAAAATTGATAATGTCTTCCACAGAGGTTTTTTACTCTCACTTATTTTTGCAATCTCATATCTTCTTTCCTGATATTGCCATCCGGATATATCAAAGGGTGTTTCCTTTCCAGTTTCTCTCTAAAAGAATACTGAACTTGTTGAGAATAAGATTTGATCCACCATAACCCTATAGTACCAGACTAAAATAAAGCAAATTTTGGTCATACATAATTCTCGAGAAAACAGGTCTTTAAAAGATTCTAAACTCTCTAAGCCATCAGGATTCTTGTGTGAGAAGAATTTCAGTGTATATAACTAATTCAGCCTTAAATTGTCCATCTAGACTGTCAAAATTGAAAATGTCTTCATTAGGTGTATTTTACTCTTACTTATTTTTGTCATCTAATATCTTGTTTCCCGAAATTGTCATCCGGAGATATTAAAGGGGCTTTGATATGGCAGTCACTCTTTAAAAATACTTCGATTTTTGGAAAAGCAATTCTCGAATGAGGTAAATATAAATTTGTGAGAATTGAATCATATAGTGTAATATCTCATTTTGATATGTATATTTGAGTAACACCTAACCAAGCAGCTAATAAAGAAGTTGTAATGTATTTAATTGTTATTCAATTTTGTAATCAGTATAACAAGCCCAGGCTTTCATAGTTGAAATATTAAAATATCATATGAAGATTTGTTGTTGGGCCATGTCCACTTCACAAAAGATATTGTCAAGACTTACCTGAACATAATTGAAAAGGCCAAAGTCAGTACAGAATAGACCCGCTGTAACCAGTTGATCCTGCTAGTGCCGTGTACATTATGGCATTATCTGGCTAGATTTGCTCTTGACCTTGCAACACTTGACTATAGACCAAAGACACAATTTTTGGCCGATTTCACCTACAAACTATTTAAGAATTTAGATTTCTTCACAAAATGTCTTCTCTTTTTGGTTTTGATTAAAAAGTTATACTCTAAGCTGTCTAAAAAATGTTTCATTTTTGTTTGGCCGATAAGATCTCTTTGACCGATATGCCTCACAAATTGCAAAAAAGGCCAAATAGGGTGCAGCCTAAATTACTTTGACAGAAACTGGGATCACTTATTAATTTTCAAGCACCATTTCATTCTTCCATAGATGTTTTTTTTAGCAACATCTTAAATGGATCTGCTTGTCTTCCCTCATTTTTCCTTTTAAAACACAAGCATCATGAATTTTTTCGGAAAGAAGGCTTTTGATGAGGATGATTAAGCATTGCAAGTGACATTTATTGCATTTCCAAAACTATGGTTCAAGGAAATTATAGGCCATGTTTATTTTCTCATGTATCTAAATAAATAGCTGTGTTCCTCAAAAAGAACACCTACCATTTGTCACTGTTTGAAAGCATTATTCACTATCATTATTTTCCCCAAACATATGCATAGCATTGATTTAGAGAATATAAGAATGATTAGAACAGAAACACAACAATTCATCTTAGGCCTTAGGAGACTGACAACAGTCTTCCCCGTTTAAAGACAGGTGTGACAATCACATTTTATTAAGGACAGTCCATACTTAGTAGTGATATTATGATTTTAAGTCATAATAATGCATTTTCATGACACTGTTGATGGTTAAAATCCTACACCATTTTCTTTGGTGAAAAATATGTGTGTGTATTTTTGGATGTCATTGAGTTCCATCTGTCGAAAAACAAGATCATGAAACAATAACACTGAAGTACCAAAGTAAAATAGGGGGAATTTTGGTCATAATATTATAATTAGTTCTTGAGAGAACAGGATTTTCAAAAGTACCATAAGGCTCCGAGTCATCAAGCATCCTGTGTGAGAAGAGTTTCAGTGTAAATTCACCTTGAAATTGTCCATCGAGACTGTGAAAATTGATAATGTCTTCCACAGAGGTTTTTTACTCTCACTTATTTTTGCAATCTCATATCTTCTTTCCTGATATTGCCATCCGGATATATCAAAGGGTGTTTCCTTTCCAGTTTCTCTCTAAAAGAATACTGAACTTGTTGAGAATAAGATTTGATCCACCATAACCCTATAGTACCAGACTAAAATAAAGCAAATTTTGGTCATACATAATTCTCGAGTAAACAGGTCTTTAAAAGATTCTAAACTCTCTAAGCCATCAGGATTCTTGTGTGAGAAGAATTTCAGTGTATATAACTAATTCAGCCTTAAATTGTCCATCTAGACTGTCAAAATTGAAAATGTCTTCATTAGGTGTATTTTACTCTTACTTATTTTTGTCATCTAATATCTTGTTTCCCGATATTGTCATCCTGAGATATTAAAGGGGCTTTGATATGGCAGTCACTCTTTAAAAATACTTCGATTTTTGGAAAAGCAATTCTCGAATGAGGTAAATATAAATTTGTGAGAATTGAATCATATAGTGTAATATCTCATTTTGATATGTATATTTGAGTAACACCTAACCAAGCAGCTAATAAACAAGTTGTAATGTATTTAATTGTTATTCAATTTTGTAATCAGTATAACAAGCCCAGGCTTTCATAGTTGAAATATTAAAATATCATATGAAGATTTGTTGTTGGGCCATGTCCACTTCACAAAAGATATTGTCAAGATTTACCTGAACATAATTGAAAAGGCCAAAGTCAGTACAGAATAGACCCGCTGAAACCAGTGGATCATGTTAGTGCCGTGTACATTATGGCATTATCTGGCTAGATTTGCTCTTGACCTTGCAACACTTGACTATAGACCAAAGACACAATTTTTGGCTGATTTCACCTACAAACTATTTAAGAATTTAGATTTCTTCACAAAATGTCCTCTCTTTTTGGTTTTGATTAAAAAGTTATACTCTAAGCTGTCTAAAAAATGTTTCATTTTTGTTTGGCCGATAAGATCTCTTTGACCGATTTGCCTCACAAATTTTGAAAAAGGCCAAATAGGGTGCAGCCTAAATTACTTTGACAGAAACTGGGATCACTTATTAATTTTCAAGCACCATTTCATTCTTCCATAGATGTTTTTTTTTAGCAACATCTTAAATGGATCTGCTTGTCTTCCCTCATTGATCCTTTTTAAACACAAGCATCATGCATTTTTCAGAAAGAAGGCTTTTGATGAGGATGATTAAGCATTGCAAGTGACATTTATTGCATTTCCAAAACTATGGTTCAAGGAAATTATAGGCCATGTTTATTTTCTCATGTATCTAAATAAATAGCTGTGTTCCTCAAAAAGAACACCTACCTTTTGTCACTGCATGAAAGCATTATTCATTTTCATTATTTTTCCCGAACATATGCATAGCATTGATTTAGAGAATATAAGAATGATTAGAACAGAAACACAACAATTCATCTTAGGCCTTATGAGACTGACAACAGTCTTCCCCGTTTAAAGACAGGTGTGACAATCAAATTTTATTAAGGACAGTCCATACTTAGTAGTGATATTATGAATTTAAGTCATAATAATGCATTTTCATGACACTGTTGATGGTTAAAATCCTACACCATTTTCTTTGGTGAAAAATATGTGTGTGTATTTTTGGATGTCATTGAGTTCCATCTGTCGAAAAACAAGATCATGAAACGATAACGCTGAAGTACCAAAGTAAAATAGGGGGAATTTTGGTCATAATATTATAATTAGTTCTTGAGAGAACAGGTTTTCAAAAGTACCATAAGGCTCCGAGTCATCAAGCATCCTGTGTGAGAAGAGTTTCAGTGTAAATTCACCTTGAAATTGTCCATCGAGACTGTGAAAATTGATAATGTCTTCCACAGAGGTTTTTTACTCTCACTTATTTTTGCAATCTCATATCTTCTTTCCTGATATTGCCATCCGGATATATCAAAGGGTGTTTCCTTTCCAGTTTCTCTCTAAAAGAATACTGAACTTGTTGAGAATAAGATTTGATCCACCATAACCCTATAGTACCAGACTAAAATAAAGCAAATTTTGGTCATACATAATTCTCGAGAAAACAGGTCTTTAAAAAATTCTAAACTCTCTAAGCCATCAGGATTCTTGTGTGAGAAGAATTTCAGTGTATATAACTAATTCAGCCTTAAATTGTCCATCTAGACTGTCAAAATTGAAAATGTCTTCATTAGGTGTATTTTACTCTTACTTATTTTTGTCATCTAATATCTTGTTTCCCGATATTGTCATCCTGAGATATTAAAGGGGCTTTGATATGGCAGTCACTCTTTAAAAATACTTCGATTTTTGGAAAAGCAATTCTCGAATGAGGTAAATATAAATTTGTGAGAATTGAATCATATAGTGTAATATCTCATTTTGATATGTATATTTGAGTAACACCTAACCAAGCAGCTAATAAACAAGTTGTAATGTATTTAATTGTTATTCAATTTTGTAATCAGTATAACAAGCCCAGGCTTTCATAGTTGAAATATTAAAATATCATATGAAGATTTGTTGTTGGGCCATGTCCACTTCACAACAGATATTGTCAAGACTTACCTGAACATAATTGAAAAGGCCAAAGTCAGTACAGAATAGACCCGCTGTAACCAGTTGATCCTGCTAGTGCCGTGTACATTATGGCATTATCTGGCTAGATTTGCTCTTGACCTTGCAACACTTGACTATAGACCCAAGACACAATTTTCGGCTGATTTCACCTACAAACTATTTAAGAATTTAGATTTCTTCACAAAATGTCCTCTCTTTTTGGTTTTGATTAAAAAGTTATACTCTAAGCTGTCTAAAAAATGTTTCATTTTTGTTTGGCCAATAAGATCTCTTTGACTGATCTGCCTCACAAATTGCAAAAAAGGCCAAATTGGGTGCAGCTTAAATAACTTTGACAAAAACTGGGATCACTTATTAATTTTCAAGCACCATTTCATTCTTCTATAGCTGTTTTTTTTAGCAACATCTTAAATGGATCTGCTTGTCTTCCCTCATTGATCCTTTTTAAACACAAGCATCATGCATTTTTCAGAAAGAAGGCTTTTGATGAGGATGATTAAGCATTGCAAGTGACATTTATTGCATTTCCAAAACTATGGTTCAAGGAAATTATAGGCCATGTTTATTTTCTCATGTATCTAAATAAATAGCTGTGTTCCTCAAAAAGAACACCTACCTTTTGTCACTGCATGAAAGCATTATTCATTTTCATTATTTTTCCCGAACATATGCATAGCATTGATTTAGAGAATATAAGAATGATTAGAACAGAAACACAACAATTCATCTTAGGCCTTATGAGACTGACAACAGTCTTCCCCGTTTAAAGACAGGTGTGACAATCAAATTTTATTAAGGACAGTCCATACTTAGTAGTGATATTATGAATATAAGTCATAAAAATGCATTTTCATGACACTGTTGATGGTTTAAATCCTACACTGTTTTCTTTGGTGAAAAATATGTGTGTGTATTTTTGGATGTCATTGAGTTCCATCTGTCGAAAAACAAGATCATGAAACAATAACGCTGAAGTACCCAAATAAAATAGGGGGAATTTTGGTCATAATATTATAATTAGTTCTTGAGAGAACAGGTCTTCAAAAGTACCATAAGGCTCCGAGTCATCAAGCATCCTGTGTGAGAAGAGTTTCAGTGTAAATTCACCTTGAAATTGTCCATCGAGACTGTGAAAATTGATAATGTCTTCCACAGAGGTTTTTTACTCTCACTTATTTTTGCAATCTCATATCTTCTTTCCTGATATTGCCATCCGGATATATCAAAGGGTGTTTCCTTTCCAGTTTCTCTCTAAAAGAATACTGAACTTGTTGAGAATAAGATTTGATCCACCATAACCCTATAGTACCAGACTAAAATAAAGCAAATTTTGGTCATACATAATTCTCGAGAAAACAGGTCTTTAAAAAATTCTAAACTCTCTAAGCCATCAGGATTCTTGTGTGAGAAGAATTTCAGTGTATATAACTAATTCAGCCTTAAATTGTCCATCTAGACTGTCAAAATTGAAAATGTCTTCATTAGGTGTATTTTACTCTTACTTATTTTTGTCATCTAATATCTTGTTTCCCGATATTGTCATCCTGAGATATTAAAGGGGCTTTGATATGGCAGTCACTCTTTAAAAATACTTCGATTTTTGGAAAAGCAATTCTCGAATGAGGTAAATATAAATTTGTGAGAATTGAATCATATAGTGTAATATCTCATTTTGATATGTATATTTGAGTAACACCTAACCAAGCAGCTAATAAACAAGTTGTAATGTATTTAATTGTTATTCAATTTTGTAATCAGTATAACAAGCCCAGGCTTTCATAGTTGAAATATTAAAATATCATATGAAGATTTGTTGTTGGGCCATGTCCACTTCACAACAGATATTGTCAAGACTTACCTGAACATAATTGAAAAGGCCAAAGTCAGTACAGAATAGACCCGCTGTAACCAGTTGATCCTGCTAGTGCCGTGTACATTATGGCATTATCTGGCTAGATTTGCTCTTGACCTTGCAACACTTGACTATAGACCCAAGACACAATTTTCGGCTGATTTCACCTACAAACTATTTAAGAATTTAGATTTCTTCACAAAATGTCCTCTCTTTTTGGTTTTGATTAAAAAGTTATACTCTAAGCTGTCTAAAAAATGTTTCATTTTTGTTTGGCCAATAAGATCTCTTTGACTGATCTGCCTCACAAATTGCAAAAAAGGCCAAATTGGGTGCAGCTTAAATAACTTTGACAAAAACTGGGATCACTTATTAATTTTCAAGCACCATTTCATTCTTCTATAGCTGTTTTTTTTAGCAACATCTTAAATGGATCTGCTTGTCTTCCCTCATTGATCCTTTTTAAACACAAGCATCATGCATTTTTCAGAAAGAAGGCTTTTGATGAGGATGATTAAGCATTGCAAGTGACATTTATTGCATTTCCAAAACTATGGTTCAAGGAAATTATAGGCCATGTTTATTTTCTCATGTATCTAAATAAATAGCTGTGTTCCTCAAAAAGAACACCTACCTTTTGTCACTGCATGAAAGCATTATTCATTTTCATTATTTTTCCCGAACATATGCATAGCATTGATTTAGAGAATATAAGAATGATTAGAACAGAAACACAACAATTCATCTTAGGCCTTATGAGACTGACAACAGTCTTCCCCGTTTAAAGACAGGTGTGACAATCAAATTTTATTAAGGACAGTCCATACTTAGTAGTGATATTATGAATATAAGTCATAAAAATGCATTTTCATGACACTGTTGATGGTTTAAATCCTACACTGTTTTCTTTGGTGAAAAATATGTGTGTGTATTTTTGGATGTCATTGAGTTCCATCTGTCGAAAAACAAGATCATGAAACAATAACGCTGAAGTACCAAAGTAAAATAGGGGGAATTTTGGTCATAATATTATAATTAGTTCTTGAGAGAACAGGTCTTCAAAAGTACCATAAGGCTCCGAGTCATCAAGCATCCTGTGTGAGAAGAGTTTCAGTGTAAATTCACCTTGAAATTGTCCATCGAGACTTTGAAAATTGATAATGTCTTCCACAGAGGTTTTTTACTCTCACTTATTTTTGCAATCTCATATCTTCTTTCCTGATATTGCCATCCGGATATATCAAAGGGTGTTTCCTTTCCAGTTTCTCTCTAAAAGAATACTGAACTTGTTGAGAATAAGATTTGATCCACCATAACCCTATAGTACCAGACTAAAATAAAGCACATTTTGGTCATACATAATTCTCGAGAAAACAGGTCTTTA
This sequence comes from Harmothoe impar, assembly GCA_947462335.1. Taxonomy (NCBI): domain Eukaryota; kingdom Metazoa; phylum Annelida; class Polychaeta; order Phyllodocida; family Polynoidae; genus Harmothoe; species Harmothoe impar. The sequence goes on from OX381718.1 coordinate 50,306,125, forward strand.
AAAGATCCTAAACTCTCTAAGCCATCAGGATTCCTGTGTGAGAAGAATTTCAGTGTATATAACTAATTCAGCCTAAAATTGTCCATCTAGACTGTCAAAATTGAAAATGTCTTCATCAGGTGTATTTTACTCTTACTTATTTTGTCATCTAATGTCTTGTTTCCTGATATTGCCATCTGGAGATATTAAAGGGGCTTTAATATGGCAGTCACTCTTTAAAAAGACTTACCTCTTTGGAAAAGCAATTCTCAAATTAGGTGAATATAGATTTGTGAGAATTGTATCACATAGTGTAATATTTTATTTTGAGATGTATATTTGAGTAACACCTAACTAAGTAGCTAATAAACAAGTTGTAATGTATTTAATTGTTATTCAATTTTGTAATCAGTATAACAAGCCCAGGCTTTCATAGTTGAAATATTAGAATATCATATGAAGATTTGTAAATGTATGTTGTTGGGCCATGTCCACTTCACAACAGATATTGTCAAGACTTACCTGAACATAATTGAAAAGGCCAAAGTCAGTACAGAATAGACCCGCTGTAACCAGTGGATCCTGCAAGTGCCGTGTACATTATGGCATTATCTGGCTAGATTTGCTCTTGACCTTGCAACACTTGACTGTAGACCCAAGACACAATTTTCGGCCGATTTCACCTACAAACTATTTAAGAATTTAAATTTCTTCACAAAATGTCCTCTCTTTTTGGTTTTGATTAAAAGGTTATACTCTAAGCTGTCTAAAAAATGTTTCATTTTTGTTTGGCCAATAAGATCTCTTTGACCGATCTGCCTCACAAATTGCAAAAAAGGCCAAAGAGGGTGCAGCCTAAACTACTTTGACAAAACTGGGATCACTTATTAATTTTCAAGCACCATTTCATTCTTCTATAGCTGTTTTTTTAGCAACATCTTAAATGGATCTGCTTGCCTTCCCTCATTGATCCTTTTTAAACACAAGCATCATGCATTTTTTTAGAAAGAAGGCTTTTGATGAGGATGATTAAGCATTGCAAGTGACATTTATTGCATTTCCAAAACTATGGTTCAAGGAAATTATAGGCCATGTTTATTTTCTCATGTATCTAAATAAATAGCTGTGTTCCTCAAAAAGAACACCTACCTTTTGTCACTGCATGAAAGCATTATTCATTTTCATTATTTTTCCCGAACATATGCATAGCATTGATTTAGAGAATATAAGAATGATTAGAACAGAAACACAACAATTCATCTCAGGCCTTATGAGACTGAGAACAGTCTTCCCCGTTTAAAGACAGGTGTGACAATCAAATTTTATTAAGGACAGTCCATACTTAGTAGTGATATTATGAATATAAGTCACAAAAATGCATTTTCATGACACTGTTGATGGTCTAAATCCTACACTGTTTTCTTTGGTGAAAAATATGTGTGTGTATTTTTGGATGTCATTGAGTTCCATCTGTCGAAAAACAAGATCATGAAACGATAACGCTGAAGTACCAAAGTAAAATAGGGGGAATTTTGGTCATAATATTATAATTAGTTCTTGAGAGAACAGGTCTTCAAAAGTACCATAAGGCTCCGAGTCATCAAGCATCCTGTGTGAGAAGAGTTTCAGTGTAAATTCACCTTGAAATTGTCCATCGAGACTTTGAAAATTGATAATGTCTTCCACAGAGGTTTTTTACTCTCACTTATTTTTGCAATCTCATATCTTCTTTCCTGATATTGCCATCCGGATATATCAAAGGGTGTTTCCTTTCCAGTTTCTCTCTAAAAGAATACTGAACTTGTTGAGAATAAGATTTGATCCACCATAACCCTATAGTACCAGACTAAAATAAAGCACATTTTGGTCATACATAATTCTCGAGAAAACAGGTCTTTAAAAGATCCTAAACTCTCTAAGCCATCAGGATTCCTGTGTGAGAAGAATTTCAGTGTATATAACTAATTCAGCCTAAAATTGTCCATCTAGACTGTCAAAATTGAAAATGTCTTCATCAGGTGTATTTTACTCTTACTTATTTTGTCATCTAATGTCTTGTTTCCTGATATTGCCATCTGGAGATATTAAAGGGGCTTTAATATGGCAGTCACTCTTTAAAAAGACTTACCTCTTTGGAAAAGCAATTCTCAAATTAGGTGAATATAGATTTGTGAGAATTGTATCACATAGTGTAATATTTTATTTTGAGATGTATATTTGAGTAACACCTAACTAAGTAGCTAATAAACAAGTTGTAATGTATTTAATTGTTATTCAATTTTGTAATCAGTATAACAAGCCCAGGCTTTCATAGTTGAAATATTAGAATATCATATGAAGATTTGTAAATGTATGTTGTTGGGCCATGTCCACTTCACAACAGATATTGTCAAGACTTACCTGAACATAATTGAAAAGGCCAAAGTCAGTACAGAATAGACCCGCTGTAACCAGTGGATCCTGCAAGTGCCGTGTACATTATGGCATTATCTGGCTAGATTTGCTCTTGACCTTGCAACACTTGACTGTAGACCCAAGACACAATTTTCGGCCGATTTCACCTACAAACTATTTAAGAATTTAAATTTCTTCACAAAATGTCCTCTCTTTTTGGTTTTGATTAAAAAGTTATACTCTAAGCTGTCTAAAAAATGTTTCATTTTTGTTTGGCCAATAAGATCTCTTTGACCGATCTGCCTCACAAATTGCAAAAAAGGCCAAAGAGGGTGCAGCCTAAACTACTTTGACAAAACTGGGATCACTTATTAATTTTCAAGCACCATTTCATTCTTCTATAGCTGTTTTTTTAGCAACATCTTAAATGGATCTGCTTGCCTTCCCTCATTGATCCTTTTTAAACACAAGCATCATGCATTTTTTTAGAAAGAAGGCTTTTGATGAGGATGATTAAGCATTGCAAGTGACATTTATTGCATTTCCAAAACTATGGTTCAAGGAAATTATAGGCCATGTTTATTTTCTCATGTATCTAAATAAATAGCTGTGTTCCTCAAAAAGAACACCTACCTTTTGTCACTGCATGAAAGCATTATTCATTTTCATTATTTTTCCCGAACATATGCATAGCATTGATTTAGAGAATATAAGAATGATTAGAACAGAAACACAACAATTCATCTCAGGCCTTATGAGACTGAGAACAGTCTTCCCCGTTTAAAGACAGGTGTGACAATCAAATTTTATTAAGGACAGTCCATACTTAGTAGTGATATTATGAATATAAGTCACAAAAATGCATTTTCATGACACTGTTGATGGTCTAAATCCTACACTGTTTTCTTTGGTGAAAAATATGTGTGTGTATTTTTGGATGTCATTGAGTTCCATCTGTCGAAAAACAAGATCATGAAACGATAACGCTGAAGTACCAAAGTAAAATAGGGGGAATTTCGGTCATAATATTATATATAGTTCTTGAGAGAACAGGTCTTCAAAAGTACCATGAGGCTCTGAGCCATCAAGCATCATGTGTGAGAAGAGTTTCAGTGTAAATTCACCTTGAAATTGTCCATAGAGACTGTGAAAGTTGATAATGTCTTCAACAGAGGTCTTTTACTCTCACTTATATTTGCAATCTCATATTTTCTTTCCTGATATTGCCATCCGGATATATCAAAGGGTGTTTCCTTTCCAGTTTCTCTCTAAAAGAATCCTGAACTTGTTGAGAATAAGATTTGATCCACCACAACCCTATAGTACCAGACTAAAATAAAGCACATTTTGGTCATACATAATTCTCGAGAAAACAGGTCTTTAAAAGATCCTAAACTCTCTAAGCCATCAGGATTCCTGTGTGAGAAGAAATTCAGTGTATATAACTAATTCAGCCGAAAATTGTCCATCTAGACTGTCAAAATTGAAAATGTCTTCATTAGGTGTATTTTACTCTTACTTATTTTGTCATCTAATGTCTTGTTTCCTGATATTGCCATCTGGAGATATTAAAGGGGCTTTAATATGGCAGTCACTCTTTAAAAAGACTTCTCTTTTTGGAAAAGCAATTCTCAAATTAGCTGAATATAGATTTGTGAGAATTGTATCACATAGTGTAATATTTTATTTTGAGATGTATATTTGAGTAACACCTAACTAAGTAGCTAATAAACAAGTTGTAATGTATTTAATTGTTATTCAATTTTGTAATCAGTATAACAAGCCCAGGCTTTCATAGTTGAAATATTAAAATATCATATGAAGATTTGTAAATGTATGTTGTTGGGCCATGTCCACTTCACAACAGATATTGTCAAGACTTACCTGAACATAATTGAAAAGGCCGAAGTCAGTACAGAATAGACCCGCTGTAACCAGTGGATCCTGCAAGTGCCGTGTACATTATGGCATTATCTGGCTAGATTTGCTCTTGACCTTGCAACACTTGACTATAGACCCAAGACACAATTTTCGGCTGATTTCACCTACAAACTATTTAAGAATTTAAATTTCTTCACAAAATGTCCTCTCTTTTTGGTTTTGATTAAAAAGTTATACTCTAAGCTGTCTAAAAAATGTTTCATTTTTGTTTGGCCAATAAGATCTCTTTGACCGATCTGCCTCACAAATTGCAAAAAAGGCCAAATTGGGTGCAGCTTAAATAACTTTGACAAAAACTGGGATCACTTATTAATTTTCAAGCACCATTTCATTCTTCTATAGCTGTTTTTTTAGCAACATCTTAAATGGATCTGCTTGCCTTCCCTCATTTTTCCTTTTTAAAAACAAGCATCATAAATTTAAAAAAAAGAAGGATTTTGATGAGGATGATTAACCCTTTGAGGCCGAGTGTCGACTATAGTCGACATAACTCTATGAGAATCAGCAAAGGCTCAGCCCTGAGAGAGTGCCTGTGAAAATGTCTCGCCCCTATCACCAGCAAATCATTTTTTTGGTCGGCCTTAAAGGGTTAAGCAGTTCAAGTGACATTCATTGCATTTCCAAAACTATGCTTCAAGGAAATTATAGGCCATGTTTATTTCATCCTGTACCTGAATAATGTCCATATTATTTTGTGCCACTGTATGGAAAATATACCAAACTTTGATAGACACCTCTTAGATTAAATCACAGGTATTTATAATTTTGATGCATTTCTATAAATAAGAGCTCAAGGTGATGTGTGCTTCCCAAGTTTTACTAGTGCAAATAACCAGAAATAGAGATGTATGTTTCGACTGATGGTGAATATTCAAACAAATTAACCAAGTTACATTGGAATTGCTTCTTTAACAAGTTCATGAATTCATTCAGAATTATCTTACTGACTAGTTGATATTGTTATGCTTTGACAAGTTCACTACCATTTAGGGCGGTACACTTATTCATATTGAGAGGAAACAAAGTGACATATATTAATAAGGGACTGGTCATCTTTCAACAATAGGGTCCTGCATGCATAATTGAATTGCAAAGCAGGTTAAATATGTGTATAACTATGCCTCCAGTGTAACGTGCCTATACCCTATTGAAAGATCTAAAGGTAGCATAATTTAGAATTGAAGAGTAATTTAGTGTTCTGATGTTATCAATGCTTTGTACTTTGCAGATTTACACACAAATGTACAATAACTTGGACAATGAACAATGATGTCTAGATGCATTGAAACATTGAATGTTACTAGATTGAATTATGTAAATCAGTACAACGCTCTCCGGTCAAGTAGTGTGTCATTTAAATAGCTGCCATTGCGGTCTGAGTGAGGTGATGGCAGAATGGGCATGGTCTGATTAAAATATTGTCTTCTTATTGGTCTAAAAGCAGCAAAAATTGTACCACATGGGCAAGTGATGAGCTTTTCCTCCATTGTTCTTACATAGAACCAAAATATCAGTGGGGTGAGTGCAAATATCTATGGGATTAATGTCCGTTGTTCAATGTATATGTAAAGTAAATCTTGTTTTATCGATGGTGAAGTACATGTAATGTTGTGTTACTTATGTCTGATGTCACCAAGCACATAGCGCCTCCCTCCCCTTCCATATATAATGAAAGTTCCATCAGGTGAGGTTAACATTGATAAATACACATAGATATTAGATATAAGTAGGACAAGTATGTGATTTCATGCCTGCTATGAACCCTTATGGCAGGAAATTGGCAGAGATAAGCCAAGGATGGCCACTTTTGAGGATATGATATCAGTAATATGTCAATTGAGCACCTCTATCAGATCTTAAGGTTGGTAGCTACCTATTGATCCAAGTCAACAGAATTTCTCCTATTTTCTCTTAAAAGTAGTTTAAATCACACAAATCGGAAAATGGAAAGAAGAGTTGGGGGTCCCGAATTACCTTTTTGATATGGAATTTTGAAAAATAGAAGTATTTACCTTTTTCTCTAAAAAAGTAGGAAAAAAATTGAAAACTTCCTTGGTTTTATTCAATATCAACCGTTGAGCATAGAAACATGAAATATCACATGTGAAGTGCCCCAATGTTATCCTTTACTTGAGTAAAGTGTATAGTTGTATGAGAGGGCATTCCGGGTAAAAGTGTAAGGTTTCGAGAAATGGGAATGGATAAGTTATCATAGTTTTATAGTCTTATTGGGTAAATATTGTATACAAAGTCAACAGAATTTTTTTAACTCTCTCAGAAAATTGTTCATATAATTTGCTAACATATAAAAGTGTTTTTGATAGGTAGTCCCCCGCATAATCTTCGGGTTTTGTACCTTTGAAGATAAAAAAAATAATGCAAAAACGACTTAATTTCATATTCAAAGCATGATATAATGGAGAAAATCATCAAAATCTGGTTATAAAATCTGCTCATTAAATAATATTGGTTGTTTTAAGCAATATGATAAGCTCTATAGTATTTCTAGAAAGATTCAGTGGTAAATAATGCCAATGCACTAATTCATATAAAAATAGGAAATATTGTCAGTTATAAATATATCAATATTCAAAGGGCCATAAAATGCTCAATATCTTCAAGAACTCAAATATTCTAATATGATATGGGAAACTCCTATATGTATAAGCCTATTGAATATGAGCGCATTGTGATGTACCTAAGCTGTGTGCGCAGAGACCTGCGCAGTGAGTTCATTTTCAACAGGTAGTGACCAACCTTAATATTAATTATCAAGTGTTAACCCTTTGATAGCCTCATAGTGCTTTAATGTCCACTGTATTATAATACTCAAATGATATTTTCGGGATTTACTATTTTTCAAATCATTAGGACCTATTCAGTATGTATATACACACTCTCACAAAATAAACAGAACATGTATGACTATGTATGTATATATATGCTATGTAAAGTATGAAAGGTGAACCAAAGCGCCCTCCGTCATGGAACGACCTGGCCTGTCACTAAAACATATGAACAATCAATGACTCTCTAATTATTATGATGTATGCACTTGCTTTATATGCATTGTTTCTTATTGATGAATTTACAATATTGGCAACCATGAAAAACGTATGTAATATGACTGTTATTAGCCAATAAAAACATTTAAAACTGAACTGAACTGTTGCCAAAGTATAATATTGATGCCAGGGTGTACAAAGGGCACTATATATGCGTCAATTCTGGGAATGAGATATGTTGTTTTGCATCCAAACTCTATATATTATGATTGACTGTAGTCTACCAGGATGCATCATGGTGAACCATAATGTAGGATAGTATACCCTGTTATTCTGTTGTACAAATAAGCAGGGTTCACCATTATATGTCAAGATAGAAAAAGCCAATATATTGAAATAGTTAAATCCATAATATACTATGTTTCTTGGATCATAGTTTATCATGATATATGATTATTACGATATACCTCAGTAGTTCATATTATATAATCATATGACTGTCATGTCTATAACTGTGAGGGTAAGGGTATACTTGCATAAGGGTAAATATGGTTCAGGCATGATGGTATATAATCTTATATACTCTAATAATCTGTGATATTTACATCTAGGATCTGAAAACATCTTCTATCATAGTTGTTTAGGAAGAATGCAGAATGATTCTTCTTTGTGATTATTTGAGACATTGCTTTTAAACCAAAATGTAATCTGATATACCATGTCGAACCAATTAGACTGAGATTTAGGCCTAAAGTCGACCATATTATTTACTACAATAACATGGTATCATTCTCCTATTATCATATCAGCTGTTGCCTGAACAGAAAGATAATTGGACTACCTTTTAGGCCTATGAAGTAACAACATTTCTGTCTTAGTTAAACAAATGTGTTAACGGGCATTTGTGACACTTGAAGTTTGATTACTTTTTTATGTAATAATCACAGTATCCATATGTCTATTGAGAATGACACGGCACTGATATATGTACATCTGATAAAATATCTGGGCAAAAATGGGCTTTGATAATATCCAGTTAAGGAAAATGTAACGGTCAAAGCATAATGTGGCAATACGTGATTTGATGACTTTATATTGCGCACACAAAACAGAAATCGAATGACCACCAATAGACAATACAGCACAAAGAAACTGCCTCAAGGGTCTCCATATATATCACAAAGCTATTACGGTGCTAATCAATCCAATTATAAAGACTTGATAATTTGATTAAGGCATTATCTATTCGAAATTATAAGTGTAAAAATACAGAAACTAAACTGTCAACGGTTAACTGCCCATGATCTATCATCTAACTGACAAGTTGACTATGAGTCAGCATGGCCTAATACCAAAATTATTGGGAGTTTCATATCCTTGATCTCCTTTATAGAAATAGTTAGATCTATAGAAAAAAGGCATGACCTTATGCGTATAATATGCTGTTATAATGGCAACATTCTGTTCCCAGGTGGGCCATCCTAAGTGATAACATCTTACCAGCTGAACTGGTGTATCTTCCAGTGCTTTACACTCATGTTCAGTAACTTCCATGAGGGTTTCTATCCAAATATCAATACTCCGTGGTTTTATGAAAAAGGTACCATTGATATTATGAGTAAGGCAAATGTGGTTTCAATATCCAGGTCTTGCAACAAAATGAAGGCAGAATTCTTTTGCATGTTTTAAAAAATAATAGTTTTATTGACAACATTTCACATAAAGTAATGCGATCCTCCAATGAAGTCAGAGTAGAACAGGGACGGTAAAAAAACGGAAAAAATATTGATTTAACTAAAGTTTTGAAGATTTGCAGCAGCAGTTCATGTGGAATTATGTGGGCATAAGTTTGAGGAAACTATGAACGTTGAATTTTCGCTGAGATCCTTTTGATAAAATACCTATCCCAACTACCACATTGATATGTAATTTATATTAATCAATCCTAATATTTTACTAGGATTAGAATTCTTTAGAGAACCACTGACACCAAAATAGATGAAATACTCGATAGCATCAATGACTTTTTGTATCCTTCTTTGTAAGAGGTAATAGACCCGTCTTTATTAGACATGAGTGGATTAAATAATAAAAAATAACAAATAACAAAAATTATATGAAGTCCATAGGCGCCTACTCAGTTGTGAAGTACTAACTTGAATTTACTGAATCATCCAAACCCTTTGTTGATGTCCAAATACTGATATAAATGCTTTTAACCCTAGCTCAGCTTGTTTGGTTCTGTATGCATTCCTTTTTATTTCAAAAGTAACTTATTCAACATTTCAGTAAATATTACTTCTATACCAATGTAATAATATTTGTGTCTTATGTTGAATGCTTTATGCTTTAGGGTGCTGAATATTCAATACATTGTTTAAGGTGCTGAGCATTCAATGTCCATTACTATCAAGACTCTCTAGGTGATGTATTAGCACTTTCAATAGCGTGACCAGGTCATAATTTGGGGTTTACGCTAGCCATTTGCTATATTGCCAGTGGTGAATTGAAACTCAATCTGGCGACCCACCCGCGTATGAATTTACCAGACTGGCGAATTACACACCAGATGGTCAGAGGCACTGTTTGGAATACCCTGTAAAACATATTGTTAAAAAAGTTGAGATCAAGGGAAGCAAATTAGTTAAAGTACTGGGACTCCTCTATCCTATTTATAATCAGCGAATACCCATTGGTGACACTACTATAATCAACTTTTGTTTATATGATAGTTCTAACTGTTATTCCCTCCATATTGCACTGAGGTCCCTTTGTGCAGCTCGTCTGACCGGACACTTCTATCAGATCTTCAGGTAGAATATGACTTTTGCATTGACTATTCGATGAACATGATTATTACCAGTGCAATAGGCTACTTTCTTGTGATGGCCTATACACTTCCTTTATCATAATATGCTGTCTATGGCCTTGTATAATTAAGCTGTTATTTTTTTGTATGCTATTTCATTATAATAAATAAATAAATAAATGTATATGTAATATATATAATTATATATATATATGTATATATCTATCTATCTATCTATATATATATATATATATATATATATATATATATATATATATATATATATATATATATATATATAGGTGTGTTGTTGAATATAGGTTATATTGAATAACTATAGTAGGATACAATGAAAGGACATTATATAATATTGTGTGCGTGATGTTGGAATTTAAACAGAACCAGAGTGGATAAGAAGAGAGTAGATATGTTGGTCAAACATAATAATAAGTATGATTGGATATGAATGACACCTGTGTGGATATTGTTATGATGGTTTATGGCTGTGTTTTACGATGGAAAAGCTGTCCTATGGCTTGAATCATGACATGAATACGATACATAATATGCAATAAATTGTGTGTCTCATTTCACAGCTATTGCTATAGAATCTCCTACTAAAGTGATATTCTATATCTACAAAAGACAACACTGGTTGATTTAATTCATCAACCTTGTCTGGAGGTATGGTGTTCAAGCTATATTTATTGAGTCTTTCATACAAGATGACTCTGAGAGATTTCAAAGGAAATCTGTTATTGGTTTAATACTATGAATAACCAAAGTTTTTTCCTCACATAGATACATTGTCACGTCTTGGACACCATTGAGCATAGCATGAGCTATTGTCCGACACATTCTACAGTTATTTCCCCTTCGATGAGGATGATTAAGAAATCCAAGTGAAATTCATTGCATTTCCAAAACTATGGTTCAAGGAAATTATAAGCCATGTTCCATCCTGTATCTGAATAGATAGCTGTCTTTCTCAATGCGAACACCTACCTTCTGTCACTCCAGGGAAGCATTATCCATTTTTTTCCCAAACCTATAATTATATTTGACTCGTTTCGAAAGTCACACACATAAAATGTTCTGATATTGCCATACCCGTGTTAAGCTCATCAAGAGCTTTCATTTGGTATAATTATGACAATTAGTATATTGGCCAATATTCACCTTTTGGCGATATTGTTGATACATTTTTGTTGATTTAAATGGAAATTAATTCCTAAACCATTTCTTTGGTGAAAAAAGTGTGTCTCTTTTTAGATCTCATTGAGTTCTATCTGTTGAAAAGATAGTTATGAAGAATGACTCTGCAATGTGAGACAGTATTTCAATTAACAATTTTAATATATTATGCTTTTTATAGTATAAGAGTAAGACCTAAATAAGTAGCTAATGAAGAAGTTCTCATGTGTTGAACAATGATCTATAATTAGTATGATATGGAACCATTGTTTCACCTATGTCAGACTCTAAGTAACTCTCCCTTTGCCAGGCTATTTCTTGGTCGTTTTAGGGTTCTATTTGAAGGGATAAGCATAATAAAGTTGCATCAACCCTCCCCCTACATCTTAGCTGGATTGCCTACCTTTCCCCATGCACTATGGGTTTAATTATGGTATTTAATTTAATATAAGAGGCGTAATCCCTAACACATGTACTAAATAGAATAAAAATTAGAAATACCCACTCAAATATTTACATTGGACTCTTCTTGAAGCTCAAATCCAAACAATGCTCATGTGGCAATAGACTTTATGTAAAGTGCATGTACCTGAGAAATAATTTATTGAATCATAATGGAATGAAATGTGTCAAGGTTAGACATTTTTTACCATATATCATTAAGTTCCATAGTGTATATTCTATATTTACAAATTAGGGATTCACATGTAATTCACATGTCCACTTGTATTGCTAGTGAATCCCACCCCTTTCCTGAACAGAAAAAAACAAGTAAAGTACACATACATGCCAACTAACACTGAAGCATTGTGATAAAACCAGGTAATACATTTCATAGTTATGGCTGCCAAATTGTGATCACTTACAGGTTTTGCTCACTGATTAAAAATTAAAGGATTTACATGTAATTCGTTATACAAGTGACCTCATTTTTGTCTTTCCCCCTAATTATTGCTATATTACAAAGACACTAGGTAAGATATTTTCTGTGGCAATTTACCATGAATAAAAATTAAATTCAGACTGACGATGACAGAGTTCTTTTACTTTTCCTATATCTCAAAATATGAAATGTCCACTTATGAGGCCTTTGTATACTGAATTGACAATGTAATAAAACAAAAAATGTGTTACATATGTTTGTTGGACTACATTCTAAGCTCTACCCTTTTATAAGTGATGAAAATAATTTATTTAACATTAAATAGGAATATCTCTAAAACAAAGTAAGATAGAGCTCATCAGCATTTAAGATTGAACAGTGACAACACATATTCAGACATTCACTTTTCAAAAACCAGAAGTGGTACCTGATAATAAAAGATATCACTGGAAAGCTGATGACATCAATTTCATTATTGAGTTTTTACCTTGGAGGACCCTTTTCCCTCGACTGTCTACATATATATATGTATAACATATATAAAATATAAAATATGAAATGTCCACTTATGGGGCCTTTGTATACTGAATTGACAATGTAATAAAACAAAAATGTGTTACATATGTTTGTTGGACTAAATTTTGAGCTCTACCCTTTTATAAATAATGAAAGTTCCATAAGATGTGTAGGCATCCCAACTAACAAAAGAACATTAATTCAAGCTTCATTTAACATCGATAATTGGTGAGAATAACATAAGGGAATATGGTTAAATAGCAGTTATAATTATAAACCCAATCCAACAGTTTTTAACATCAGAAAAACATTGATCTAACATTTATTTAACATTAAATCAATGTTGAGAAAATGTTGATAAATGTCATGCAGACACTGTTATTGCATACAACCTTGATTTAACTCACATGTAACCAATACTAGGCCTACTATCAAATATTGATATTATTTTGAGGTTATTTCAACGTTTTCCAAGCATTGGACCACCAACAAAAAAAGAAGAAATACTCAACTGTTTCATTTGATGATGACCATAGAGATTGCCAGGGTTTTGGCTACAATTGTCATTCAGACCTGTAATGCATTATTATAGCAGTCAAGTCCGTTTCCTGTATGACACATCAAGGGAAATATAGGAGAGTATGTTGGTATATTATGTTATTTTATATTATGTTATGTTATATTATTATATTTCCTAACTCTATGAAAATGTGTTTAACATATGTGACTTCATAAAAGGGACAACAATTTTAATCACTTAATTATTTTTTGCCCAAATGCATTCTAACTATGAATATTGATGATATAGATAATATATGATACATGAGTTATTTAGACACCTATACATTTAACTCATATGAAATATAGAAAAAGTAAGACATAGAGTATCACATGTCAACATTACATGATATAAAGTCGTCTAGAGTCCAAGTACACAGAAGAAATACATGCTCTACTGAACGATAATAGGGAATAAAATGGCTCATTGTGATAGAATGCCTCAAGAAAAACGTTGAACAAACATTATTTCCCGGAGATTAACTGGTGAGCGTTGATCAAACATTAGGCAGAAAAACTATATTTGATGAACCTCAAATTATCTTCAAATTAACATCATCCATTTGCAGTTATTAGGGAAATGTTAAACCAACATTAATATAACGTTTTTCACATAACATCATCAGATTAAAGTGGCATGGTCGGATGATTAGGGCTCAACAATTAATTTTGCTGAAAATGAACCAGAATGTTCAATATGGGCATACTTCATGTCCTAACAACTTTATTAACCATTATTACCCAGAATTCAGCTTAGATTTCAGCTAATTCTCAGTTTTATGCTTAATTTAAGACTTTGGATTGCACGCTATAAGTCCACCCATTGAAAAAAAAAGAAATTGAAAAGGTTTATTGACCAGAAATTCATGTAGAGGTGGTAACACGTTCTTCCATAGTGGTCAGTAGAAATATGTACAAGTGTTATAAGTAATAAACTACTTCTAAGAACTGAAGCGTTTGTGTCCTTAGTTGGTAACTCCTCATACAGTGTCAATTTACTAAGATATACGTCATCACTTTTCACTAGAATATAGTATTATTTCTTTCGCCATATTACTTATTTTTAGGCTTTATCCTTAGTGTTCTACTCCTCTAGTCCCTGGCCGGGACATGTTGGGTATGGAAGTGAGAGCAAATAGACTGTAGAAGGCTATATATATCTGTGTTAATGGGACCCTCTTAATTGCCTCTTATTGCTTATTGTGGCCCATCCTCCAAATGTGATATTGTAAGGACATTTTGGACACATTTAAGCAGAATTTAAAATATAGAAAAAATCGGACCGTGCCACTTTAACTCCTAAATAATGTGTATCAATGTTGAATTAACATTCTTTGTTACCCGGGATGTCTCCAATTTGGCTTGCATCCGTTAATACAGATCTATACAGATTAGATATATGTAGGACAAGTAACTGGTTTATGGCTGATATGAACCCTTATGACAGGAAATTGGGGGAGATAAGCCACGGTGGCGGATATCTAAATATTGAGGATATGATAATAAGTAATATATTAACAGAACACTTCTATCAGATATTTGGCTAGAATATAAGATTTTCGCACTAACTATTAGATGAACATGATTATTGCCAGTGCATTATGACACTTTTTGGTGATGTCCTCAAAACATTCCTTTATCAAAAGATGCTGTGTAACACCATTATAACATGATAGTTTATGGTTGTGTGTGACAATAGAAAAGCTGTCCAATGGCTTGGATCATGACATGAATAAAGGTTGTGCCTTTTACGCCTCTGCTTAAAGAACCTGGGTTTATAACCTGAAAGAGTTAATTATGTTTGATAGCATTTAACTCAAAGGAATAAATAATTAGATGATTGGGACATGATATCAGATAATTGCATGTAACAAGCAAAGATAAATAAAACACAAACAATGTTTCAGCTCACTATCTACAATAGACCATGCTTAGAAATTAGAACAGGCTGGACTGATTTAATCCATCAACCTTATCTGTGACCCATCCTTTAAAATTTAGGCACATGTTGCCAATTAGGAAGCTATATTAGCCTCATATCCAGACAGTATGCATCAAGAGCTTTCATTTGATGTCGTGCACTTGTATGTAGAGTTATGGAAAGTATTTAAAAATCATTTTTGAAAATTAAAACCGAAAATATCTGAAAATGAGAAAATATACAATAAACATTATGATCTGAGATATCAGAGCTATTAAATGCCGACAAATGTAAAATCTGTCTATTATGATTATCTGTGTCTGATCAATTATCAAATGACCAAATAAGTTTCTCAGACACACACATTGTGTTACATTTTCATGTTTGTTCGTTTGTAATTTCTTTATTTAACCTGCAGATACATAGGGCCAGGCCCAGTTTGTGCACTGCAGCTATATGTGCATAAATATCAGAAGATGTTTATCATGATAAATATGCATTCAATTTCCCTAGGGGATAGGATACTGTTCTTTATATGAATCAACATAACATTCAACATATATAATATTTTAGAAAATCTATAAATAGATGAGATGTTATTCATCCTCAACTTGTAGATTTCTTAAGTCAGTCTCAAGATGAAGAGTTCCGTTGCAAAATGCAGCAAATCCATTTTATGAGTTCTGAGATAATAGTGTATTTTTGATTTTTGCGAATTGGTGAATAGAAAGCATGTTTCTTTGATAACTCATGATTGATGTGCCATAAAAAAATTCCTAGAAAGTTATTTTTGAAATCCTTGAATTTTATTCATGGAGCAAAAGGATGATTTAATTTAAATTTTCAGATTTTTTGCAAAACCCAATAAATCCAAAATCTATTTTTTTCTGCATAATTTATATCCATAAAATCAGTAATAGCCATTTTTATTTCTATATTTCATTTTCTTGGTATAGTGGGACATACATGAAACACCAACAGGCAGCTTTTAAAAATCCTTGCATCATTTCTCTTTGGTTTAGAAATAGGATTCAATTTGCTCAATTTAGATTTTTTGCAAAAAGCAATAAATCTACAAAAATCATGAAACATGGCTTTTCTCTCCATATTACAAATGACTTCTAAATAAAATTGTTTTCTTTGGTAATTTTCAAATGATGCTATTAACAATATAGACCAAAATTGTATTTAATAAGGCCTTATTTCGGCCATACACATAAAAGAATGAACAGTCATACATACAGAAACAATCTTTGGTAAGGTGGATTTATTGCAGCTTGCAAAAAAAACTGCTTTTGGATTTATTGCGTTTTGCAAAAAAACTGAATTCTCGACAGGCCCTATCTACTAAATGAATAAACTTTTTGCAATTTTTTTTTCACATTTTTTTTCAATTTAGCCTACACAATACCCTGACCTGTTTTCTCCCGATTTTGGATTTTGATGCATATTGCGTTTTGGAACCAAACTCTTCAGATGTTTATGATACTAAAAGGTTTATAAGCCTGCTGGATTGTCCTTGCTATTACTATTATTAAGAACCAGAACTTTCTATTCCCTGTCATGAAACAATATTCCGATTAAAATTAATTGGCTGGGGACAATGAGTAGGATTACCTAGTGTATGTAACCTAGTGTATGTAACCTAGTGTATGTATGATTGTGGACTTTTAGGAGTGAATTCCAGTCTAGATACCATATTTCCAAATAAATTTACTTTTTTTTCAACAAAAAAAGGAAAACTTTTTTTAAGACCTAGATTGCAATATGTACGACTTGTGCATCATTTTGAAAGGATAGGTCTCATCGTGGGGTAGGGTGTTCAGACTATCTTTATTGAGTAAGGAAGAGTTGGGTCTTTCATGCAAGATGGCTCGTAGGGATTTAAAGGAACTCTATTTTTGGTTCAATACTATAAATTATCAAAGTTTTTTCCTCACGTTGATACATTGACACCATTGACCATGGCCGCACTGATTGTGAGACACATTCTACATTTGTCTCCCTTTAAATAGTTATGATTGAGTGATTGAAGTGACATTCATTGCATTCCCAGAAGTATGGATGAAGGAAATAATAGTCCATGTTTATTTTATCCTGTGTCTGAATAGATTGTAGTGTCCCTCAAAAGAACATGAAAGCATTATCCATTTTCAGTATTTTTCCAAAACAGGTATATTAGAATTCATCAAGCAGAAACACAACAATTCATGAGGCCTCATGAGACAACAGTCTTCCCAGTTTAAACACAGGTGTGACGTTTTTAAAGCACCATCCATGCTCAGTAGTGATATAACAAATATAGGTTATAATGATGGTATGTCATGATCATGGCATTGTCGATGGTATACCATTTTCTTTGGTGAAAAATATAAAGTGTATTGTTTAATCTCATTGAGTTCTATCGGCTAAGAAAAGAGATTACGAACAATAACTCTATAGTACCAGACTAAAACAGGGGGAATTTTGGTCATACATAATACTAGAGAGGACAGGTCATCAAAAAATCCTAAACTCTCAAAGTCATCAAGATCCCTGTGTGCGAAGAATTTCAATATATATCACTAATTCACCTTGAAATTGTCCATCTAGACTGTGAAAATTGAAAGTGTCTTCATTAGTTGTCTTTTACTCTCACTTATTTTCGGCATGTAATGTCTTGTTCCCTGATATTGCCATTTGGAGATATCACAGGGCGTTTCCTTTTCAGTTTCTCTCTAAAAAATACTGAACTTGTTGAGAATAAGATTTGATCCACCACAACTGAAATAAGCAGAAAACTAATTGCTTACAATGGAAGAGTAATTGTCAAACTAGGTGAATATATCAATTAGTGAAAATTGTATAACATAGTGCAATATCGTTTTGTGAGATGTATAGTTGACAATATTTCAGTTAGCAATTTCAATATCTTATTCTTAGTATAGCATCAGAGTGATGCCTGACAGTCTAATGATTAATCCATTTATGTAGTCAGTTTAACAAGGCCAGGCTTTCGTAGGTTGAAATATTGAAATATCATACAGGTAGGGGACGGGAGTGGCTTGTTGGTACGCACTACTACTTTGGTACAGTCCTGTGAATAGGACCATACCAATATTCTGGTACTGTGCATCGTTATGGGGTGTAGGTGGGGAAGAGAATCCCATTTTTCCTCATGATTTTACCTATTGATGACCTTACCATTCCACTAAGGGATGAAACCAAAACGCAGAGTAATAGATCAGTATCTATTCTACTACCCTATATGTTTATTTTTACCAGCAAATGTAACACAAAATTTGGGAATTGATTTTACTTGGTCTATATGAGATTAT
Source organism: Harmothoe impar (assembly GCA_947462335.1). NCBI lineage: Eukaryota > Metazoa > Annelida > Polychaeta > Phyllodocida > Polynoidae > Harmothoe > Harmothoe impar. The sequence continues at coordinate 50,324,642 of OX381718.1, forward strand.
TTTATGTCTGTGTCATATTAAATGCATCATATTTGATTAAATTTAAACGTTTGTAGTTTGTAAAACCACCAGTGTATAGATTGAGATGTACTCTTTCCAATGGTACCAAACATGATACATTATGAATTGTGTCTATAAGAGAAATATAATGAAAATGCCCAGATATACTGCTACAGGTGGAAAGGCCATTAAACTGGTATGCCCTAGTTTGTGAGTACAAGTAGAGGGCATACTAGAAAAGTGGTCATGTCCTCAACCTGTCATATGAAGATTTGTAAATCTATGCTGTTGGGCCATGTCCACTTCGCTACAGATATTCTCAAGACTTACCTAAACATAATTGAAAAGGCCGTTGGGCAAGTCAGTACAGAAAAGACCCACTGTAACCAGTGCATCCTGTTACCCAGCCAACACACCCTAGTGGGCCCTAGATGGGTCACAGATGGGCTGCCTTATGGGGCCCATATGGGCTGCCCATCTGGGGCCCGCTTCGTTTTGACTGGGGCTATCAGGTGGGGCCCAGAAGGGCTTGCCCAGGTTTGAAGTGGGCTGGCCCTGTTCAAATCTAAGTGGGACCCAGGTGGGCTCCTTTATTAACACGTAATTGGGGGTGGGTGGGGGTGGGGGCTGGGGGCTGGGGGCACAGACACAACATTTTCTTTGGCTATAAGCTTAGTTGTCATATAGTTGATGACCATACATATTAAGAGTAGTTACCAGCAAGTATTCAAGTGGGTCAATTAATTTATCTGCATTTAGTGTCATCTCTTCCCCTTTTTAAGGAGGAGAAGCAAAATGCATACTTTGACTAACTACAACTCTGATCACATTGGGTGACACAGTCAGAGTTCCTGTGAGTCTGATAGTGATACCTGAGGGAGCCCTGAGGTGTTATGTACTGTGATCATATCCTGGGGAAAGGTGTCAGTACCAGAATGCTCCTCATTTCTCTATTCGTATGCAAACTTGTGTGGACAATTTCATATAATATGAACGTAACGTGAAAGCTGTATCATTTCAATGGATTTAAAGGAATTATAAATTTATGGCTCATTGTAATAAAGACAAAAAAATGTCTATAGGATATCAAATCCCATGTACTCTCAATGATGACATTTAGTGGTAAGCTCAGGAACAATACTTGCCCACTTAGCCCAGGTGTAGCTCACTCTTTTGGGGAAAGGTCTTTGAAACATAATCATGAAAGTTGTGTCGGTAGAATTAGCCCAAAAAGTGAAGTTGGTGGGTTGGCCCACTTGGGGCCCACCTGGCAGCCCACACCAAGCCCATGGAAAACCCATGGAGACCTCAGCCCACTTAGCCCAGCTCTAGCCCAGGTTAAACCCAGGTAGACAACATAGCATGAGAAAAATAATTTGAACTTGCATTTTCTAGAAAAAAGGAACAAGAGAGGATAAATTAAAATATCTGCAATGCAAGAAATCCATTAAAAACTAAGTTCAGTGCATGGGCTCAGCCTACCTGGGCCCTATCTGGCTGCCCATGCTGAGCCCATAGGAAACCCAGGGATACCTTTGCCAAGTTTGCCCATTTCCAACCCATATGAAACCCAGTTTTACAAAAAGCATATAATGTCAATTTAAAATGTAAATTAATCGAATATTTTGAGAAAAGCGTATGAATTGAAGGATTTGCAGTGAGAACATGACATGTTGATATTCTGGGCTGAGCCCAGATGGGCCCCATCTGGAAGCCCAGACAATTAACAGTTGATACCCAGATATGGGCTAGCCCATGGTGCCCAGAGACACGCCCATATGGGGCCCATTTGGGTGTGTTGGCTGGGTAGTGCCGTGTGCATTATGGGATTATCTGACTAGATTTGCTCTTGACCTTACAACACTTGACTATAGACCCAAGACACAACTTTCGGCCGATTTCACCTACACGCTGTTTAAGAATTTAGATTTTTTTACAAAATGTCCTCTCTTTTTGGTTTTGATTAAAAAGTAATACTGTAAGCTGTCTAAAAAATGTTTTATTTTTGTTTGGCCAATGAGATCTCTTTGACCAATCTGCTTCCAAGATTGCAAAAAGGCCAAACATGGTGCAGCCTAAAATACTTTGACAAAAACTGGGATCATTTATTAATATCCAAGCACCATTTTATTCTTCTATAGATGTTTTTTAGCAACATCTTAAATGGATCTGCTTGTCTTCCCTCATTTTTCCTTTTTAAACACAAGCATCATGAATTGTTAAGAAAGAAGGCTTTTGATGAGGATGATTAAGCAATTCAAGTGACATTTATTGTTTTTCCAAATCTGTGGTTCAAGGAAATTATAGGCCATGTTTATTTCACCCTGTACCTGAATAAATAGCTGTGTTCCTCAAAAAGAACACTTACCTTTTGTCACTCTATGAAAGTATTATCCAAATTCATTATTTTCCCCAAACATATGCATAGCATTGATATAGAGCATATAAGAATGCATAGAACAGAAACACAACAATTCCTCTTAGGTCTTATGAGACTGACAGCAGTCTTCCCCATTTAAAGACAGGTTTGATAATTTTATTAAGGACAGTCCATACTTAGTTTTAATATCATGAATATAAGTTATATAAATGGTTAGGGGGATGGAAATATATATTAAGTTATATTACATTAATATATATGAAAGGTCTGCACTTGGGCTAGACTTACTATAGTATATACAAATTACCATGGAAACTACTAGGTCAATATGGGAATATTAAGTTACCAGTAGCTAGGATATATTAATATAATAAATATAACATTAATATAAGAGAAGACACGAGACATTGGTGTGGTGAAATATATAGTACCTAAAAGATCAGCCTATATTTTTATTAATACTGAAGTACTATGCAGTTACATGAATAGTCACACTCAACTTTTTTAGTGACAATAACCAATAACAATATGACCATAATGACAGAGTAGACTAGGACGATCCATGGTCCTGTATCGCAATAACATGAGCTTTTTAGCGCCTAACACAGGTCTAAACAGACACAGCAGCTAAATGATCACAAGTCAGTATGACACTATACAATAATAAACAACAATATCATAAATATCATAAATATCACAATATCAACAACAATACCATAAATGTCAATATTTACAGAATAAATACCCTAACCCCAAAAATTAAAAATATTTCAAAAATACTGGAGGTGCGTACTCTATGATTCTTGCAGGCCGACTGACCCAGATTCAAATGGAGTGGCCTTATCTAGTCCGCCCACAACAGATGGAATGGTCGCTAAGCGATGTCAAGGCTGGTGACGTCACGCCGGGGGATGACGTCACACCGGGGCGCCACCTCCCGGCGAGTGCTGGAACTCCTAGGGCGCCGCTGGAGATATCAAAGGGCGATTCCTTTTCAGTTTCTCCCTCAAAAATACTGAACTTGTTGAGAATAAGATTTGATCCACCACAACTGAAAAAAGCAGAAAACTAATAAAACTAACTAAAAAAACTATTCATATTTGACAAAATTTCAATTGGCAATTTCAACATTGTATTCTTAATATAGCATAAGAGTAACACCTAACTAAGAAGCTAATGATCAGGTACTCATGTCTTTAATGATCATTCAATTTAGGTAATCAGTAAAACAAGTGCAGGCATTCATAGCTAAAATATTATGATATTATATGAATATGTTGTTCAATATATCATGATCATATGTTTGTTTTTTTGGTCTCATATAATCAAGCTCAGTAAGGGCTAAAATGGAACCAGGGTTTCACCTATGTCAGACCATAAGTAACTCTCCCTTTGTCAGGCTATTTCCTGGTCGTTTCCTGGTTCTGTTGGGCAGAGGGGCTTGAGACCCCAATCAGAACTAAAGGGGGCTCAAAACAAACCTGCCGCATACACAAGGAAATACCCATTTGGACACATTTACGGCAACAGGACGGCCTGAAATGCAGCAGGAAAATTGGTTGTAGCCATCAAAGACCGACAATCAACCTCGCCAATGTCAATGGATTTCTATTTTGCATTTTATAATACGAGAATGTTTGGATTTTTCTTTTGTGAATTGCCAGAAAACGCCTAGGTAAACTTTGTTTAAGTTTGACATATGCCTTTGACATTGGTTCATTTATGACATAAGCTAGGATACTTTAGAACAATGACATCAGGGAAGCCATTTTTCAAAAGTTTCTCAATTTTATTCTCACAATTCTCTATTGAAACCTATGCTTAACTTTTTGGCGGGAAAAAGTCTTAATTAAGACAGATTTTTTTTAAAGACAGATATTGCTATACTTTGATAATATCGAACATTTTCAAAATGTGCTCCTGTAGCAAGGAAGACTTCAATCTCAGCTTTTTGGTCAATTTTGTTCATATTGTTTGACTATAATTGACAGAGATATTTCACATTCTCAAGTACCATACTTTCTGAAAACACTACACTAAAAAATGGGGTCCCTACCTGACGCCTTAAACTCTGGTAGCCCTTGTTAATTAGGTTATCTGAGATGCACTCTTGAACTTGAAACACCTTTCCAGGTACTTGACACAAAACTAGACACCATTTGGAAACAGTCATTACTTAATAGTGTTGGGTTGAGTAAGTTGGGCTGGGCCTGAAAAATGTTGGGAGAGGAACCATCTAAACCCTTTTTTAAACAGCAAAAAAACTAAGTAAATTACACATGCATGCAAACTAACACTGAAAGATTGTGATAACACCAGTGAATACATTTTATAGTAAACGGCTGCTAAATTGAGATAATTTACTACTTTTGTTCACTGATAGAAATATAATAATTTACATGCAAAATTCCTCATACAAGTGACCTCATTGTTGTCATGTTTCCCTCATTATTGCTTTATCTGCAAAGGCACTAGGTAGGACATTTTAGTACCATGATATGATTTGTTTTCACCTATTGTAGTTTACATTTAGGATTTTTTTGTGGCAATGTACCATGAATTTAAGAAAACACAGACTGAAGATGACATCGATTTTTCTTACTTTTCCCATATCTCAAAAACCTTAAATTTCGACTTACAGCCTTTTCATACTGAGGTAATGATGTAATAACACCTAGATACTTATGTTTAATGCCACTAAATACTAAGCTCTTCCCCTTTCCATAAATAATGAAAGTTCCATCAGATGAGAAGCCAGAAATCCAATTTGGTTTGCACCAATGGATTAGTATTAATAAATACAGATACAGATTATATATAAGTGGGACAAGTATGTGATTTCATGCCCACTATGAACCCTTATGGCAGGAAATTGGCAGAGATAAGCTAGGGATGGCCACTATTGAGGATATGATATCAGTTCTATTGAGCACCTCTATCAGATCTTAATAATTATTAGTTATCGTGTGTTAACCCTCTGAGAGCTGCATGGTACTTTAATGTCCTGTGCCCTTTGTATAATACCAGTATACATAGTTAGAATCCAATGAAGCGGTAAGACTACACAAGATATGATTAAAACTATGCAAGATATGTTTTTCAAGACTATGCAGAATCTGCTTTTGGTTAAGGCTGACTTTTTGTTTGGTACCAGTACATTAATAAACCAGTACATTAATAAACCAAGGTAGTGCAGAGGCTTATCTCACCATATTAACAGCGACATATCTAAAGTCAATACAGGTGTCCTCCTGAAGCCTCTACATCCTGCTCTTGCCGTGTGCTCAATAAATAGCAGCATATTGGATGTACTCTTGAACTCAAACACTTGACCAAGCTATAGACACCTGTAGTACGGCATTGAGACTGATCTGCACATGGAGTAGGAAACAAACAATCTCCCGTCGACTCTAAAAAATGTGTGTTAACCTAACACATTATTATAACACACTGCATGCTTTTCTCAAAGCTTGTTAATCTTGAAAGTGTGTAGACATAAAAGGTGTGTTAATGATATATAATATGTGTGTTTTCTCAATAAAGTGTTTAAATGGATTAAGGGTGTTATTCAACATGGCCAGCAGGCAAAGCAAATGCTCTGCTAGCAACCACAGCATGTATACGGCCACTACTGCAATGGTAGCCAATAATTATTGTGGTAGCCATCCTACATAGCAAAGCCTTGTATGGAATTTCTGCATTCTTTAGACCTCCCTAGAACAGGTTATTCAGTCTTCAATGGAATTCAGACTTGTTAGCTTCATGCCTGCATTGAAGTTACACCTCATATTATATTGATAATATTAAAACAGATCATTAAACATGACAATCTTGCAGTGTGACTGAAATCTCTTAAAAGACCTCTAGTGTCAATAAAAATGTATGCATATTGTACACATTTTCAATACCTACATATTTGACAAAAAGGTAGTGTATAAGTGTGTGAAAGTGTGTTAGATATACATGTGTGTTACTCTTTTTTCATGTTCCCACAACATACATTTTTACAGTGTAGTGCTTGTCGCTCCCAGGCTCACTCAGTGCTATGAAAAGTGATATGTTTATGATTTATGTATATATGATTTGAAGAAGATCTGTAGATATGATTGGAAGAAAATCTATAAAAACTGCATTTACTGTAAATTATTTTTGCCAAATATTAGAAATACATTGCATAGATGGTGTAATAGCTGCATATATTTGTGTGTGACCCACCAAATATATATCCCTTTGGGCAGGATTTTAGTTCTTGTTTCGGCCACCAAGGGGCACCATAGTTGCAAAAGAGTATTAAATACATGATAACATTTTCTAGGACTATTTTTCATGTAGAATGCAATAATCTTCATGAAATTATTTCATCTTTGATGCTAACATTCTAAATTTGGAATGCAAAAAGAGTTTTTTATGAAGAATTAACACATATGACATTCTCTGGTTACCATTGAGACCATCCCAGAAGCCTAAATTCGCGGTGATGATCCTTATTTCTTATATTATCTCATTAGTAACCCAAAACCTTTGAAGGCACAAACTCCCGACTTATGTTGTTTCGGCTATTTCAGGCCCTTTTCAGGCTTATACCCCTGCAGAATAACAAGTTTTGCACCAATTTATTCAAATTTTTCGAATATGTTGTGAAAACATCCTGACAATTTGTGATTTTTTTTTTTTGTATGGCCCAATATTTTCCAGCCCCCAGAGGACCAGAAACCCCTTAAAACGTCAAAAACACTAGAGAAGACATGTTTTACATGTCCCCAATGTCTACTGAGGCAGTAACAGCCTATTCCTGAAAACATTTTCTATTAGGCCTATGATATAGTCAATTGATTCACGAAGTTATGAAGTATATATCAGTGAATTGTATGCATTGTAGCACAGTGTTTTAGAATAAGGCAGGACTCGTAAGTCTTTGACGTTGATTATTAAAACCGTACCTGAACAACGTATTCCAGAAGGGGGATCCATTTGTGGGTTTGGGACTACTCCAGTGTGTGATGCCATGTAAGGGTTGCTCCAGAGTGTCGATCCATTCAATCAAATCTTATTCATTTGGCCAAAACTAAAGAGGTCAAACCAAAAAGAATTGTGACAGGATTTGTGAAATGGTACCTTAGTGCAGGGTACACTGAGGTCATTTTCCCCAATACATGTAACTATTCTTTTTCTGGCCTGGAATTTTATTGCTTTCAGAAAAGGTTATGAAATAAATATCAGCAAATTGTATGTATTGTACAACAGTGTTTTAGAATAAGGCAGAACTCGTGAGTCTTTGACGCTCATTATTAAAACTGTACCTGAACAACGTAATCCAGAGGGGGGATCCATGTGTGGGTTTGGGACTACTCCAGTGTGTGATGCCATGTAAGGGTTGCTCCAGAGTGTTGATCCATTCAATCAAATCTTATTCATTTGGCCAAAACTTAAGAGGTCAAACCAAAAAGAATATGACAGGATTTGTGAAAAGGTACCTTAGTGCAGGGTACACTGAGGTCTTTTTCCCCAATACATGTCACTATTCTTTTCCTGGCCTGGAATTTCATTGCTTTCAGAAAAGGTTATGAAATAAATATCAGCGAATTGTATGCATTGTAGAACAGTGTTTTAGAATAAGGCAGAACTCGTGAGTCTTTGACGCTCATTATTAAAACCGTACCTGAACAACGTAATCCAGAGGGGGGATCCATGTGTGGGTTTGGGACTACTCCAGTGTGTGATGCCATGTAAGGGTTGCTCCAGAGTGTTGATCCATTCAATCAAATCTTATTCATTTGGCCAAAACTTAAGAGGTCAAACCAAAAAGAATTGTGACAAGATTTGTGAAAAGGTACCTTAGTGCAGGGTACACTGAGGTCATTTTCCCCAATACATGTCACTATTCTTTTTCTGGCCTGGAATTTCATTGCTTTCAGAAAAGGTTATGAAATAAATATCAGCAAATTGTATGCATTGTACAACAGTGTTTTAGAATAAGGCAGAACTCGTAAGTCTTTGACATTGATTGTTAAAACTGTACCTGAACAACGTAATCCAGAGGGGGGATCCATGTGTGGGTTTGGGACTACTCCAGTGTGTGATGCCATTTAAGGGTTGCTCCAGAGTGTCGATCATTGCAATCAAATCTAATACATTTGGCCAAAACTAAAGAGGTCAAACCAAAAAGAATTGTGACAGGATTTGTGAAAATGTACCTTAGTGCAGGGTACACTGAGGTCATTTTCCCCAATACATGTCACTATTCTTTTCCTGGCCTGGAATTTCATTGCTTTCAGAAAAGGTTATGAAATAAATATCAGCGAATTGTATGCATTGTAGAACAGTGTTTTAGAATAAGGCAGAACTCGTGAGTCTTTGACGCTCATTATTAAAACCGTACCTGAACAACGTAATCCAGAGGGGGGATCCATGTGTGGGTTTGGGACTACTCCAGTGTGTGATGCCATGTAAGTGTTGTTCCAGAGTGTTGATCCATTCAATCAAATCTTATTCATTTGGCCAAAACTTAAGAGGTCAAACCAAAAAGAATTGTGACAGGATTTGTGAAAAGGTACCTTAGTGCAGGGTACACTGAGGTCATTTTCCCCAATACATGTCACTATTCTTTTCCTGGCCTGGAATTTCATTGCTTTCAGAAAAGGTTATGAAATAAATATCAGCGAATTGTATGCATTGTACAACAGTGTTTTAGAATAAGGCAGAACTCGTAAGTCTTTGACATTGATTGTTAAAACTGTACCTGAACAACGTAATCCAGAGGGGGGATCCCTGTGAGGGTTTGGGACTACTCCAGTGTGTGATGCCATTTAAGGGTTGCTCCAGAGTGTTAATCCATTCAATCAAATCTTATTCATTTGGCCAAAACTTAAGAGGTCAAACCAAAAAGAATTGTGACAGGATTTGTGAAATGGTACCTTAGTGCAGGGTACACTGAGGTCATTTTCCCCAATACATGTCACTATTCTTTTCCTGGCCTGGAATTTCATTGCTTTCAGAAAAGGTTATGAAATAAATATCAGCGAATTGTATGTATTGTAGAACAGTGTTTTAGAATAAGGCAGAACTCGTGAGTCTTTGACGCTCATTATTAAAACCGTACCTGAACAACGTAATCCAGAGGGGGGATCCATGTGTGGGTTTGGGACTACTCCAGTGTGTGATGCCATTTAAGGGTTGCTCCAGAGTGTTGATCCATTCAATCAAATCTTATTCATTTGGCCAAAACTTAAGAGGTCAAACCAAAAAGAATTGTGACAGGATTTGTGAAAAGGTACCTTAGTGCAGGGTACACTGAGGTCATTTTCCCCAATACATGTCACTATTCTTTTTCTGGCCTGGAATTTAATTGATTTCAGAAAAGGTTATGAAATAAATATCAGCAAATTGTATGCATTGTACAACAGTGTTTTAGAATAAGGCAGAACTCGTAAGTCTTTGACATTGATTGTTAAAACTGTACCTGAACAACGTAATCCAGAGGGGGGATCCATGTGTGGGTTTGGGACTACTCCAGTGTGTGATGCCATTTAAGGGTTGCTCCAGAGTGTCGATCATTGCAATCAAATCTAATACATTTGGCCAAAACTAAAGAGGTCAAACCAAAAAGAATTGTGACAGGATTTGTGAAAATGTACCTTAGTGCAGGGTACACTGAGGTCATTTTCCCCAATACATGTCACTATTCTTTTCCTGGCCTGGAATTTCATTTCTTTCAGAAAAGGTTATGAAATAAATATCAGCAAATTGTATGCATTGTACAACAGTGTTTTAGAATAAGGCAGAACTCGTAAGTCTTTGACATTGATTGTTAAAACTGTACCTGAACAACGTAATCCAGAGGGGGGATCCATGTGTGGGTTTGGGACTACTCCAGTGTGTGATGCCATTTAAGGGTTGCTCCAGAGTGTCGATCATTGCAATCAAATCTAATACATTTGGCCAAAACTTAAGAGGTCAAACCAAAAAGAATTGTGACAGGATTTGTGAAAATGTACCTTAGTGCAGGGTACACTGAGGTCATTTTCCCCAATACATGTCACTATTCTTTTCCTGGCCTGGAATTTCATTTCTTTCAGAAAAGGTTATGAAATAAATATCAGCGAATTGTATGCATTGTAGAACAGTGTTTTAGAATAAGGCAGAACTCGTGAGTCTTTGACGCTCATTATTAAAACCATACCTGAACAACGTAATCCAAAGGGGGGATCCATGTGTGGGTTTGGGACTACTCCAGTGTGTGATGCCATGTAAGGGTTGCTCCAGAGTGTTGATCCATTCAATCAAATCTAATACATTTGGCCAAAACTTAAGAGGTCAAACCAAAAAGAATTGTGACAGGATTTGTGAAATGGTACCTTAGTGCAGGGTACACTGAGGTCTTTTTCCACAATACATGTCACTATTCTTTTTCTGGCCTGGAATTTCATTGCTTTCAGAAAAGGTTATGAAATAAATATCAGCGAATTGTATGCATTGTAGAACAGTGTTTTAGAATTAGGCAGAACTTGTGAGTCTTTGACGTTGATTATTAAAACCGTACCTGAACAATGTAATCCAGAGGGGGGATCCAAGTGTGGGTTTGGGACTACTCCAGTGTGTGATGCCATTTAAGGGTTGCTCCAGAGTGTCGATCATTGCAATCAAATCTTATACATTTGGCCAAAACTAAAGAGTTCAAACCAGAAAGAATTGTGACAGGATTTGTGAAAATGTACCTTAGTGCAGGGTACACTGAGGTCATTTTCCCCAATACATGTCACTATTCTTTTCCTGGCCTGGAATTTAATTGCTTTCAGAAAAGGTTATGAAATAAATATCAGCAAATTGTATGCATTGTAGAACAGTGTTTTAGAATAAGGCAGAACTCGTAAGTCTTTGACGTTCATTATTATAACCGTACCTGAACAATGTAATCCAAAGGGGGGATCCATGTGAGGGTTTGGGAGTACTCCAGTGTGTGATGCCATGTAAGGGTTGCTCCAGAGTGTTGATCCATTCAATCAAATCTTATTCATTTGGCCAAAACTTAAGAGGTCAAACCAAAAAGAATATGACAGGATTTGTGAAAAGGTACCTTAGTGCAGGGTACACTGAGGTCATTTTCCCCAATACATGTCACTATTCTTTTCCTGGCCTGGAATTTCATTGCTTTCAGAAAAGGTTATGAAATAAATATCAGCAAATTGTATGCATTGTACAACAGTGTTTTAGAATAAGGCAGAACTCGTAAGTCTTTGACATTGATTGTTAAAACTGTACCTGAACAACGTAATCCAGAGGGGGGATCCATGTGTGGGTTTGGGACTACTCCAGTGTGTGATGCAATTTAAGGGTTGCTCCAGAGTGTCGATCATTGCAATCAAATCTAATACATTTGGCCAAAACTAAAGAGGTCAAACCAAAAAGAATTGTGACAGGATTTGTGAAAATGTACCTTAGTGCAGGGTACACTGAGGTCATTTTCCCCAATACATGTCACTATTCTTTTCCTGGCCTGGAACTTCATTTCTTTCAGAAAAGGTTATGAAATAAATATCAGCGAATTGTATGCATTGTAAAACAGTGTTTTAGAATAAAGCAGAACTCGTGAGTCTTTGACGCTCATTATTAAAACCATACCTGAACAACGTAATCCAGAGGGGGGATCCATGTGTGGGTTTGGGACTACTCCAGTGTGTGATGCCATGTAAGGGTTGCTCCAGAGTGTTGATCCATTCAATCAAATCTTATTCATTTGGCCAAAACTTAAGAGGTCAAACCAAAAAGAATTGTGACAGGATTTGTGAAAAGGTACCTTAGTGCAGGGTACATTGAGGTATTTTTCCACAATACATGTCACTATTCTTTTTCTGGCCTGGAATTTCATTGCTTTCAGAAAAGGTTATGAAATAAATATCAGCGAATTGTATGCATTGTAAAACAGTGTTTTAGAATAAAGCAGAACTCGTGAGTCTTTGACGCTCATTATTAAAACCATACCTGAACAACGTAATCCAGAGGGGGGATCCATGTGTGGGTTTGGGACTACTCCAGTGTGTGATGCCATTTAAGGGTTGCTCCAGAGTGTCGATCATTGCAATCAAATCTAATACATTTGGCCAAAACCTAAGAGGTCAAACCAAAAAGAATTGTGACAGGATTTGTGAAAAGGTACCTTAGTGCAGGGTACACTGAGGTCATTTTCCCCAATACATGTCACTATTCTTTTCCTGGCCTGGAATTTCATTGCTTTCAGAAAAGGTTATGAAATAAATATCAGTGAATTGTATGCATTGTAGAACAGTGTTTTAGAATAAGGCAGAACTCATAAGTCTTTGACATTCATTATTATAACCGTACCTGAACAATGTTATCCAAAGGGGGGATCCATGTGAGGGTTTGGGACTACTCCAGTGTGTGATGCCATGTAAGGGTTGCTCCAGAGTGTTGATCCATTCAATCAAATCTTATTCATTTGGCCAAAACTTAAGAGGTCAAACCAAAAAGAATTGTGACAGGATTTGTGAAAAGGTACCTTAGTGCAGGGTACACTGAGGTCATTTTCCCCAATACATGTCACTATTCTTTTCCTGGCCTGGAATTACATTTCTTTCAGAAAAGGTTATGAAATAAATATCAGCGAATTGTATGCATTGTAGAACAGTGTTTTAGAATAAGGCAGAACTTGTGAGTCTTTGACGCTCACTATTAAAACCATACCTGAACAACGTAATCCAGAGGGGGGATCCATGTGTGGGTTTGGGACTACTCCAGTGTGTGATGCCATGTAAGGGTTGCTCCAGAGTGTTGATCCATTCAATCAAATCTTATTCATTTGGCCAAAACTTAAGAGGTCAAACCAAAAAGAATTGTGACAGGATTTGTGAAAATGTACCTTAGTGCAGGGTACACTGAGGTCATTTTCCCCAATACATGTCACTATTCTTTTCCTGGCCTGGAATTTCATTTCTTTCAGAAAAGGTTATGAAATAAATATCAGCGAATTGTATGCATTGTAGAACAGTGTTTTAGAATAAGGCAGAACTCGTGAGTCTTTGACGCTCATTATTAAAACCATACCTGAACAACGTAATCCAAAGGGGGGATCCATGTGTGGGTTTGGGACTACTCCAGTGTGTGATGCCATGTAAGGGTTGCTCCAGAGTGTTGATCCATTCAATCAAATCTAATACATTTGGCCAAAACTTAAGAGGTCAAACCAAAAAGAATTGTGACAGGATTTGTGAAATGGTACCTTAGTGCAGGGTACACTGAGGTCTTTTTCCACAATACATGTCACTATTCTTTTTCTGGCCTGGAATTTCATTGCTTTCAGAAAAGGTTATGAAATAAATATCAGCGAATTGTATGCATTGTAGAACAGTGTTTTAGAATTAGGCAGAACTTGTGAGTCTTTGACGTTGATTATTAAAACCGTACCTGAACAATGTAATCCAGAGGGGGGATCCAAGTGTGGGTTTGGGACTACTCCAGTGTGTGATGCCATTTAAGGGTTGCTCCAGAGTGTCGATCATTGCAATCAAATCTTATACATTTGGCCAAAACTAAAGAGTTCAAACCAGAAAGAATTGTGACAGGATTTGTGAAAATGTACCTTAGTGCAGGGTACACTGAGGTCATTTTCCCCAATACATGTCACTATTCTTTTCCTGGCCTGGAATTTAATTGCTTTCAGAAAAGGTTATGAAATAAATATCAGCAAATTGTATGCATTGTAGAACAGTGTTTTAGAATAAGGCAGAACTCGTAAGTCTTTGACGTTCATTATTATAACCGTACCTGAACAATGTAATCCAAAGGGGGGATCCATGTGAGAATTTGGGAGTACTCCAGTGTGTGATGCCATGTAAGGGTTGCTCCAGAGTGTTGATCCATTCAATCAAATCTTATTCATTTGGCCAAAACTTAAGAGGTCAAACCAAAAAGAATATGACAGGATTTGTGAAAAGGTACCTTAGTGCAGGGTACACTGAGGTCATTTTCCCCAATACATGTCACTATTCTTTTCCTGGCCTGGAATTTAATTGCTTTCAGAAAAGGTTATGAAATAAATATCAGCAAATTGTATGCATTGTACAACAGTGTTTTAGAATAAGGCAGAACTCGTAAGTCTTTGACATTGATTGTTAAAACTGTACCTGAACAACGTAATCCAGAGGGGGGATCCATGTGTGGGTTTGGGACTACTCCAGTGTGTGATGCAATTTAAGGGTTGCTCCAGAGTGTCGATCATTGCAATCAAATCTAATACATTTGGCCAAAACTAAAGAGGTCAAACCAAAAAGAATTGTGACAGGATTTGTGAAAATGTACCTTAGTGCAGGGTACACTGAGGTCATTTTCCCCAATACATGTCACTATTCTTTTCCTGGCCTGGAACTTCATTTCTTTCAGAAAAGGTTATGAAATAAATATCAGCGAATTGTATGCATTGTAAAACAGTGTTTTAGAATAAAGCAGAACTCGTGAGTCTTTGACGCTCATTATTAAAACCATACCTGAACAACGTAATCCAGAGGGGGGATCCATGTGTGGGTTTGGGACTACTCCAGTGTGTGATGCCATGTAAGGGTTGCTCCAGAGTGTTGATCCATTCAATCAAATCTTATTCATTTGGCCAAAACTTAAGAGGTCAAACCAAAAAGAATTGTGACAGGATTTGTGAAAAGGTACCTTAGTGCAGGGTACATTGAGGTCTTTTTCCACAATACATGTCACTATTCTTTTTCTGGCCTGGAATTTCATTGCTTTCAGAAAAGGTTATGAAATAAATATCAGCGAATTGTATGCATTGTAAAACAGTGTTTTAGAATAAAGCAGAACTCGTGAGTCTTTGACGCTCATTATTAAAACCATACCTGAACAACGTAATCCAGAGGGGGGATCCATGTGTGGGTTTGGGACTACTCCAGTGTGTGATGCCATTTAAGGGTTGCTCCAGAGTGTCGATCATTGCAATCAAATCTAATACATTTGGCCAAAACCTAAGAGGTCAAACCAAAAAGAATTGTGACAGGATTTGTGAAAAGGTACCTTAGTGCAGGGTACACTGAGGTCATTTTCCCCAATACATGTCACTATTCTTTTCCTGGCCTGGAATTTCATTGCTTTCAGAAAAGGTTATGAAATAAATATCAGTGAATTGTATGCATTGTAGAACAGTGTTTTAGAATAAGGCAGAACTCATAAGTCTTTGACATTCATTATTATAACCGTACCTGAACAATGTAATCCAAAGGGGGGATCCATGTGAGGGTTTGGGACTACTCCAGTGTGTGATGCCATGTAAGGGTTGCTCCAGAGTGTTGATCCATTCAATCAAATCTTATTCATTTGGCCAAAACTTAAGAGGTCAAACCAAAAAGAATTGTGACAGGATTTGTGAAAAGGTACCTTAGTGCAGGGTACACTGAGGTCATTTTCCCCAATACATGTCACTATTCTTTTCCTGGCCTGGAATTACATTTCTTTCAGAAAAGGTTATGAAATAAATATCAGCGAATTGTATGCATTGTAGAACAGTGTTTTAGAATAAGGCAGAACTTGTGAGTCTTTGACGCTCACTATTAAAACCATACCTGAACAACGTAATCCAGAGGGGGGATCCATGTGTGGGTTTGGGACTACTCCAGTGTGTGATGCCATGTAAGGGTTGCTCCAGAGTGTTGATCCATTCAATCAAGTCTTATTCATTTGGCCAAAACTTAAGAGGTCAAACCAAAAAGAATATGACAGGATTTGTGAAAAGGTACCTTAGTGCAGGGTACACTGAGGTATTTTTCCCCAATACATGTCACTATTCTTTTTCTGGCCTGGAATTTCATTGCTTTCAGAAAAGGTTATGAAATAAATATCAGCCAATTGTATGCATTGTAGAACAGTGTTTTAGAATAAGGCAGAACTCGTGAGTCTTTTACATTGATTGTTAAAACTGTACCTGAACAACGTAATCCAGAGGGGGGATCCATGTGTGGGTTTGGGACTACTCCAGTGTGTGATGCAATTTAAGGGTTGCTCCAGAGTGTCGATCATTGCAATCAAATCTAATACATTTGGCCAAAACTAAAGAGGTCAAACCAAAAAGAATTGTGACAGGATTTGTGAAAATGTACCTTAGTGCAGGGTACACTGAGGTCATTTTCCCCAATACATGTCACTATTCTTTTCCTGGCCTGGAATTTCATTTCTTTCAGAAAAGGTTATGAAATAAATATCAGCGAATTGTATGCATTGTAAAACAGTGGTTTAGAATAAAGCAGAACTCGTGAGTCTTTGACGCTCATTATTAAAACCGTACCTGAACAACGTAATCCAGAGGGGGGATCCTTGTGTGGGTTTGGGACTACTCCAGTGTGTGATGCCATTTAAGGGTTGCTCCAGAGTGTCGATCATTGCAATCAAATCTAATACATTTGGCCAAAACTAAAGAGGTCAAACCAAAAAGAATTGTGACAGGATTTGTGAAAATGTACCTTAGTGCAGGGTACACTGAGGTCATTTTCCCCAATACATGTCACTATTCTTTTCCTGGCCTGGAATTTCATTTCTTTCAGAAAAGGTTATGAAATAAATATATCAGCGAATTGTATGCATTGTAAAACAGTGGTTTAGAATAAAGCAGAACTCGTGAGTCTTTGACGCTCATTATTAAAACCATACCTGAACAACGTAATCCAGAGGGGGGATCCATGTGTGGGTTTGGGACTACTCCTTAGTGCAGGGTACACTGAGGTCTTTTTCCACAATACATGTCACTATTCTTTTTCTGGCCTGGAATTTCATTGCTTTCAGAAAAGGTTATGAAATAAATATCAGCGAATTGTATGCATTGTAGAACAGTGTTTTAGAATAAGGCAGAACTCGTGAGTCTTTGACGCTCATTATTAAAACCGTACCTGAACAACATAATCCAGAGGGGGGATCCATGTGTGGGTTTGGGACTACTCCAGTGTGTGATGCCATTTAAGGGTTGCTCCAGAGTGTCGTTCATTGCAATTAAATCTAATACATTTGGCCAAAACTAAAGAGGTCAAACCAAAAAGAATTGTGACAGGATTTGTGAAAATGTACCTTAGTGCAGGGTACACTGAGGTCATTTTCTCCAATACATGTCACTATTCTTTTTCTGGCCTGGAATTTCATTGCTTTCAGAAAAGGTTATGAAATAAATATCAGCAAATTGTATGCATTGTACAACAGTGTTTTAGAATAAGGCAGAACTCGTAAGTCTTTGACATTGATTGTTAAAACTGTACCTGAACAACGTAATCCAGAGGGGGGATCCATGTGTGGGTTTGGGACTACTCCAGTGTGTGATGCAATTTAAGGGTTGCTCCAGAGTGTCGATCATTGCAATCAAATCTAATACATTTGGCCAAAACTAAAGAGGTCAAACCAAAAAGAATTGTGACAGGATTTGTGAAAATGTACCTTAGTGCAGGGTACACTGAGGTCATTTTCCCCAATACATGTCACTATTCTTTTCCTGGCCTGGAATTTCATTTCTTTCAGAAAAGGTTATGAAATAAATATCAGCGAATTGTATGCATTGTAAAACAGTGGTTTAGAATAAAGCAGAACTTGTGAGTCTTTGACGCTCATTATTAAAACCGTACCTGAACAACGTAATCCAGAGGGGGGATCCATGTGTGGGTTTGGGACTACTCCAGTGTGTGATGCCATTTAAGGGTAGCTCCAGAGTGTCGATCATTGCAATCAAATCTAATACATTTGGCCAAAACTAAAGAGGTCAAACCAAGAAATTGTGACAGGATTTGTGAAAATGTACCTTAGTGCAGGGTACACTGAGGTCATTTTCCCCAATACATGTCACTATTCTTTTTCTGGCCTGGAATTTCATTGCTTTCAGAAAAGGTTATGAAATAAATATCAGCAAATTGTATGCATTGTACAACAGTGTTTTAGAATAAGGCAGAACTCGTAAGTCTTTGACATTGATTGTTAAAACTGTACCTGAACAACGTAATCCAGAGGGGGGATCCATGTGTGGGTTTGGGACTACTCCAGTGTGTGATGCAATTTAAGGGTTGCTCCAGAGTGTCGATCATTGCAATCAAATCTAATACATTTGGCCAAAACTAAAGAGGTCAAACCAAAAAGAATTGTGACAGGATTTGTGAAAATGTACCTTAGTGCAGGGTACACTGAGGTCATTTTCCCCAATACATGTCACTATTCTTTTCCTGGCCTGGAATTTCATTTCTTTCAGAAAAGGTTATGAAATAAATATATCAGCGAATTGTATGCATTGTAAAACAATGGTTTAGAATAAAGCAGAACTCGTGAGTCTTTGACGCTCATTATTAAAACCATACCTGAACAACGTAATCCAGAGGGGGGATCCATGTGTGGGTTTGGGACTACTCCAGTGTGTGATGCCATGTAAGGGTTGCTCCAGAGTGTGGATCCATTCAATCAAATCTTATTCATTTGGCCAAAACTTAAGAGTTCAAACCAAAAAGAATTGTGACAGGATTTGTGAAAAGGTACCTTAGTGCAGGGTACACTGAGGTCTTTTTCCACAATACATGTCACTATTCTTTTTCTGGCCTGGAATTTCATTGCTTTCAGAAAAGGTTATGAAATAAATATCAGCAAATTGTATGCATTGTAGAACAGTGTTTTAGAATAAGGCAGAACTTGTAAGTCTTTGACATTGATTATTAAAACCGTACCTGAACAACGTAATCCAGAGGGGGGATCCATGTGTGGGTTTGGGACAACTCCAGTGTGTGATGCCATTTAAGGGTTGCTCCAGAGTGTCGATCATTGCAATCAAATCTAATACATTTGGCCAAAACTTAAGAGGTCAAACCAAAAAGAATTGTGACAGGATTTGTGAAAATGTACCTTAGTGCAGGGTACACTGAGGTCATTTTCCCCAATACATGTCACTATTCTTTTCCTGGCCTGGAATTTCATTGCTTTCAGAAAAGGTTATGAAATAAATATCAGTGAATTGTATGCATTGTAGAACAGTGTTTTAGAATAAGGCAGAACTCGTAAGTCTTTGACATTCATTATTATAACCGTACCTGAACAATGTAATCCAAAGGGGGGATCCATGTGAGGGTTTGGGACTACTCCAGTGTGTGATGCCATGTAAGGGTTGCTCCAGAGTGTTGATCCATTCAATCAAATCTTATTCATTTGGCCAAAACTTAAGAGGTCAAACCAAAAAGAATATGACAGGATTTGTGAAAAGGTACCTTAGTGCAGGGTACACTGAGGTCATTTTCCCCAATACATGTCACTATTCTTTTTCTGGCCTGGAATTTCATTGCTTTCAGAAAAGGTTATGAAATAAATATCAGCGAATTGTATGCATTGTAGAACAGTGTTTTAGAATAAGGCAGAACTCGTGAGTCTTTGACGCTCATTATTAAAACCGTACCTGAACAACGTAATCCAGAGGGGGGATCCATTTGTGGGTTTGGGACTACTCCAGTGTGTGATGCCATTTAAGGGTTGCTCCAGAGTGTCCATCATTGCAATCAAATCTAATACAATTGGCAAAAACTAAAGAGGTCAAACCAAAAAGAATTGACAGGATTTGTGAAAATGTACCTTAGTGCAGGGTACACTGAGGTCATTTTCCCCAATACATGTCACTATTCTTTTCCTGGCCTGGAATTTCATTGCTTTCAGAAAAGGTTATGAAATAAATATCAGCGAATCGTATGCATTGTAGAACAGTGTTTTAGAATAAGGCAGAACTTGTAAGTCTTTGACGTTGATTATTAAAACCGTACCTGAACAACGTAATCCAGAGGGGGGATCCATGTGTGGGTTTTGGACAACTCCAGTGTGTGATGCCATTTAAGGGTTGCTCCAGAGTGTCGATCATTGCAATCAAATCTAATACATTTGGCCAAAACTTAAGAGGTCAAACCAAAAACAATTGTGACAGGATTTGTGAAAATGTACCTTAGTGCAGGGTACACTGAGGTCATTTTCCCCAATACATGTCACTATTCTTTTCCTGGCCTGGAATTTCATTGCTTTCAGAAAAGGTTATGAAATAAATATCAGTGAATTGTATGCATTGTAGAACAGTGTTTTAGAATAAGGCAGAACTCGTAAGTCTTTGACATTCATTATTATAACCGTACCTGAACAATGTAATCCAAAGGGGGGATCCATGTGAGGGTTTGGGACTACTCCAGTGTGTGATGCCATGTAAGGGTTGCTCCAGAGTGTTGATCCATTCAATCAAATCTTATTCATTTGGCCAAAACTTAAGAGGTCAAACCAAAAAGAATATGACAGGATTTGTGAAAAGGTACCTTAGTGCAGGGTACACTGAGGTCATTTTCCCCAATACATGTCACTATTCTTTTTCTGGCCTGGAATTTCATTGCTTTCAGAAAAGGTTATGAAATAAATATCAGCGAATTGTATGCATTGTAGAACAGTGTTTTAGAATAAGGCAGAACTCGTGAGTCTTTGACGCTCATTATTAAAACCGTACCTGAACAACGTAATCCAGAGGGGGGATCCATTTGTGGGTTTAGGACTACTCCAGTGTGTGATGCCATTTAAGGGTTGCTCCAGAGTGTCCATCATTGCAATCAAATCTAATACAATTGGCAAAAACTAAAGAGGTCAAACCAAAAAGAATTGACAGGATTTGTGAAAATGTACCTTAGTGCAGGGTACACTGAGGTCATTTTCCCCGATACATGTCACTATTCTTTTCCTGGCCTGGAATTTCATTGCTTTCAGAAAAGGTTATGAAATAAATATCAGCGAATCGTATGCATTGTAGAACAGTGTTTTAGAATAAGGCAGAACTCGTGAGTCTTTGACGCTCATTATTAAAACCGTACCTGAACAACGTAATCCAGAGGGGGGATCCATTTGTGGGTTTGGGACTACTCCAGTGTGTGATGCCATTTAAGGGTTGCTCCAGAGTGTCCATCATTGCAATCAAATCTAATACAATTGGCAAAAACTAAAGAGGTCAAACCAAAAAGAATTGTGACAGGATTTGTGAAAATGTACCTTAGTGCAGGGTACGCTGAGGTCATTTTCCCCAATACATGTCACTATTCTTTTCCTGGCCTGGAATTTCATTGCTTTCAGAAAAGGTTATGAAATAAATATCAGCGAATCGTATGCATTGTAGAACAGTGTTTTAGAATAAGGCAGAACTCGTGAGTCTTTGACGCTCATTATTAAAACCGTACCTGAACAACGTAATCCAGAGGGGGGATCCATGTGTGGGTTTGGGACTACTCCAGTGTGTGATGCCATGTAAGGGTTGCTCCAGAATGTTGATCCATTCAATCAAATCTTATTCATTTGGCCAAAACTTAAGAGGTCAAACCAAAAAGAATTGTGACAGGATTTGTGAAAAGATACCTTAGTGCAGGGTACACTGAGGTCTTTTTCCACAATACATGTCACTATTCTTTTTCTGGCCTGGAATTTCATTGCTTTCAGAAAAGGTTATGAAATAAATATCAGCGAATTGTATGCATTGTAGAACAGTGTTTTAGAATAAGGCAGAACTTGTAAGTCTTTGACGTTGATTATTAAAACCTTACCTGAACAATGTAATCCAGAGGGGGGATCCAAGTGTGGGTTTGGGACTACTCCAGTGTGTGATGCAATTTAAGGGTTGCTCCAGAGTGTCGATCATTGCAATCAAATCTTATACATTTGGCCGAAACTAAAGAGTTCAAACCAGAAAGAATATGACAGGATTTGTGAAAATGTACCTTAGTGCAGGGTACACTGAGGTCATTTTCCCCAATAAATGTCACTATTCCTTTCCTGGCCTGGAATTTTATTGCTTCCAGAAAAGGTTATGAAATAAATATCAGCGAATTGTATGCATTGTAGAACAGTGTTTTAGAATAAGGCAGAACTCGTAAGTCTTTGACGTTCATTATTAAAACCGTACCTGAACAACGTAATCCAAAGGGGGGATCCATTTGTGGGTTTGGGACTACTCCAGTGTGTGAATCCATGTAAGGGTTGCTACAGAGTGTTGATCCATTCAATCAAATCTTATTCATTTGGCCAAAACTTAAGAGGTCAAACCAAAAAGAATTGTGACAGGATTTGTGAAAAGGTACCTTCGTGCAGGGTACACTGAGGTCATTTTCCCCAATACATGTCACTATTCTTTTCCTGGCCCGGAATTTCATTGCTTTCAGAAAAGGTTATGAAATAAATATCAGCAAATTGTATGCATTGTAGAACAGTGTTTTAGAATAAGGCAGAACTCGTAAGTCTTTGACGTTGATTATTAAAACCGTACCTGAACAATGTAATCCAAAGGGGGATCCATGTGTGGGTTTGGGACTACTCCAGTGTGTGATGCCATTTAAGGGTTGCTCCAGAGTGTTGATCCATGCAATCAAATCTTATACATTTGGCCAAAACTAAAGAGGTCAAACCAAAAAGAATTGTGACAGGATTTTTGAAAATGTACCTTAGGGAGGGTTCATTATTTATTGCAGGGGGGGGGCGAGCATTTGAAGGGGGGGCAAATTTTTTTAGGGGTATTCAAAGGGGGGGGCCTTTTTTTTTACCCTATTCTTAGGGGGGGCCTCTTTTTTTTAGGGGTATTCCTAAAAATGTCACGAATTTAGTACGTTGAAATGTCGCGAATTTTGGTAACAGCCTGTGTTATATTTTACCAAATTATGTAAATATTTTCAAAATTTTCCAAAATTTTCCTCAAACTCCCAGCAAATTTCTCACTGCATCACTTTTAACACTCAGAATAGCCCACCGTTTTGTCAGTCTTCAAAAAAGTGCCGGCCTCATGTAAGTACTGAGGGTATGGGAGCTTCCAATTTATAAGCACTGGGGCCCTTAAACTCAACGGTATGTAAGTCGAGTGTCTGAGGTTTGACTATTATCACTCACCAGCGAGTATCATGAGACGTTTACACTAAAACACCTTACGAATGGATGTATTTGTTGCAAGGTAGTAAATTGTAGGTAAAAAAGTGCCCATGATTTAATGCATACAATTAGTAGACACCACTATTGTTTTTGTAATAAAGTTGAAAACGAAGGGTGAGGCCCACTGAGGGGGGGGCGCTTTTTTTTTAACCTATTCCGAGGGGGGGGGGCCTTTTTTTTCAACTTATTCCGAGGGGGGGGCCAATTATTTTTGACGTATTCGATTTGCCAAACGCTCGACCCCCCCCTGCCATAAATAATGAACCTTCCCTTAGTGCAGGGTACACTGAGGTCATTTTCCCAAATACATGTCACTATTCTTTTTCTGGCCTGGAATTTCATTGCTTTCAGAAAAGGTTGTTCAATAAATATCAGTGAATTGCATGCATTGTACAACAGTGTTTTAGAATAAGGCAAAACTTGTGAGTCTTTGACGCTCATTATTAAAACCGTACCTGAACAACGTAATCCAGAGGGGGGGTCCATGTGTGGGTTTGGGACTACTCCAGTGTAATGACATTTAAGGGTTGCTCCAGAGTGTCGATCATTGCAATCAAATCTTATACATTTGGCCAAAACTAAAGAGGTCAAACCAAAAAGAATTGTGACAGGATTTGTGAAAAAGGTACCTTAGTGCAGGGTACACTGAGGTCATTTTCCCCAATACATAGACAAAGGTGCACAAGTTTTGGTCTGTTGACAGGGTTATTTCACGAGTTGGAGGTGGGGCCGTATTTCACGAGGCCGTAGGCCGAGTGAAATGCGGCCCCACCTCCAACAAGTGAAATAACCCGTCAACAGACTAAAACGAGTGTGCCTTTGTGTTTATTTTTTATCTTTTTCGATTCAAAATACCAAAATTATGGTAGGGGGGAGCCTAAAAAGGCTTCTTTCTACGCAGTTCAAATGTAAACAAACCGCAATTTTGATGACGTCACAGGGCCGTGAAATACGGCGATGGGTTATTTCACGGGGGGTGTGCAATACGGCGATCTTTGGTTAAATCAATAGCACTGCCGTATTTCATAAAAAATAAATGTCACTATTCTTTTCCTGGCCTGGAATTTCATTGCTTTCAGAAAAGGTTATGAAATAAATATCAGCGAATTGTATGCATTGTAGAACAGTGTTTTAGAATAAGGCAGAACTTGTAAGTCTTTGACGTTGATTATTAAAACCGTACCTGAACAACGTAATCCAGAGGGGGGATCCATGTGCGGTTTTGGGACTACTCCAGTGTGTGAATCCATGTAAGGGTTGCTACAGAGTGTTGATACATGTAATCAAATCTCATTCATTTGGCCAAAACTAAAGAGGTCAAACCAAAAAGAATTGTGACAGGATTTGTGAAAAGGTACCTTAGTGCAGGGTACACTGAGGTCATTTTCCCCAATACATGTCACTATTCTTTTTCTGGCATAGAATTTCTTAGCTTTCAGAAAAGGATATGAAGTAAATATTTGTGAATTGTATGCATTGTAGAACAGTGTTTCAGAATAAAGCAGAACTCGTAAGTCTTTGACGTTGAATATTAAAACCATACCTGAACAATGTAATCCAACGGGGGGTCTAAGTGTGTTTATGGGACTACTCCAGTGTGTGAATCCATATAAGGGTTGCTCCAGAGTGTCGATCCATATCATCAAATCTTATTCATTTGGCCAAAACTAAAGCGGTCAAGCAAAAAAAATAGCTTTTCTTGCCTGGAATTTCAATGCTTTCAGAAAAAGTTATGAAATGAATATCAGTGAATTGTATGCATTGTAGAACAGTGTTTTAGAATGAGGCAGAACTCGTTAGTCTTTGACGTTGATTAATAAAAATTACCTGAACAAAGTGTTCTCATGACAACAGTCTTCCCCGTTTAAAGACAGGTGTGACAATCAAATTTCATTGAGGACCATACTTAGTAGTGATATTATAAATATAAGTTATAATAATGCATTTACATGACACTGTTGATGATTTAAAGCCTACATCATTTTCTTTGGTGAAAAAAAATGTGTGCATATTTTTAGATGTTATTAAGTTCCATCTGTTGAAAAACAAGATCATTAAACAATAACCCTGAAGTACCAAACAAAAATAGGAGGAATTTTGGTCATAATATTATATATAGTTCTTGAGAGAACAGATCTTAAAAGGTACCTTAAGGCTCTGAGCCATCAAGCATCCTGTGTGTGAAGAGTTTCAGTGTAAATTCACCTTGAAATTGTCCATCGAGACCATGAAAATTGGTAATGTCTTCAACAGAGGTCTTTTACTCTCAGTTTTGATTTGCAATCTGATGTCTTGTTTCCTGATATTGCCATCTGAAGACATCAAAGGGCGTTTCCTTTTCAGTTTCTCTCCTAAAAAGAAATACTGAACTTGTTGAGAATAAGATTTGATCCACCACAACTGAAAAAAGCAGAAAACTAATTGCTTACAATGGAAGAGCAACTGTCAAACTAGGTGAATATTAGTGAAAATTGTATAACATAGTGCAATATCTTTTTGTGAGATGTATGTTTGACAATATTTCAATTAGCAATTTCAATATCTTATTCGTAGTATAGCATCAGACTTATGCCTAACAATTTAATGATTATTCCATTTTTTGTACTGAGTATAACAAGTCCTGTAAATGTATCTTGTCGGGCCATGTCCACTTATGTTTGTTGCACTAAATACTAAGCTCTGCCCTTTTATAAATAATGAAAGTTCCATGAGATGGGTAGGCATCCCAACTCACAAAAAAATGGTTGATTTTATGATGATCATTGGTTAGAATAACGTTAGGAAATATCGCTAGATTACTGTTAAAGTTGTGGGCTGAATCCTACGTTTTTAACGTCAGAAAAACATTGATTCAATGTTTATTTAACATTAATTTCAATGTTGAGAAAAATGTTATGCAGACAATATTATATATGTATAATATATACATTTCCTAGCTCTATGAAAAAAGTGTCTTACATATCTGACTTCATTAAGAGACAATAATATTTACTCTAAATTAGACAAGAAAAACTATACAAAGTCAGGCCCTTATCCTGTCATGAGCTAAACTGCCACTTGGTGAGGTACACTGGAATTACAATTAACGTTAATATATAATGTTAAATCAATTATTTAATGGTATTTGTCAATTATTCCAACAATGTCATAAAATTCAGATGCTAACATTTATTTCTTTTTTATGAACCATTATATATGTTATGAATTTTGGATACGGAAACATTGTAACCCCTAAAGTGCAGAGCTGTAAATATAATAGTAGGAGAAGGATGCCTACATGAATGTGTTGGGAAGCCATTGTGAATCCAACACTGAATAGAGAACAATTGTTAACATTGGTTTGGCTGTAATTGAATGAAAATGTCATTTCCGGGAGATTAACCGGTGAACGTTGATCTAACATTAGGCAGGCAAAAGATATTTGATAAACCTCAAATTAACCTCAAAATACATCATCCATTTGCAGTTATTATGGAAACATTACACCAACATTAATATAACGTTTTTCACATAACGTTATCAGATTAACCCCTGAAAATCATTAGCATTGAATTAACGTTCTTTGTTACCTGGGACGTCTCCAATTCGGTTTGCACTAATAGATCAGCATCCGGTAATACAGATACAGATGAGATATAAGTAGTTCAAGTAGCTGATATGAACCCTTATGGCAGGAAATTGGTGGAGATATCTATTATGCTGAGGATATGATTACTGTAAACGCATATATATTTCCGCGCTGTACATATTTTCGGGGATCCCGCTGTTTTAAAATCAACAAAAATATGTACAGAGCAAAAATTGATCCAGTGTAGTCATACAGCTACCATATTAAAAATTCGCGAATAAAAAAATGTGTGAAATTGTACTTTTTAGCAGTTCCATGAAAGTTTATACCAGCGAAACCATTGTTTCACCTAGATGTCAGACCATAGTAAGTCTCCCTTTGCCAGGCTATTTCTAGGTCGTTTTAGGGTTCTGTTGGAAGGTATAAGCATTCAGAATTTGCATTTACCCTCTAACTTACATCTTCCCTTGATTTCTCCCTCTACTGTGAATTTATTTGTGGTATTTAACGTTCCCCAATATAAGAAGCCTAAGCTACAACACAAAAGCCCGGATATATTCAGTAGAAATTTCTGCTTATCCACCACCCTGCATGTCTATGATATTATATTTAGTACTCGCTGCCCATATTGTTATTCCACAATCAATAAGTCATTTTTGTCATTACTGTTCATATACGATACATGAATACATATATG
Organism: Harmothoe impar; assembly: GCA_947462335.1. Classification (NCBI taxonomy): domain Eukaryota; kingdom Metazoa; phylum Annelida; class Polychaeta; order Phyllodocida; family Polynoidae; genus Harmothoe; species Harmothoe impar. The sequence goes on from OX381718.1 coordinate 50,352,227, forward strand.
CCAGTGAAGTCACTGACAAAAATCTTGTAAGACTGTTAACACGCAAAGAAAGTTTTTATTCCACAAGTATTGTTAACTGTCGGATGGCTGACTCCGGGTGCCTTTTGGCTGACTTGTGGTGAAAAGGACCTATTTTGAATTTTCTGGCATATCATCTGGACTCAAAATACTACAAATTAATGCAAAACTTTGTAAGATACTACGAGTGTTATTCTCAAGAGCAATACATGAAACTTTGCACTTGCCTTTCCACTATCTGTACAGCTGCACCCAAGCATTGTCTGGGAATACAGAGATTCTGTCTGTGGTTGAAGGGTAAGATATATAGACAAAGACCCATGGCCAGAGGATATTTTGGTATCGTTCCCCCCAAGGTGGGGCTGGGGCAGTATCCCACGAAGCCGCAGGCTGAGTGGGATGCGCCCGAGCCCCACCGAGAGGGGAAGGTACCAAAAATCCTCTGGCCATGGGCCTTTGGCTTTATTTCATGGTTTTTATTCTTCAAAATATGTTTAATTGCATATAAATGGCCATAAGAATTTGAACAAATGATGATGTCATAGGCCATGTGATACAGGAGGACCATATCCCATGGGGGGCATGGGATACGAGATTTCTAGTACTTCAGCATAGTGGTCATCGTATCCACCATGAAATAACCCAAAATATCTTTGGCTTGAAAGATAACATAATGATGGTGCTAATATATATTTCACCTCTAGTTCATTCATGAAGTATATACAACTAGATAAAAGTTGTTTATACATTGGAAATCTACGGATGGCACATTCTAAGCCTTTTTTTCAATTGGAGTAAGCAGTCCCAGAGATTTAGTTTTTAGATTTAGAAATGTGATTTATTTTATTATACTACTTTTTTTTAAATCAATGGATACATGGCAGTTGTCAATGTGATAATTGTAATTCCATGAAAACTTATGTATCTTAACAGTAGGTATCAACAGGGGTAGATACTAACGCTGGCCCAGTAGCCAATGGCCCGTAGTTTTGATCCGGGCCCGTAGTTTCCAGACTGTTTGCCTTGCTACGGGCCCGGGTGGCCCGTAGCTAATACTCTCTTATTCTCAATCCAATGCACAAATCCTGGTCTACAGGCCAGTTTTTACAGCATGTGGATCGGCCCATTATCAAGGTTTCTAGAGAGTAAAACATGAAGCATGAATATTTTGTGGAAGGTTTACACAAAGGTTGAAAAGATTCAGATGATTTAGAGATACAGGGAACCTATATTATTTCCATATTTGAGATACATTCTTTCCTTTATACTAATTTTCTAAAAAAAATGTTCATGCGAAAATTTTAGCTGAGCTTACAGAAAACAGAATATACAGGACCAAATGTCCTGCAAGGCAAAAGACTTTTTGTATAGGCCTTGACTGGTATTATTGAAAACTGGGATTGCGTTTACATTGATAGGTTGAAACCCCTCTAATGTAGAACAGATCTTGGGGCATCATTGTTGCATCCTGATTTTCGTTTTTGATATCAATTCATCATTTCCTCACACTTATCCCTTATTATGTTTAGAACTAAGTGATTGACAGCAAGCAAAAATATAATCCATCAGAAATAAGAGCCCATAAGCATCGGTCTGTTACAAATACAGTGCAAGATATTTCAAACCAGTCCAATTAGAAGCAACATGAGAGCCCATGAGAGAAGCATACTCTGAATATAATTATGGTTCTATTTTACTATTCTGGCTTAAGAAATTCCCGGGCCCACAGATCTAATCCCGGGCCCACAACTAGCCCATAGAAGTAGGCCTTCTCGTTATCTGGCTGGAGCGAGGGCCCATTACAGCCCGGGGAAAGTTGACGGTCTTAGTTTACCCAGGATGCCCCGCGCGCCATACGTTTCTTATATGACGTCATAATGGCGCCAAAATTTGCGGCCAATCAGCGGCTATACAGAGCTTACTCTGTAATGGTCCCCAGCTCCAGCCAGATATCGAGAGCAGTGGACTGTACAATGGTCTAGGCCCACAACTTTCAGAAGCTGCGGGCCCGGGTGGCCCATGGTCTCAAATGTTAGTGTCTACCCCTGATCAATGGCATCTATCTCTAAAGATTGCACCATTTTCCAGGTTTTTTAAATAATGGTCCGATCTACACCCAACAAAAAACAAAATGTAGCTCATTGTCTAAGGACGGAGGAACTGGGTGTTCAGTGTGTGTTGCGTAGTTGCGTGACGCGTAGTTGCGTGACACATAGTTGCGTGATACGTACCAGCAGAACTTGTTTTATCCAGGATGAAATAATGCATTTTTGTTACATGGTCTCTTCCATTGCACATTTCTTTTAGTAATCATCCGATTTACACGCAACAAAAACCAAAATGAAGCTCTATATCCAAGGAATACAGATCTGTGCTCCATATGCGTAGTTTTGTGACGCATAACCACGTGACACGTAGCTCCCACTGCTCTACCTGTGTAGAGTTACATATCTGAACATTGTTGTTTTGCAGGATAAATCCCCTCACGCTAGGTATTTCACATGTAAAATTGATAGTTAAATATAAGTGACATGTACTGGGAAAAGGGACCTTAGTGCAGCCTGCACTAAGGGCCCTTTTTGCAGATTGTGTCACAGTAATTTTGTTTCCTGAAGGAAAGTGATGAGAACTGTCATATATGATTATCTCTTCCAATTCTTTCTCTGTATAGTCCAAAGCCTTTATTTATTGAAAAAATATCACTGGAAACCTTCATTTATTGCATAATTTAGCCTATTTCCGTCCTCTGACAGCCTTAATATTGGTCACAGATAGGCAAAACAATGGTTCTCCTCATAGCCCTAGATGAACCCGACCTGATAGAATGTATAAAAGTTGGATTCATTGGATTTAGTTACCGCCTGTCAAACTCAAAAACTATGATATGTCAATGATTGGCAAGAACCACGCGTACATAAAGGCTAAAAGAGGGTTTGGTGATATGTACAAAGAATATTAAAATTAAGAAATGATTCTCATCTTCTTGTATTCCAACTGAGGAGACTGTTGATAGCTGCGTTAATTTGTAGAATGTTCTGTTCAGTATAATAAACAATCAAATTGAAATTGATTGATAATAACAATACAATGCTGCGTTACTTATGTTTGATGCCACTAAATACTAGGCTCCTCCTCCTCCCCTTATATATATAAATGAATTTATAAAATAAATAAGTTCCATTAAACGACTAGACATGTCCCCAATTTGGTTTGCCCTAATAGATCAGCATCTGTAAATACAGATACAGGTTAGATATCTATAGGACAAGTAACTGATTGCATAGCTGATATGTACCCTTATGGCAGGAAATTGATGGAGATAAGCCCGGGATGGCCAATATTTGAATGTTGAGGATATGATATAAATAATATGTGACCCGTTTTAACAAAATGGATTGGAAGTCGCACATATAAAATGTTGTAATATGTGAGCGGGTAATTAGAAAGAGGTATCCCCGCGGGATTAGTACCATTTTTAGCCACCAGGGGGCCCCACCATGGCCTAGAATGGAAGAAACAGGCTAATGATTCATTTTTTGTACTTGTTTTTTGTAGAATTCAGTAGTTCTATACAAAGCATTCCATTGTTGGTGAAAAGCGTCCATTTTTGGAATGTAAAAAGAACGTTTTAGAGCCTAAATGTGTGTCTTTGTTGATATGTGTTGCCATGGAAATTTCATTCTAGATTTTTAAAAATTAAGTAGCTAATTGATAGAATGATTCACGAGGATAACTACGGTCAAAACAGAATAGAATTATCATTTCTAGATCAAAATTTATGGCCTATAGGATAAAAAAGTATGATCATTTTCTAGATATTCTAATCATGCTAATTACGAGGCCATACGGGCATTGCCCCCCCCCCCCCCAAAAGAAAAAAGGGAAAAAAGAGGAAGAAGAGAAAAAAAAGAGAAGAAAAGAGGGAAAGAAATAAAGAGATAAAGAGATTGTGGAGTATGATTCATAGGGCCTGACTGAGGGCCCCTGATTTGGAAGGGGGGATGTTCTAAAATGCACCATTTTAAGTCTGGGCCAACAACATTTTCTGCTGGGCATGCCCCCATACCCCCTTAGTATAACGGGTGCGCTCCGCGCGGGGGAAACAGATAGCCACTCCAGGTTGACCATTTTTGGCCCCCCTCTAGACAATCCTGGATCCGCCACTGATTACATAGAGATATCTAGGAAAGTATGGGACTTGAACCTTATTGGGGTTTTGGATAGGGCATATTCATATAGCCATTTCTCTAAAACTAGAAATGATATCTTCTTGTGTAATTTTTCACTGGAAAGCTTATGATATAAATTTTAAAGTTGACATTTTCGTTGGATATCCCTTTCCCCTTGCCTGTACACATATCGCCATAAGAACTGTCTTCCAGATTACATATTTTGCCAATAATGCAACATTAGATGTCTAAGTACATCTAGTCAGTTGGCTACCATGTAACATAATTAATATTTAAATCAGATATTAACTATATTATGAAATACAATTATAAATCATATGGCAATCATTTTGGGGGTAAATTGGTGTTGATATTTGGTTTGGAACTTAATAGGCCAGAATATAACTATTCAAATGTCATTTTTCAAAAATAATATTTTTTCCAACCTACGGTACTTAAAAAGATTATAGTGTACTCTTAAAAATGTGACTTCCGACCCTTTTCGTTAAAATGGGTCACATATGGCTGTGTCTCACGACCTTGGGACAATGTTTTTGTCTCTGACCAGGTGCCGTCTCTGACCAGGTGCCGTCTCTGACCGGGTGCCGTCTCTGACCGGCTTGGCTTGATAAGGTCAAAATACTAACAGCAGGGGGCTACTTAGTAATTATAATTATAACTATGATTATATAACGACCGCCATAACGTTTTTCCAAATCCTTATATATATGAGTATAATTCTTTTCAAAACACCTTTTTCTGACACCTGGTCAGAGACGGCAGCCGGTCAGAGACGGCAACCGGTCAGAGACGGCACCCGATCAGAGACAAAAACATTGTCCCAAGGTCGTGAGACACAGCCATATATCAACTGCCCATTTCTGTCAGATTTTCAGGACGAAACTTTTGAATTTTGTAATTACTATTAGATAAATGTGATTATTACTTGTACATTAGGATACTTTTTTTCTGTGACGTCCTCAGCATATTATCAAAAGATATTGTGTAACAGCTTGTACAATGTAGCTGTTATTTTATGTATGCTATTTCATTAGATATAGATACAGAGGCGTAAGAAGCAAACCGTCATTGGGGGCCCAAGGGCGGCCCATTACAACCACGCTTAAGTATCAGTTTTTATGCATGATGTATCATATACATGCTTATATTAGATTGTATGGAAAACTAATATTTGAGCCCCCTTTAGTTCTGATTTGTGGGCCCAGCCCCCTTTACCCCCACTTTTCCCTATGCGTGAGAGGTAAGGATTGAAAATTGGGGGTATTGTATTACATGTCTTGACAAATTTGGGGGGGGGGGCAAACATATTCAGCCCCCCCCCCTCCTCAGTGATGGGGGGGCCCGGGCCCCCCTGGCCCCCCCTTTTGCTACGCCACTGATATATTGGTGTGTTGTGTGAGTATGTATCATTGAATAGCATAGTGAGATATGATCATAGGACATTATATATCATTGTGTGCGATATGTACTAATACAAATAGGTTTGGATTTGAATAAATGAGTGTTTATAAATATCATGCAAACTTGGTTTTAGGGATTTTGGCACCTCCTGTCTTTAAGATTGCACTTCTCCTTCAGTATAAAGCTAGACAATATATATTTCTACCTGTTTGTTACTTAACATTTATGTTGAATACTCAAAATATCGGTCTAGGCCGCCTAATGCAACCTTTGCTGTGATCAAAATTTGAAAAACATCCTGGGATGATTGACAGGTGTAACCCCAGGTCAGCAGATGACCCTGTGTCATGCCTGTCAATCACCCTAGAGTACACTTGCCCTAAAGCGGTAGAATAGATGGGAATAAAAGTGATTTTTCCATACCTAACCCCAGGATACATACCCTGGGGAGATGTCCTTAAAACGAGGTATTTGTAACCAGTCTTTTACATTGCATCCGGTTAGCTTTCCTCACTATTATTTTCACACCTATTGTTTCGAGACTTAAGGCTGAACCATACCTGCCTTGGCCCCGCCCACTCCTGTTTCCACTCAAGGTATATGCTGGTCAGGCCAGGCAAGTCTACAATAGTTAATTGACTCAAAGACGCTGAGTTAACGGGTTTAATTATTATTTATTACTGATGAGAACATATGGTGAATCATCACAATTATAAGTTGGTAGTAGTAGTCAATGACATATTATATAAGTCAGGGTATGAGGATACATGTAAACACAATCAAGGTATATCACAATAGTGAGTCACTGGTGTGGTCTAGGGACCCAATCATATGCTGCATAAGTAGTGAGTGGTATCCATGATTGAAGGGTGGGCGGGAGTGGTTTTCGTGTCCGATCCTTTCCGCGCTGAATTTGAAAGTGTTCAGTTTGGCGCGGTTGGCAAGGACGCGCATTTGGCGCATGCGCGTCGCCATGAGGGGTACTTCCGCTATCCGGGTGAGTCCATTCTGTGGGGGGTACCATTACAGGTTCCCGCCAGGGTAGGAGGGTAGCGTCGGTAAATTAAAGTTAATTTGAGAATTAAACCCAATTGACTCAAAGACGCTGAGTTAACGGGTTTAATTATTATTTATTACTGATGAGAACATATGGTGAATCATCACAATTATAAGTTGGTAGTAGTAGTCAATGACATATTATATAAGTCAGGGTATGAGGATACATGTAAACACAATCAAGGTATATCACAATAGTGAGTCACTGGTGTGGTCTAGGGACCCAATCATATGCCAAATGCCGCCGCCAGGTGGCGTGGGGCCGCGGTAAACACCTGCTTTGGTGCATAGCGGTATACGGCATCACTCTTCCATGTCCCTTGTCGTTTCACATCCTCTAGTGGGCAGCCCATTCTGGCACAGGTGTGGGCTGACCCGCGGCGGAGGTCGTGGATGGTCACAGAGTCAGGTGCTGGGTGGCGCGCCGCTGTGAGCCCGGCCTGCATAATAGCAGTCAGGCCAGCGGCAGAGAGTGGGCGCCCACAGGGGAGTAGGAGGGCAGGCTGGTCGGGGCGACCAGGGACCAGCGAGGTATATAGGTCCCATGTCGCCACAGGGCATAACCATGTGCCGTTAGGTGGCACGTGAAGGGTTATGGGAGACCCCCTCTTGATAGTTTTAGATGACTGGATGGTTACGGCAATGCCCCCAGGGGTGCGATAGATGTCCCCCCGCCTGAGGGTGTGTGGGCCGCCGTGCGGGTACCCAGGCGGCGCCACCAAGTTTGATTGCCGCAGCATACAGTAGTATCCAATTAGAATGGCAGCCCGGGCTGTGAGGCCTATATTCCCGGGCTTCAGGGTGTATTCACATATGTGTGCCACTTCAGTAGGTGTTAGTCCAAGTCTGGCGGTGGGCGGCAGGGAGAGGGTTCTTGTCACCCCCTGTACTACTGCTCCGACGATTGGGTGGAGGAAGGCCGTATGGTCCCCTCCCTTCTCCAACACCCATGTTTTGGCGCCACTCAAGTAGTTCTTAATTGATCCGGGAGCGAGCCTAGTGGCCAATTGGGCGGTGTACATCGCCACATCGTACACGGATGGGTTATAATAATCAAAGTTTGATTGGAGGGCAAATCTCACATATGAGGTTGCCTGTATGTGCTTGTTTTTGGCTGTGCCTTTGGCCTTCGCGGCGGCGTAGAGATCTTGCATGTAGGCGTATAGTCCATGGGAGGTACCTGGAATTAGACGTGTTAGATTGAATTATCTAGGATGCTTGGTGACATGACAACAGAAATTTCGGTCAGGTGGAGGCTTTTAATCATTCTGTCGGCTTTGGCCCGCATGTGGTCAGAGGTGTGTCGGCGGGACAGGGCGTCGGCAAGGATGAGGTCGGCGCCTGGTTTGTGGGCGACCCTGATTGTGACGTCTCTGGCTAGGGCAGTGTGCCATAGTTCCCTGGCGCAGGCCGCCAGTATGGCGTCCGTGCCTCTTCCGGTTTGGAGCACCTCAGCGCTGGCGATGTTGTCTGTGTTCATGAGAATGAGGCTGCCCCTATGGTCAGGGCGTATGAGGGATTTGAGGGCGAGTATAAGATTGAGTGCCTCAAAGTGGGCGATGTTGTCAGACATGGCCAATATTTCGGGGGGGTAGACCGTGGAATAGCATTCGGTGTCACTGTACGCTCCCCCGGCCGTCATACAGCTGTCACATTCGAAGACCACCTGGTTTCGAGGGGGGTCGATGAGGTATACGCCGTTAGTGGCGCTGGCGAAGTTTTGGAACCATTTGACGTCGGATTTGAACTGGTCGGTGATGCGGACCGGCTGGCCGTCGGGGGTGGCCCTGAGGGCGCGGAGGATGCTGCATATGAACCTCCGGCCGTCCGGCATGCAGGTTATTATATGCTGCAGTTTGCCGACCAGGGCTTGTACCTTTTTCTTTGGCGACCATGTCTTGGCGAGCCAGGCGTATGATTCTTGTATCACCTCGTTCAGCTTGGGCGTAGGGATGGTGACCTGCATAGTCTCGGCGTCTATGTGGATGCCTAGGAACTCCAGGTTGTGGGTGGGCGGGACACTTTTGTCGGGGGCAAGCTGTATGCCCAGCTCGCTGCATATCTCGTGGAGGCGGTCATACGCCCGCCGGGCCTCGGCGTATGATGGGGCGGCCCCGCAGAAGTCGTCTACGTATACGACCGCGAAGTGCCCCTCCCTGCGGAGGAGGGAGGTGACCGCTGATGTGGTACGCTGGCATGCCGAGCTCGACGTACGGCATCCGAAACTGGGGGCAAGCTCAACGTAATACGCCTGCCTGTGGCGTATGCCCAGCAGGGGCCAATCACACGGATCCAGGCGCAGCTGTCTAAACGCGCGCGACATGTCCAGTTTCCAAATATACGCCTCTGGGCCGTATATTTTTATTCTGTCAGTTATGTCTTGTACCGAGGGTAGCTTGTAGGCCGCTGGTATGCCCATGTACTCCCCTTTTGGTATGCCTTGGTTGACGCTGGAGAGTGGCGGGTATGAGAGATCGACTATGATGCGGAGCCTGTCGGAGTCCTTCTTCGGCTGGGTCATAATGGGCGATGTTTTGAACCAGGGGGAGAAGGGTGGGTGGGGGAACGGTCCAAGTAGGGTTCCCTCCTTGCGCTCCTTTTCTATAAATATGTCTATTTCTCTCATATCCCTATCCGTCGTGGCATGGTTGTCAGTGGAAGGGGTGGGCGGGGCGGTGCTTGTGTAGTTTGTGGGCCACCCATACTCCAGGTGGTCCACCAGGGTCTTGTCGGTGATGCGGGGCTCAGTGGCCCTCCAGGCCGCTATGTTGATGGCCGACTGCAGGCGTATGCGGGCGTATAATGAGTTGGGGAGGCCTGTTGCGCGGACCCTGTCGTAGGTGTCCTTATGAGCGGCAAAGGCGCCCCAGTCGCCGCATGCTATCGGCCAGTGCTGCAGTCTGTGTTGCCTTAAGTCCTCCGGGGTTATTCCTCTAGAGAGGGGGAGGGCGGGGGCTCCGCCATCCGGCGCGGTATGCGTGGGCGGGTGGCGGGCGTGGCTGCCTTGGGGAGGTAGGCCGGGCCCAGCAGGCAGCGGCTGGCGGCAGGTTGCGGCACGCGGGGGCGACCCGGTAGTGGGGCGTGCGTCCGCGGCGCTAGGCTGCGCACGTGGCGAAGCACGTGGCAGCGTGTTGTTGTTGTGGCTTGGGGGCGTGGCCTCGGTCATGCCACGTGGCCGAGGGGCGGCATTGTTTATGCGGGGGGCGGCATTGCCGCGCGAGTCCCCGCGCCCCGCCCGGGGTGCAGTGTCTGGAGCGGGCGGGGCGGGGGAGGGTGCGGGGCGGCTTGCAGGCGGGAATGGGGCGGGCCCATTGGCGCGTCCGCATGTTGACCTGTGCCCTGGTAGTTGGGTACTGGTGCCCGCGGTGCTATCGCCCCGGGCGGCCGGGCGTAGGTCAGCTAGCCCGACCGCTGGCGAAAATTTCCGCCCTCGTCCTCCATAGGGGAGGCCTTCAGGGCGGACAGCTTGGTCCTGCATGTCTCGTATGAGTGCCTGTGTATGCGTCCCGTGGCGTCAAAGCATATATCGCACGCGTGTATCTGCTTCTCGCCGGCCACTACGTGGTTGGGGGGTTGGGTGCATTTGCCAGACAGGAAGTCCTGGCAGAAGGCGCCCTCCTTCAGCTGGCGGCCGGTCTTGCGCTTCTTCGTCTTGACGGTCGCGCTGGCAGCCTGGGGGGCGGCGGCGGCGGCGACGGGCTTACGCGCAACATAGTTACGCTCCAGCTGGATCTTGCCGATGTTCGCCCATCCCCCCGAAATTCCGCCGGTTACGACGCCGGTCATAGTCTGCTCTGACCATCGACGCACCTCTGGCCACTTGTGGGACCGCATGTCAAACAGAATGTCCTCCAGATGGTCAAGGAGGCTAGCCTCGTCGTGAGTGACCTGGTGCTCGTCCTTGCGCATCTGGAGGATGGCCCAGCAATACTCCTGGAGAGTGGATTCACCGATATCGGTTTTACTCTGGGCGTCACCCCTGAATACATATTGGTTAGGGTGGGTACGGCCAAGGTTACCTGGTTTGTAGCGGAGATGCATTGCTGTTGCATTGACGATGGATTGTAACTCCTCATCCTGCGCCCGTGCTGCACTAGGGTGCGGGGCAGTGAATGCCGGCCTGTGCTGGGAGAGTGTAGCCAGCGGGTCCGCGAACGGGGGGCGGATGTAGGCCGGGGCGTGTTGTGCCGCACCGAGCTCCTGCGCGCGGTACGGCTGCGGCGCGTAAGGGTATATGTACGCGCTGTGATGGGCCGCCGCGTGTGGGGCGCGGGGCTGGTGCGGCGGGGCGTAGGGGGCGTATGGCTGCTGGTAGGCTCCTGCCATGCGTGCCATTCCCCCCTGCGCCTGCAGGTGGGCTGAATGAGGCGTGACATGGCCGTATGCGGGCGCGTAAGGTAACCCTCCGGGGTGCGCCGCGTCGCCTGGCCATGCCGCGCCTCGGTGGTGGGCGCCCTGGGCGGCATGTGGATAGGGGGGGGGCGGGGGTTGGCTGGTGGTGGTCACCCATCCGTGGCGGCTGGTGGTGTGCGTGCGGGGCTGGGTGGTGGGCCGGCGGCTGGGCAGCCTCGTGAGCAGCGGCGGCCGGCCCGGCCTGCATACTGCGGGCCGGCTGGGGGTTCTGGATGAGTAGCTGGCGTATATCCTGGATCTGGGACCCCATAGCCCCGACGTCAGCCCGTATCCCGGCTATGGCCGTATCCTGAGCGTCGACACGGGAGGGACGTTTGCGCTTTGTCCTGTCCGGCTCGATCATGGGGAGGTTTTGGATGCCGGTGAGGCGGTCCCGGTCCTCAGCGAGACGTATGGCCTCCTGGCGGTTCGCCTCCTGACTCTCACGTAGTAGCTCCTGCTGGGCAGCCTGCTGGGCTAGTAGCCTGTCCTGTTCATGGTCGTCCAGGTACTGCTGCGAGGTGTCGACCACCCGCTGGAGGTTGGCGTCCGACATGTCAGCAATCTCAGTCGGGGGGAGTTGGTGTGCCGTCCTCTGGAGGTGCTGGCGGAGCGAGGCGCGGCGAGCGTTCTCAGTATTCTGGAACCTAATGGCCGCCTCGGTGCGGGGGGACACAGGGTCTTGTGAAGCATCGTGCCCGTCGAATGTCGCCATTTTGGAACGCCACTAGAGTGACGGTTGGCGTCGGCAGTGGAGGTAAGCTGCTGCTTTTTTCGTGTCCGATCCTTTCCGCGCTGAATTTGAAAGTGTTCAGTTTGGCGCGGTTGGCAAGGACGCGCATTTGGCGCATGCGCGTCGCCATGAGGGGTACTTCCGCTATCCGGGTGAGTCCATTCTGTGGGGGGTACCATTACAGGTTCCCGCCAGGGTAGGAGGGTAGCGTCGGTAAATTAAAGTTAATTTGAGAATTAAACCCAATGATAGGAAGGAGGTTCCATATGCTGTTACTAGGTGTCAGTAGTACGTCCAATCTGCAAAGAGTCATCTCTGTGCGCCTCAAGTCTCCAACGTAGCCTTCACTCTCTAGCAGAGGTTTGGTACTGAGTAGATTGACGTGGCGGCCATTATTCACGGGTTGATATTGGAGAGTGAGGGAGGGATGAAGCCATCAGATATAGATGTGTGGGGGGTTAGTTCGGTGTGGAGTCACTAGGTGTCACCAGTGAGTTAAGAGTTAGTTATGTGTGCAGCCACTAGGTGTCACTACTGTGTCTGGTGAGTTAGTTCTGTGTGAAGTCACTAGGTGTCACTAGTGAGGGATGGGTTAGTTCTGTGTGAAGTCACTAGGTGTCACTAGTGAGGGATGAGTTAGTTCTGTGTGAAGTCACTAGGTGTCACTAGTGAGGGCTGAGTTAGTTCTGTGTGCAGTCACTAGGTGTCACTACTGTGTGTGGTGAGTTAGTTCTGTGTGCAGTCACCAGGTGTCACTAGTGAGTGGTGAGTTAGTTCTGAGTGCACTCCCTAGGTGTCAGTACTGTGTGGTCAGTTAGTTCTGCAGGCCATCACTAGGTGTCACTACTGTGTGTAGAGGGTTAGTTCTGTGTGCAGTCACTAGGTGTCAGTAGTGAGTGTGGTGAGCTAGCTCTGTGCCCATCCCATGTAGATAGCAATTTACTATAATTTAGCCTACATATATCTGTTCAAAGATTGCACCTGGTCGAAGATTGCACCAAGTCAAAGACTTTCACATTGGCCCGATCTCGTGAAACACAGGGCTCCATACACTACAACAACATACTTTACACACCATACACCACTATTCCAAGTGGGTTGCACACGCGGCTATAAATAGGTAATAGACGGAGGGCTTGTCCTTTTAGCCAATAGTCCTCCAGGTGGCAGCACAGGTGGAGATGCTGTACATATAAGGCGACATGATATGTTTATTTCAATAAGGGAGTGGTTATTTTCCATCAATAGGGGAGGGCATATCTTTGAAAAGAAAAAGTTTTCCAGATCAAATATTTTGCCAATAGCACTACATTAGATGTCTAGGTACATGTAGTCAGTTGGCGTTGCTGCCATAACATAATAGACTGTATTATTATTTCTCATATATACTGTGAAAGTATTCTATTTCGCTGGGTATTATATTTTCGCGATTTCCGCGGAAATCCACAAAATTTGTATATGCTTAAGTATGAAATAAATACATGTGAATTTGCCGATTTTTGCTCATCCGTGGAAATTTAAACCATGCAAATAAGTACTTTTACAGTAGTCAATGTTTAGTAGATGTAAGTGCAACTTTTACAAGTGGTTTTCTAGTCTGACTGTGCTTTTCCAGTCTGACTGGGCCAATATCTACTAGCAGCCAGGTGTAGAGTGGGTACATTTTAACTTCCCGGAACACATACTTAAGTGTATTCAGTCCATCCTTATCTTGATGACGGTTATGATACAACCGTCTCAACATGGCTGGCCAGTTTAACTGGACATTCCCTTTGTCAAGTTTATGTTTAATGGTCCTGTACCCAGCCACCTCACGTGGGTCTCGGATAATGCCCTGTTTACTGTCCCTTATTCTACATGACATATCATCATCTTCCCCACCCCAGCCGAAATACAAATTTGAGAACCCATTTGCTTTTTCAAATTGTGCTGGAGTGAAAGCAGTCACAGCACCAAAAATCCTTTCATACTTTAGTTTATAATTGTGGCTGTCATGAAAAGCTCCAAGATGCAGAGGTTTATCTCGGCATCGATAAAGGTGTCGGCCATCCTCGGGAATAAAGTCAACATCATGGAAGATGACACAATCTGCATTATGTTTCATGGTGGCATACCGGTAACCTATGTTCATCATTACAGCCTTGTTGAAGATCTTGGGGAGATGTTGCTCAACTACAACAATGGTGTAGTTAACTTGCTGACCTTGAAGAATTGGATGGAGGTAGCGAAGGAGGATCGATAGATGAGATTGGCGGTCTCGGAAAGGGATGACAATGACCACTTTGTACCGAGCTGTGCAGTTACTGGGCTCCCAATGTCCACCTAGTTGGACATTCGTATTGTTGGCTGCTGTTTCCTCTAATGGGACAGGATTTAGGTTGATATCTAGACTTGCTCCCAAAAGTGTGTTTGGAACACAGTCGCACAAAGGCAACATTATGGTAGCATTTATTGACTTTTTCGCCCATTCCTTTTCACATAACTCTCTTTGTTCATTTAAATAATTGTGAATTACTTTTGGTGACTGGGTTGGTAATTGGGTCGGTAAGGACACATTTAGGCTGTGCTCTGTAGTTCCATCGGTTATCAGTAGTTGATTATCCATTGATGTAGTCTCAGCATAATGGTGCTGAATGGTACTGAATTGAAATTCAGGAATGGTGTTTTGTTTGATAATCTGATGTGCGGGTTTAGTTAATAGTCCTAACCCAGAGTAAATACACACAATGGTTATGAAGGCAAAGACGGATTTTGTTTTCTTTGGAAATACTAAAGCTTTGAGTATTTTCTTCATTACCATCTCTCTAGTTGAAGAGTCAGATATCCTGAAAAAATAGAAGCAAAATGAGTATTACGTTTTTGTTATTCTTAAAAGGTATGTTGGCCCAATAGGCAACAAATGCTTATATAGAGTGGTCATTTTTTAACAATAGTGGGGGTTGGTGGATTTTTGCACGAGAGGGTCGAAATATTTTTGGTCCTCCCCCTCAGGCAAGTTAAAATTGAGCGCTGCCGACCCCTATGAGCTATAGTAATGCGCGGGCTTTTTCGCTAAAAAGGGGTGCAATTTCTTTGCCCCCCCCCCCCTGTTTAAAAAAAAAGACCACTCCCTTAATATCATTTTCTAATAACCAATCTGATATACTTTATCGCAGATACACATCTAGAAACTCCTTTTCTGGGTTATCTTGCTTTGGGTTGAATCTTTGCCTACTCTTTGAGATAATGATTCAATAACAAAGGAAAAAGCAAGCTATCTATACATCTATGTCCAACCAAAGTTAACCCACGGTGGAGGGCTAAGACAAAGGATTCACACCTCGGTTATATTGGATACCCAAGGGTTAAGTCAGATAGACTATACCTGTACCTTGGTATGCCTTATAACCACCGCCCACTGGTCATCGACTCGATGTATAACGCCTCGTCTCGACCTTGTGGGGCAGTGGTTATGAGGCACACCAAGGCACAGGTGTAGTCTATCTAACACATAACCCTGCCAATTTTAGCCAGCTCCCACCATTAATTGAGACTACTGACTGTTCCTTTAAAAGTAGTTGCTGTCTGTTACATATACATGTACTTATCTTGCTGTTGCCAACGTTTTCATTTTGCATGGGTCAAAATACTGTAGCAAATAGCCTGAACTGGGTAGGAACAACCAACTCAGCAAGCAATAAGTAACTATCTAGATATGAGCACTTACAGGTTTAAAAAAAAGTAAGAATGTTCAAAAAGGTTTTTTTACTTATTTTCTTTAAAAATAATTGTTGAAATATGTGTATAAAAAGCATCCTCATCTACTCCTAAAAGTCAATTTATATCAGCTCAAGCACCAAGTGTTCCTGTCAACCTTTTCCCTGCCGGTACTGCATATATGCAGTACCGCTGTAAAACCGGTACTGCATATATATCCTGTACTGCCTTTTGAGGCCCCAAAAACCGATACTGCATATATGCAGTATCAGAGCACTATCTATGATATAGTGCCGGTTCTAGTAGGACATATTCATCTGCAAAGGGTTAATTGTCCCCGGCTTATGAATTTTCAATCGCAATGTTCCTTGCTAAAATTAAAAAGAATGTATATGGTTGCCACTGCAACAGAGGTGAAGACGTTCTTATGCATGTCAGTAGCTCTGAGAGGGCATTCTAACACCTTCAAAGAAATGTAATATATTCTTGAGATTATTTCTAAATTGGCATAAGGTCCCACGCATAAGTCAGTGGTTTTGGGCCATTGAAAATAATGAATAATAATATTTACTCAATTGAAACGTAGTCTAGGGTTAATTCCTTTTATAACCTTGCTTTTTTTTCTATATAAGACCATAAAATAACGTTTTACATCTAATGTTAAATAACATTATACAATGAAACGTGTCAGAATATTTTTTAACGTTTTTTTTGTTCACCCGGTATAATAATGGCCTATCATAATGTGCACACATTTCGTGTGTGCATAGAACTCCCTGTCCAAGCAAAGATTGAAACTATCAGTGTAATTGAATAATGTTATAGAATAGGAGCTGTGATTGAGTCGTTATACATGTTATTGTGCACATACCCTAGTCTAACCTCAACACTGGTACTTGTAAGTTGTTAAGTCCTATTTCTACTGTGTAACCCGCTATGAAATAAAGCTATTTGCAGACATCATCCTTCATTATGATTAAATACTGCTTTTTATTTTTATGTTATAATCTACCGACTGAGATATGTTTCTATAACATTGATATGATTGTGAAATTTATTCCCTTTTCCAAACTCAAACTCTACACCGCGTGTTCAAGCCTGGTACTAATCACTCCTGCATAGGGAGAGGTCTTTACATAGTTCATATTGATCCAAATGAAGTTCACAGATAAATACACAATATATGAAAAATACCTTTGATGGTGTGTCTGCCTTCCTCAGATATATACGACTGGGTCTCCTGAAATCCACTTATGTCCTCAGTCTTCTGTGTACACTGCTGCTTTCCATAGCACTAACCCACCTATAGCTTGTGGACCACCCGTAGTCAAGTTGCGGATACGTGAAAGGTGTGGGGGGGGGGGGAGGGGGGTGTTAAAGCAGTGTGTATGTGCTACTATTGTATATAGTATCAAACTAATTGTAAGGGAAATACCACAGGGCATGAAAATACGGCACGGTATAAAGAAACCAATTTGTTGTATATGAATATTCCTTGGGATGTACAAAGGTGTTCTTCACTGTCCACAGAAAGCACATACTATTTAAATCATATTGCATCAAAACATGTACATTGTACTACCTCGTAGACCTGTTCAATCTAAACGGGGCGAGCCTAAGCTGGTTCTAAATACATGAACTATGACCCCAACCAGGAGGTTACGTAGGTCGGCGGGTTCCCAGCCTTCCGTCCGTCATATTTATGTAACTCACTTCGCTGGACTACTCACTCAGATTTTTTTTAAGATTTTTTTTTTACAGGGGGTCCACTTAACATCGAATTACCAAAAAGCGTTGCACCATGACTCGCAATGGATCAAAACATCATCCAAAAATTCTAATAGAGTTTCCAAGAGGGGGAAAGGGATTTACTACCCCCTGGATCCAGACCCCTGATCTATAAGAAACTCTGCTGGGCCATTATTGGAAGGTTTTCCTTTATTTTCTTTAAAATAATTTTCACTATAGAATCCTTAATAATTGTCCAATGTAGAAACCATTAAAGACTCAAGGAAAAAATACCCTTCTGTTTTCAGTGACCCGGTCGGGTAATTGGAAACCAACCCATTTCTTGGCCCTACTAGGTAAGGTATATGTATTAGATAACCCGCAAGGACCTGAGGATATGCAAAAATAACCACGGAATACTGACTGGTGGTCATTATACATGTGGCGGACGGTGTGAAGGGGAAGGGGGTGCTGGAGCCGGGTGCTTAAAGGAAGTTTAAGAGCAGCAAAGTTGCCATGATGCATTCCTGAATTCCTGATGATACAGTCATGCACCATGCCGTTCGCTTCGGAGTAGTGTCGGCCTGATACTTGAATGTAGGGATGTCATCAATACAATCGTCATTTCTTGGATATTGAGTATCATATTGAGAGAGTATGGGCAGGGGATTACTCCCCCTCTCATATCTCTGTCTGAACTTGCCAGTAAACTTCTAGGTTTGGACACGCAGGCCACACTCCTCCCCATACATGTAAGCACATTACAACACACACTCACAACAATGCTACCTGTATGGCCTAATCCCCGCCTTTAAGGCCAAAAAAAAATTGTTTCAGGTAACATGGTAAGAAAAAGTAGGGTCGGTAGGTCAGATTTTCTTTTTAACTTTCTTTTTTACAAAAAAAAGTACTAGCCAGCCTCTCCGAAGACCCTAAAATTGACCAAAAAAGGGTAAAGAATACTGTAGGGTCGGCCCTGATTTGATAGGGTCGGTCGGGTGACTTGAAACAGCCTTTTTTTTGCCTTACCGCAGGGGGAGAGACGCCCAGTAAACTAAAAACGTTATACAACATGTTATAACGTTATACAACGTTCCTCTAAGGTCTAACATTATATAAAGTTTTAAAACGTTATTTTGACGTTAAATGACGTAGGTTTTTTTGTCAGCTGGGCAGCTGTGACATGCACAGGTAGCCTTCATTCGGGACATACATTACACACAGCAATTTATCATGACCTTTTATACAAAGGCCAACAAAAGGTGTGTTTCAGGTTGGTGTTGAAAAAGGGTAGGGAGGGAGGGGATTTTTATTTGTAATGTAGTTCTTTTTATTTTGGCAATTACTGATGCTCTGAGAACATGCTGACATATATCAATCTTTAATGATAGAGAAACTAATGTAATTATATCACTAATAATTATAGTTGGCTTGTAATTGTCTTACCAGCAGAAGTATTACATGGTTCGTTTTTATATCAAAAATACCTCTTTAGTGAAACAATTAATGGTAGTTACAGTCGAAGTTGTTTTTTGGGGAAACTTCTTTTACAGTGAAATTTAGCCCGGGATAGACTCAGCTAGGAGAATAATTTTTTAATAGTGCGCCCTCTTTTCAAAACTCTGGATCCACCACTGAGTGACTGAGTAAAACTTCGTTATTACAAACTCTGTTACAACGAATTTTGTTTATAACGAACATATTTGCAAGTATCTGATTTTATCCTGTACATTTCTTTAGTGAGAAAACTTCTTTATAACGAAGTGCTGCTGCTGTAAATTCGTTTATAATGAAATAAAAAGCAGACATTCAGAGCTATAATTGCGATTGAGGGGACCTCAATCCCTTGAACTCCGAGCACTGGTCAAATCAGTGAGGGACCTCTACTGTTTGAGTTCCGACCACTGGTGAGGTGTGTGAGGGGACCTCTACCCTTTGAGCTCCGACCCCCCCCCCCCCCCCACACACACACACCTCCGACACTCCCTACCTGCCTTGCATGCCGCCTCCCCTCCCCCACACCCCCGTCAACCCCCCCCCCCCACCCCCGCCTTCCCCACACCTCCGTCACCCCCTACCTCTCCTGCAGTCCCGGATTTAGGTGGGGCGGGATTTTTTGAAGGATTTTTGGACAATGGCCCGACTGGTTGAGGCCACACTTTAAAAATAACTCTGTTTCCGGTGGAGCGGGCGGGTGACTTTTTTTCCTGAGGCCACCCGCCCGGGGGGCGGGGGGTTAGAGTGGCCGATTTATTACTTTTTTTGGCCGATTTTTTTTTCTCGGCGGCGGTTCCGTAATCCATGTTATTAGGATAAAACTGCCTAACACTCAGCTTTCATTTGATACCAAACATGCCTATATAGACATATGCAATGCCCAGGTACCGGATGGGAAAAACATGTTCAACATTTTTTTCAAAAATCTAAAAAAAAAAAGAATTTGCGGCTGCCCGGGTGACTTTTTTTTTAGGCCACCCGCTCCACCGGAAACAGACTTTTTTTTAAACATCGCCTGACATGAATGTGACTCTTGACTTTACAATATTGCCGATTATGAAATGCTATCCACCCCTGTCCTGCCCCCCCCCCCCCCCCGCCACGTGCACCCCCTACAAGCCCCTTTACATCTAAGGCAGCTTCTATACTAACTTACAAATGATGAATTTGATTACTACGAAATTCGTTTATAACGAACTAATCTTGCTCATAACAAGGTGTTTGTAATAACGAAGTTTTACTGTAGTATACTGCAGCACCAGCCACCAAACCTCGGATTACGCATTTTGAGCAAGAAAAATATGGCCAATTGCAAAACAAAACAAAATTATTTTTTTTTTACTTACGTTCAACCAGAGTTTCCAAAGATATCTAGTAAAAAAGGAATACCGTAAAATCTTGAAAGTATGATCTGCACCCTGACTTTTGGAGAACCCTATAACCCATACCTGAGGTCAAAAATGTACTGTGCACAGCGATATCTCTATAATCTGGCCAATAGTCCACCAGTCTCACTTAGTACCAGGGTAATATCATACCATACATATCCCCCTCTATAAGTACAAACCACCACATTCACTATCCGACCAATTTCCCCGCCAATTTCAGCCAGCAAGGAGGCATGCATGGCGGATTATAGAGATATAGACAACCCAGTAAACAAAAAACGTTATACAACATTTTAAAACGTTATATAACGTTAAATAACGTTTCTATAAGGCTTCTTACTATTGCACAACGTTATATTAAGTTTTATAACGTTATTGTGACGTAAAATAACGTTTTTTTGTTAGCTGGGAAAGGTTCACGAGTTTTGGTCTGTTGACAGGGTTATTTCACGAGTTGGAGGTGGGGCCGTATTTCACGATGTTCCTTTTCAAATGTGCTTAAAAGCTGTGCTGATCAAAGATATCATTGCCATATATGACCCGGTGTCGCCCCATTGAAGAGAAAGGAAGACAGGCTGGCAATAAAGAATATGCATTGTAAGATTTGGTAATTATGATTATGATAAACATGTACAGGTAAAATGTGAGATAATAAAATGGATTGAACATGTACGTAAAATTATACCAGTGTATGAGTTTTATGAAGATAATATACACCTGAAACATGTAAAAATAAATGTATGATGGAATACCTAGGATGAATATTTGAGGTGTTGGAGGGAGGGCGAAAGCACTTCTGTATTCTCTGACGATAGCTGGAAGACTGTGTAACAAGGGGGCGGAGTATAGAGGCTAGTATGTGAGTATAGGGCCAGGGGGTGTTAGTAGTGGGAAGTAAGAGAGTTTTGTAGGGATTGACCACCAGGTCGCGACAATGGGAATTGTAACACACATTTTGTATTCAAATTACAACCTTTCAACGTCTACCAGCGTGCCTCACAATGTCCATTATGGTTGTGTTTGTAATGCACAACAAGCCACAGGATCCTACCTGTGAGAACAGGTGTCTCTATTGTCCCACAGGAATAGTTTATAATCTCACCACCAGATGGCTACACAGAGCTGATATATACCATCTATTTAGATATATAGGGCTCCTGGTGGTTATACCATGGGCGCATCCATGTTCGGGGGTCAGAAGTTCAATCAGGTAACACTAGGTTGACTCCTATAGACTCAGTACTGACTTAACTCCCAAATAGTAGCTTCCTCTTCTGGGCAGTCGTACGAATAAGTATTTCAAACAGAATCCCGTGGATGCCGTCCCCAAACGGCTGGTGGCCAGGGGTGTGGGACTCTTCACTTAGGGGATGGGAGTGTCTTAGTGACAGATGGTACAGTCAACTCCCTCTAATGCGGCCACCCTTGGGACTTCTTAAAAGTGGCCGCATTAGTGAGGTGGCCGCATTAGAGGAAGTCAGGCCTAAAGGCAAGTGTAGAATAATATCTAGAGCTGCAGATGTCTGGTATATATGCTACACATGGTAGGTATATTCGATAGAAGCTACATTGCAACAAATATGTACAAATATGTATTGGATTTATACTTGATGGGTCTCTCTTTTGTGATTTGCTTTTTATTTTCCAAGAAAAAAGTACAATGACTGGCACAGAGGAATCAACAATGTGCTGGGGATGATAGGGGGCGCAGTGGGCATACATGGGCGGTGCTTGAGCAGGAGGTGTCAGAAGCCAGCCACACTGAGGGGCTGGGGGGGGGGGGGGGGGGGTGGGTGTAGCTTTAACACATTGGGCCAAGGCCTGCCTACTATCCGCTAATCCAG
Organism: Harmothoe impar; assembly: GCA_947462335.1. NCBI lineage: Eukaryota > Metazoa > Annelida > Polychaeta > Phyllodocida > Polynoidae > Harmothoe > Harmothoe impar. The sequence goes on from OX381718.1 coordinate 50,374,170, forward strand.
GAGACCCCCCCCCCCCCCCTACACAGGCCGTCACCTCACCGGCTGTAGGGGGTGTAGGACTTCCTTTTGACATTTACAGGGACCCCCAACCCCCCCCCCCCCCCCCTGAATAGTCCGTCACTGTCATCATATATATCCGTCCTTGATGTATAGGACTTCTGTTTGAAGATTCCACAAGCCCCCCCCCCCCGCCATATACACAGACCATCATCTCACCTGTCCTGGCTTCCTAGCGACTGTAGGATGGGTAAGCCTTATATTTGAAGTTTCACCCTACCCCTATGTTACCCTGGAGAATATATTGAATATTTCGTTTCCGTATAGCTAAAATAAAAATAATAAAAATATATTAAATATTTTGTCTCTAGGTACGCCCAAATAATTCGTTATAAACAAATTTACACCTGAAAAGATTCACCAAAGCAGGGTTATATTACTATAGAATTGTATGGAAAGGGATTGTGGAACACCTATTTTTTTTCTTTTCCAAGGCCATTGAAAGGTAATGAAAATTGACCATTTTCTCTTGTGAAAATGCAGATTGTGTGATGCCGTGCCATGAAGCTCTTGAGCAAATCCTTGTTGAATTTCAAAAAAGTGGCCGCATTAGAGGGAGAAAAGTGTCATTTGGTACTGAAAAATTAGTGGCCGCAGGGCGGGGTGGCCGCATTAGAGGGGTGGCCGCAATGGGGGGAGTTGTTTACATTAAGATAAAGGGAAAACCGATTGGGACTTTCTAAATATGGCCGTAATGGTGGGGTGGCCGCTGTAGAGGGGTGGCCGTTAGGAGGGAGTTGACTGTACTAATATGGGGAGAAGGTCGACACAACTGGGGCAGAGGACAGATTAGTGTTAAGTATGTGTGAGTGGTAGACATAAGGAACCTCACTCCGGCCAAATCTAAACATCAAAACATTGGTGGCTTGGCGAGGGTCGCCGGTCCCTGGTCACTTTTGCGTAGGACTGTGGGTATGTGTAGAACCCTACTGCCTGCCTAAAACAGGTCGTGTCCCCGGTGCCCTATACTCATGCAGCTGAGCGCCGTGAAATAGCGGCCGTTTATCTACTCCACTTTAGTATTTACCCTTTTTTTGTAAGAAATAAATGAAATCTTAGAAATATTCTTATATCCCGTTAATGCCAAGGCTCTGAGCTATCAGCCCATGCATCGGGCTGCCAGAAAAAATCCAACTTTTGATAGCGTTTAACGCCGTTATTGTAGTCAATCTGAGTATAATCCTGCGCACAACAGTCACTGTTCTGAGTGGGCAGATTTGTGGAGTCCCCATGGTCAAATAATGGGTTCAACAGATATAAGCTGTGACTGAATATTTACAATGTTGATAAATACCAATCTAGACCTATATACTTATTGTATCATTATGGCTTTAACATCATTTTCGATTTTCTATTCTTTCATGATTATAAAAGTAGGGACGGCCGGTGGTTATCTTTTTGCAAGAAAATACATAATAAATTGTAATCTGGGAATCCGGTGAAGGAGACTCTGAGAAATCCATTGCCACAACCCAGAAGAAAATACATTATCTCTATAAAGAACAAAAGCCGTTTGAAGGTGAATTTTCTAACCCCAATCTGCCTAGTACATTGTAGTTTAGCTACTGGCCCCTCTCAGATGGACCGTGAGTGGTCACCCAGGCATAACAGTCAACAGTGGGGTACATAGTGTTTCATAATAAATGCTTATGCATCTGATTTCTCATAGATAGGTTTTACAATCTGCAAGGCTTTCATTACATATTCTCAAGAATTATGACTCATAATGAAAGGCTTGTAGTTATTAAAGCCCCTCTATGAGAGATCACATTAATCAATAGTTGTTATGAAACACTATGCACCTTACTGTCGGAAAAAGTAGTTATTTTGATTTCCTATGAGAATTTATTTGTATGTCTAATATCATGAGTCTATATTGTACCTTGTACATTGCAATGTATGAAAATCACAGGCCTCTTAATAATACCTACTTCTTCTGTACTCTTCTCTGTAGAATTAATCTCTTTTCTTGCATAGTATCTAGTTTGTCTAATTCTAAGGGGCCTAGGTGCAAAATGACTGCACGCCAATTTTACTTGTTCCTATGGTCTAGATATTGATGGCAAGACCTATCATTTTTAAGGAAACGACTTCATAGACAGAGCCCCCAGTACATGCATATATATCACCACTGCTGTGGCAGTGGGTACCCCTTTAAAGTGTGGGAGTAGTGGGTCCAGTGAGAACCACGTGTTCGGCGTCCGTAATAAAAGACATAATTGAACATTAAAGTGCACCAGTGGTGTACAGGAATATCAGGTGTCAGGGCCCCTAGTGCTAAATGTAGTCACCCTAACATTGCTCGCCAATTGCAATGACCACATTTCTCTGCTGAAGCCTATGGGCAGAGTTTCACAAAATAAACCAGACTCTGGCCCACATTCTGCCTAATATGGCTAGATTTAGAGCAGATATCAAAATGCAGTCGTTTGCATTTTACTCCAGACATGTTTCTCTTTATGGGGATAAGCCTCACACGTCTGTGCACGAATTATCTCAATTTAGGGGTAAACACCCTACAAAGGGACAGTCCCAACTTGACGAATTGAGTTTGGTTATAGCCAAGCCTCACCCAACTTGCCGAATTTGGTCATGACAAATTCGGCAAGTTTGGCGAGGTTTCAATTTAGGGGTGAACATCCTACAAAGGGAAAGGCCAAACTTGCCGACTTTGAATTTGGTCATAGCCAAACCTCACCAAACTTACCAAACTTGGTCAACGTAGGTATGTGCAGCACTTGGCTCAGTGGGCAGGGAGAATAGACTCCAAGCAACCATGGAAAAGGTCACTTTCTATCATATAAGGGGTGGGTGACTAGCGTGATTTATTTCATCCATTGGTCCAACTATATGAACAATTTAGAAAACGTTTTATGCCATTGTTCTGTTCATCAGATGTTAAACTAGATTTTGGCAAATTGGCAAAAGGTTAGCAACTACTGACTGACCCCTCAGTCATTTTTTTAAAGTGAGCCTAGGCAAAGCCTAGCCTGAAGCCTAAAAGAGGCTAGGCTTTGTCAAGCACTTTATGCAGAAATTTATGGGGGATTTGCAGCATTCAAATGCCAATTTCAATGGCCGTTTTCGAGGAAGTTCAATAACATTTATTTTAAAATAAGAGGCAAATCAACTGCAATCATGAGCATCTGTCACTCAGCTGAAGATGGATTTAGATATAAAGTGGTCTTCATCAATGATGACAGATTTCTGCATGATGCAGTAAAAACTTTGAGATGGCCGACACATGCACATTTTCACATTCTCCAACCATATTCAAATACATCAATAGTTTCTCAATGTAACTGGACTAAATCCCTGGACGGAGAGTGACACAAACAGTGATGTCGCAGCGCCAGTGACGTCACAGTAGTGGTGACATCTCTACATCACCAAGCAACATCACTAAGTTACTTAGAAGCGTTACCATGTGACCTAGCAACGACGCCACTTCCTGCAAAGTCCCAGTTGTTTTGATACTGTTGCAGCTCGATACTTTCCCATCATAATCTGCCATAGTTTCCCGTCATAATCGGCCCTAGTTTTCCGTAGGTCGTAGTAGGAGGATAGTAAGATGTGGTGATGGGGAGGGGCTTACCTTTTTGCCAGGGACACTGCCAATTTTAATTGAATGTAATTCTGTCATTGTGACTAAAACACAAATAACGAACCTAGGATAGTCTGTACTGACTAACCCTTTCAACCTATGGGTTTTCAGTGTACACAGGTCACTGCATTGGGGCAGTCCCTTACCCCTAACCTGCATTGCCTTGACCCCTTTCTGTCCTTGCTATTAAAATTTCGTTCCATTATCTCTGACATGCATTCCACTGACCCTGATGCCCTTACCACATAGTGAAACACCACTTTCAACACACCCTTATTGACACACCCCTTACCATGCCCCCCTTACTACTTACCACACACCCCTTACCGCAAACCCTTACCATGCACCCCTTACCACACACCCCTTACCACACACCCCTTACCACACACCCCTTACCACACACCCCTTACCACACACCCCTTACTAGACACCCCTTACCACACACCCCTTACCACACACCCCTTACTAGACACCCCTTACTACACACCCCTTACTACACACCCCTGACCACACACCCCTTACCACACACCCCTTTCCACACACCCCTTACCGCAAACCCTTTACCACAAACCCCCTTACCACACACCCCTTACCACACACCCCTTACCACACACCCCTTACCACACACCCCTTACCATACACCCCTTGCTATGCACCCCTTGCCATGCACCCCTTACCATCATCGCGTTTCCCCACATCCCCTCACCTCATCCCCCACACCATGTCTTCTTTACTACATCCCTCTTACCTCATTCCCCTTACCACATCCCTTGCACCACATCCCCTTTACCATATCTCCCTCACGACCCCCCCCCCCCCGCCCTCATTAGTGTGAATCCCTGATAATGTAATCATCGTTAGGGCCAGAAAGAAGCCCACAGTCTTGGCATAAATGAGCTGAGCTGAAAACGGAAGTGTGGTAACGTTGGTCATCCTCATCTATCTTACATTTATTGAGAGGTATGTGGTCGATGGGTTCGCAAAGTTTTGTGCAGGGAGCAGGTAGGCTGGCTATTAAATTTGTATACCGCATTAGCTATTTATATACCGCATTGCACTTCCACTAACAGGCAGACATCTACCTTTATTGGCCGATTTAGGACCATATTAGCGCCTTTGGCATTGTATTTAGCACATCCCCTCTCAAAAAAAAGGAGAAAATTCAGAAAATAAAAAAGGGCCTAGATCTATAGTGTTCATTTTTTCCATAGCTCTCACGTCAGTCACGTCATATCTTTGCATAATTTAAGCAATGTAAGGGCTATTTTAGTTTCTTCTAACGGGAGAGGTGGGGGGACTAGCAGTGACAACTGCATGATGGGGCCAATGGCGCCAATGGACAGGGCAGCATTCCTCTGCCTGAATTAGCTGTGCGTCTATAATTACACATTTCTTAGTTACGTGTTTCCCATTTACAGGGCTAGCACCTCACTCTCTGAGCAGATTCTCCTGGAGGTGCATTACGCGAAGCTATTAGGGCTTATTTACATTGCTTTGCTTCCGCAAGAGAATTCCGAGAATTAGTCTGATAGTAAGAATGTTGAGTATAATTAAGCTCCCAACTAATACTAATAGTGAGTAATAGAAGTTTATGATATGTTATTACCAAGCGCACTGTGCGTCTATCGCGTTGAACACAGTATTTCCCTAGCTGTGCAGCAAGCATAGGACTGGGCCTGAGATGGAGGCTTATTATATAATTTTCATGATTCACTATAATATTCATGTTACACTTATCGTCTCTTTATGGGTCTACTTACCAAATCAGTGGAGTGTGACGATTGGGCTCAAAATGCATTGGCTCAGTGGTCTATCATGTTGCTAATTCAGTGGTATGACAGCTGACCTCTGAATATTTAACCAGACCTGCTGCCATGAGCAGCTCCGATTCGACTCCACCTCGAGTGATTCAAGCTTGTGTACACAATGTGACAGTTAGATGTTTGCTTGAACATGCATGTACACATATGTATCTCCAGAAGGACGGAATTGAACCACAATCAATTGAATACAAAAGGTAAGAATTATTGCTTTTAAAATGTTTATGTGGACCCAGAGAATCGGAAAAGCGCACACATCATGTGTGTAGTGTTTCAAACGACATGTGTCACCATTATGTTTGATGATGAGCATACCAAACATAGTGTATCTTATATGTATTTATATATTCTGAATAATTATTCCTATTGCTGTAATTACCTTCATGTACATAATCAAAGGGTGTAATTACATTACCAAGCAGGCTCCACCCATCTGGGATCTGGTCAGCCGGAGGGAGGGAGGTTTGCTTATCTGCTTAACAGGCCCTATCTCTCAAAACGGTTTGAGACATAGAAATATCCTGTTTGTTATATAGGCATTGTATGAAGTCTGTATGTGGTAAATATATCCTAGATTGTTTGAAACAGAGCCTATGTTAAGTCCCCAAATCTAAAAATGTTGTATTTCAAGTGTGTATACATTATCATATCTCAATGGTGATGAGTAAAAAAATCTTGACTCCTCTTTCGGATGGGAGGGGGGTGTAAAAAGAATCTCCAAAATTGGGTAAATATGTTAGGGTCTTCCCATTTCTGAACCCAAGCTAACCCAGGATCAGCTCTTTTTTTCAGGCGGGGTTGCCTGAAACATACATTCTTCAATATTTTTTGGCCTAAACTTGAAGGATTGTGTTCTTTAGAGGTCAAATTTCTTGCTGCAGAATAAATAGTCATTAAAAATTACTTTAAATTAATTTTGCTAGATAGGCCTTTTGATACTGAGGGATCTTTTGTAGGATAGGGGCTTGACATCTCCCTATCTCTCAAATGGCCCCTATCTCATTTTTTGTGAGATAGGAGCTCTTTGAATGTGGTCCCTATGTCTAAAAAGTTTGTGGGATATCTCGAAAAGCCACTATCTTCCAAATATTTGAGGGATAGAGGCTTTTTCAGACTCACAGCTCGTTGTGTGACGATGTTTATCTACTTATATAACATTCTGATTTTTGCCATTCCAGATTCTCAAATCCATCTTTATAAGGAGTCAATCTGATGAAGATGCTAGCCTTTGTTATACACTTCTAAGCACTCTGAATTTGTGCCGGTGGTTCAACTAGAAGTAACATGTCGTGCATGCGTTTATTCAGACGTTTAAAGTGCATCAGGCTCTACTATGTTCTTATTGTCATCATTTTCATGTTAATCAGGTATGGTAGTCAAAATTTCAAAATTCAGAGTAAAGCTGGAAACTATAGCAGTGATGACAATGTCCACAGACCTATTAAGCAGGCCTGTGTACATCCAAAACTAGAGCTTTGGCACCCAGCACTTAGGGTCTACTTTAAAGATGTACCTTCTCTCAGGTGCGCACAGGAGGAGAATTGGGTTTACACTGCCAACGGAACCTTCCGGATTTCCATGAATGCGATTAAGACTCATGGTAAAATTAAGTGTGCCTACAAGCCTCAGCTTAGAGGTGATAATGACTTTTCAGTGATCAGCAAGAATCATGTAGATGATATGAAAGATGGTTCACCACTGACATCAGACTTCTTCATTGTAAACTGTACTGCAGAGAATGGGACAAACTATACAAATCTCCACTCTGCTATAGCCTACAGTGAAAATGTCCATTCTCGAGCATCAATGGCACCCATACCCACAGAGGCGCTGGGACTAAATGTTCTCATGTTTGGGTTTGACTCAACTTCGAGAATGACTTGGATGAGGAATCTGCCAAAGACCCACAAGTACTTTGTGAACAAACTTGGTGCTGTGATCCTTGAAGGCTACAATATAGTTGGAGATGGCACTCCACAAGCTTTACTACCTATTCTAACTGGGAAATCTGAACCTGAACTTCCAGAGGCAAGGCGAGGGAAGGCTAAGGCCAAAGTAGTAGATGGCCATCCTTGGGTGTGGAAGGACTTTGCAAAGGCTGGGTATGTCACTCAGTGGGGGGAGGATGGAGCTGGGATAGGGACCTTCACCTACAGGATGCTTGGGTTCAATAAGCAGCCTGTAGACCATTATATGCGGCCCTTCTACCTACAGGCTGAGAAGCAGTTTGCAAAACACAAGTCCCACTGCCTTGGTTCTGTCCCCCGACATCTCAATATGCTGCACTGGATAAGAGATCTCTTCCTCATGTACAAAAATATACCAAAGTTCTCCTTCCTACTCCACTCCGAATTCACACACGGGGGATACAGTGGTGTGCGAGTAGTAGATGATGACCTGAAACAATTTTTGGAAATGATGGAAAAAAGTGGTGACCTAAACAATACTTTGCTCATTCTAATGGCAGATCACGGAGCAAGGTTCCAAGCTGTCCGACGTACTATTCAAGGTAAGTATGAGGAAAGAATGCCATATTTTGGTCTACGCTTCCCCCCATGGTTTGTTGATAAATATCCAGAAGCATTGAGAAATCTATGGCTGAATTCTCACAGACTAACAACTCCATACGATATCCATGAGACATTTATGCATCTGCTCAAGTTTACCTCAAGTAAAAAGGGGAATTTAAGAAATAGAGGAATAAGTCTACTTGATGAAGTGCCCCTGGAGAGAACCTGTAATGATGCAGGAATAGAGGTTCATTGGTGTGCTTGTCTGAATTGGCAAAACATTTCTTCCAGTGACAAGAGGGTACGTGATGCTACTCAGGCTGTTCTTAATAAAATAAATAGTATAACTCAGCCAGAGAGAGATCTATGCAAACAGCTTACGTTAGGCAGTATAAAGACTGCTGACATGTACATACCAAATGACAAACTTCTTCATTTCAAGAAGAGCCGTGACCATGATGGTCGTTTGGCTGATCTCTCCGACAAGATGAATGCCACTGAGATATATTTTCAAATCACCATGGTTACATTTCCAGGTGAAGGTATGTTTGAAGCTACTGTCAAAGCTGACTTGAAAACATCTAGTTATATGATTAATGACCAAGGCATAAGTCGTATAAATAAGTATGGGAATGCACCACACTGTGTAAGTGACCGGTTACCACACCTCAGGCCTTATTGCTACTGTGTGGAACAGCCTGCCAGATAAGGCAGGTAGTATCCAGTTACTAATTTCAGGTTTATAAATATGCTTAAACAAGAGTTTATTGCTCATGTAAAGGTACAGTAGGTGCAGATACTTTAAAGTAAAGCTCTTCATTAATTTTATGTGATTATCTAATTCTATTTTCGAAATGCATTATAAGGTGGGTTTCATTTTGAATTCTCTGAGGATCATCGGCTGTACAGAACGCTGTACAGAACACAACCAGACAGATGGGCCACCCGTTTCTGCAAGGGGGCTTTGGGAACCGCTCTGTTTAAAGGATTACATGGTGACTGTTGTTCTCACTATGATGTGATCGGCAAAAGTTGTACGATGTAGGACAAATAAACAAATGTTCAATTCAATTCACTCCTTTTGACCTTGACAATGGGCACACGTGTGTGTTTAATAGGCATCCATTAATAAATACAACCTTTTATATGGCACATTTAAAATATATAGATAATTCCCATACTGTATCAATTCATCAATGAATCACTATTTCCTTGATAGTAAAATGTATTGCATGATCCTATGTATCAAGGGTTAAAAATCAAATGGTTGATTGTGCATTAATACAAAGGATTTAAAAAGTGTATTGTACCATTGATCTTATGATGAATAAATTTTACCAAACTTGAAACTTAAACTTGAATGCATAATGTATTTTACCATTGGGTTTCAGAATAATCAAAAAGTATGTGTAATCAGAATAGACTTCTCCATTACATATAATGCACATTGCCATATCTCTGAATGCAACAGAGGGAAGTCTTTTTGGTGTGATTGTAGATATCCATTTCATCCCACATATAGTTCGATTTGTTGTGGCATACTACTGAGGAGTAATTTATTTTAGTTCATGATTTTAACACTGGCACCCATCTGTGGAACCTCCTCTACAATCCCCTGCTGGTATGAACTCCTGGCAGTATGTGGGAAATGTCATTGGTCTGCGACATCTTCAGTAACTAAAATGAAGGGTGATAGAAACACCAATACTGACATTACCCTGGAGAGGGACAAATAGTGATGGACAACTGCTTTGCCGTAAACGGCCCAAATGTCTGTCCTCACCCAACTCTGACTGTTACTGTCCGGGGCAGCAACACCTCAGCATTTAAAGGTAGTAGCCAGGGTCTACGCACACGGCACCTGATGGCAAAAAAAATGTAACTACCTATAATCATGATAAAAGCATATTTCTCCGTTGAATATGTCCTAACTCACCTTTACTAACCTTTTATATGGCACATAGAAAATATATTAAAGATTACCATACTGTTTCAAAATGTAGAAGAGATTTGTGTTTCCCCTCTAAATCGTTCATGGATCTTCAGTTTCACCTATGGGAATTAATTTCTTTGGATTGATTGTGTTACTTATGATTTCTTCTAAACATCTTAGAAGTTTGGTTGAGATATTATTGGTCAATTTTTCAAAAAGTTGGAAAATGTTGAAAAAGTAGGGATTTTCCTCAGCTAGCTATTGCTAAGTGTGTCCTATCTTCAATTGCCAATATATCAAAATCTAGCACTATGAAGTGTTTTGCTTTTATGATATCATTATGTATCAAGCTATTATAGTCTCAAGTGATGAAGAGAAATTGTTGGTAGATCAAAATTGACGGAACCCTCCCGTCTACCTTTATACCATTACTTAGGGGTGACTGTTGGGAGGCGTGTGCACAGTTCATATGATTTGACATTACATGATCATCTGGACTGTGGAAAAAAGCATAATTATGAGGATGACAGAAACCGTACATAAGTGAACAGAGATAATTAGCAGTTTGAGGCAATTGGGATTTCACCAAAGAGGAGGGTGAAATTGCTACTCACGCTGGTGTTAGACTTATACATAACTTGGTCCAATTCAGGTGCAAAATGGATATGGAGTGGTTAGAGTCCAATACAGGGGGACATTTATGGCAGTTTGGGGAACTAGTTTCTGCAGGATTTTATGGGGCAAAGTGCTAATTAAAGACGATCTAAAATATTTGTTTTCAACCACAAGCATTTGTCAGTCTATACAGCACATATCATCCTATTTATTTCTGTTTTTAGATTTGGTCGAACTACCCTTAGAAAGGTTATAGCCAAACATCACCAAATTTGCCAAATTTGGCTGTAGACAAACCTCACCAAACTTGCCGAATTTGAGAGTTAAAAATACATTTAATGTAATGACCCTGGTTTGTGGCTAGCATGGTCAGGTTACCTAACCATGTGTAGGCTGTGTTTGCCAACACGGTGACGTAGTATAGACCAGTATATGTAACTCGACCTATGAGGTGCAATCTTCAACTCAAACTTGCGCTATAAGTGAGAGTGTCTTTGTAGGTAGGGCAATAAGGAGCCTACTCTCGTTCCCAAATCCTTCCGAAGGAAGGCTCTGGGGACAGCCAAATGACCTTAAACTTTGGATTTTGCTGGGTGTGGGCAACCCCTGCTGGTAGACTGGAACCAGCGAACAGGAACAGGAAATGGAACCAGAATGTATGGTGGTAGTTTTAGGTAGATTTACCATCAGCATTTCTGGTTCCATTTCCTGTTCCTGTTCGCTGGTTCCAAGCTACCAGCAGGGGTTGCCCAGACCCAGCAAAATCCCAACATTTGGCAGTTACCAGAGCCTTCCTTCGGAAGGATTTGGGAAGGAGAGTATAAGGAGCCATGTTCCCGGGTCTGTATTTTTCACAGTACTAAACAACCCAAAGGGACATCCATTAAAGGCCACATCAAGGGGTTCTAAAATAGTAATTTCGCTATTATAAACAGGTACTTATGTATATTAACTGACTTCTCATGTACAAATAACCCCCTGAAGGGCTATTTTCAGTAGTGTATTACTTGGTAAAGCTGGGGCAACTCCTAGTACCTGTCAGGCCTGAAATATCATTGAAGGTGCTGTCCCCAGTGAGAAGCGCATGAACTACAGTCCCAACACCCAATGTGAGTAGGGGGAATCCACTTGCCCAGCCATCTAGTGAGTAGCAGAGCCATAAATGAAAATACTTATCTGTCTCTCAAACTCAACATGTCTGCGAAAATGCTATAATTCTTTAACACTACAACATATGACAACTAATAAATGATACACCCATATCAAAAAGACTTCCCCCTGTATACCTGCTAAATATTAGAGGCATGAATTGTTTGAGAATAGAGAAATCTATGCTAGTTGACCTGACATTGGTTTGCCCATATGGCATTAACCCTAAGATCATACAGTTACTGAAACCTTGTAGGGGTAGTTCCACTGAATCTAAAAAGGGAAATGAATGGAACGATATTATGTGCTGTATAAACTTGCAGATGGAGCATTGAGGGATTGTCAGTGTTTAAAAGGAATATTTTAGTTTGTCTTGTATTAGCACTCTGTCCCACTCTGCCTACAGTAGCTAGTTCCCCAAACTGCCATGGATGGCACCACCACATTGGGATCTCACCACTCCATATCCATTTGACTCCTGAACTAAACCAAAGTATGCACAAGTTTGACACCAAGAGGTAATTCCGCCGCCCCCCCCCCCCCTAGAAAATTGGGTGACAACCAACCCAATAGGGGCCACCCCCTTTATTTTCCATAGAAACTATTGTATGTGTGAACATCACCTCAATAATGTGTACCCTCATTACAGGAGGTAGATTAAAAAAAACTAGCACTAATTTCATGGGAAACACCTCTCAAGCCCTTTCAAATAGTGCCCCATAATATACCCTTTCCTTGAAATTGTGTTCACACATGGTGGCCTAAGATGAGGGAGTGGCCCATCTGGGCCCCTGCAGTGGTCAGCCTGCCTCACTGACTTACCTCTCACTTGGGTTGCACAGGCAGTACCGTCAGTGCCAGTGGATGTGCTGATAATTATTCTGGTTTCCTCATTTTGTTCAAAACCCCCGGATATGGACTTTAATTACCTACCCACCAATGGGGGAGGGGCAGGCCCAATCGTCACACTTTTTTAGGGGTTTTTAACTTCAAAGGCCTAAAACCTAAAAATATGCACGGGACGCCATATAAAAATCACTTATTTATGTAAGCAAATGATACAAACTATTTTCTGAGAGAGTCAAAAAGGATGTTGTTAATTACGAATGCTATATTTAGCCAAGGGTGCAAAATAATGACAATTTATTCCTACTCTTTCCCGAAACATCATACTTTTAACCAAATGCCATGGCATACAACTGTAAAATTAATTTGGCAGTAAAGTGGAACATATAGGCGTTTCACATGTTTGTTACCCCTTACCACACACCCCTTACCACACACCCCTTACCACACACTCCTTACCACACACCCCTTACCACACACCCCTTACCACACACCCCTTACCACACACCCCTTACCACACACCCCTTACCACACACCCCTTACCATACCCCCCTTACCACACACCCCTTACCACACACCCTTTACCACACACCCCTGCCAAAGACCCACAAGTACTTTGTGAACAAACTTGGTGCTGTGATCCTTGAAGGCTACAATATAGTTGGAGATGGCACTCCACAAGCTTTAATACCTATTCTAACTGGGAAATCTGAACCTGAACTTCCAGAGGCAAGGCGAGGGAAGGCTAAGGCCAAAGTAGTAGATGACCATCCTTGGGTGTGGAAGGACTTTGCAAAGGCTGGGTATGTCACTCAGTGGGGGGAGGATGGAGCTGGAATGGGGACTTTCACCTACAGGATGCTTGGGTTCAATAAACAGCCTGTAGACCATTATATGCGGCCCTTCTACCTACAGGCCGAGAAGCAGTTTGCAAAACACAAGCCCTACTGCCTTGGTTCTGTCCCCCGACATCTTAATATGATGCATTGGATAAAGGATTTGTTCCTCATGTACAAAAATAATCTAAAGTTCTCTTTCCTCTTCCACTCTGAGTTCACACATGGGAGATACAGTGATGTGCGAGTAGTCGATGATGACCTGAAACAATTTTTGGAAATGATGGAAAAAAGTGGTGACCTAAACAATACTTTGCTCATTCTAATGGCAGATCACGGAGCAAGGTTCCAAGCTGTCCGACGTACTATTCAAGGTAAGTATGAGGAAAGAATGCCATATTTTGGTCTACGCTTCCCCCCATGGTTTGTTGATAAATATCCAGAAGCATTGAGAAATCTATGGCTGAATTCTCACAGACTAACAACTCCATACGATATCCATGAGACATTTATGCATCTGCTCAAGTTTACCTCAAGTAAAAAGGGGAATTTAAGAAATAGAGGAATTTAGTTATGTGATAAGCGACAGAGACATAAGTCGTATAAATAAGTATGGGAATGCACCACACTGTGTAAGTGCCCGGTTACCGCACCTAAGGCCTTACTGCTACTGTGTGAACCAGCCTGCTGGATGAGTGGTGTAATAGTTAAAGTATCTCATTTTAGGTTTATAAATATGTTTATATAGTATATTGCTTACAGTCTTTAAGTAAAAGTGCTGTATTAGCATTACAGCTGGCATAATCCCGTTAATACATTAATGTTTTGCGGCTGAGTGCATTTTGTATTTTCAAAATACATTGTAAGGTGGGTTTTGTTTAGAAAATTCCGTGGGCCATGCAACCCCTCCCGTCTTTGTCTGTAGTGAATACCTCCCACAGAACGGCCCACCAGTTTCTGCATGGGAGCCTTAGGAACCGCTCTGTTTATATAATTACAGCAGCATTACCAATCGGAGCTATGTTGCCTATTGGAGGATCTTTCTGTGTTTTTTCACGGTTTTTATGGTCCCTTTTTAAAAGAAATGTTTTGTACCATTGATAAAAGCTTTAAGGGCTCTTACTAGATACATTTCCTTACAGAGGACTTTTTAAATATGTAAGCATTATTTTGTGATGTATAGTGGAACCTTTGCGGGATTCTAACTGAAATTGCCTTGTTAAACATTTTTTATACAATTTTGCATTCCTTTCTATAGTAAATGAAATACCCCAAAATTTACCTTTACATGGCTATTTCAATTGAAATCCCGCAAAGGTTGTACTAATCAGAAGATATTAATATTTACATTTCCTAAAAGCTGATTACTTTCTCTTCACAATGATACCCACAGCTTGTTGCCAGACCTAAAAATAAGCATTTAATGCTTGATTTTACTTGAAAAATTGTGTTAAGTGGAGGAGAGCAGGGGGTCCACGGGCCCCATAGGTTTATCATTGCAAATTCCTCCAATAAATACCCATATTTTACTGTTTGTAATCTATGATTGAAAGAGAACCAATAAAGATAGAGCTTAACTCAAAATAGTTCTGAAATCCCCATGCCAAAACGCATCAGATAGAATCATAAGTGATACAGATAAATTACTCTGTAATTCTGGTGTGGTAATGCTAATTACAGAGTGCCTGTTGTTCTCACTGTGATATGAAATGTCAAAGTTGTACGACGTAGGACAAATAAACAAATTCACTCTTTTCAGCCTGGGGTCGTGAAAAACCGACCTTTGGAACAATAGATATACATGTACAATGTCATTACATCCAACATTTAGTAGTGGGCATGAACTGTATCATGGATATGGTTCGATTTGATGTGGTATACTACTGAAGAGTAATTTATTTCAGTTCATAATTTTAACACAAGATGGAACATCTGCACTTTGGAACCTCCTCTAGCAATCCCCCACTGGTATGAACCCCTGGCAGTATGCGGGATATGTTATTGGTCTGCGACATCTTCAATAACTAAAAAGCAGGATGATAGAAACAACAATACCGGTCGACATTACCCTGGAGAAGGACAAATAGTAGTGGACAACCATGCAAGGGACAAAGGCTTGGGGTGTGCAGAAAAGTGGTTTAGCCGAAAGGTTATTCAAAGCCACCCCTTGGCTATAAACGGCCCCAAATGCCTGTCCTTACCCCACTCCTACTGTTACTGTCAGGGCAGCAACACCTCAGCCTTTAAAGGTAGTAGTATACCATTACTTAGGGGTGACTGCTGGGAGGCGTGTACACAGTTGACAGTACATAGATTTCAGATTACATGATCATTTCGACTGTGAGTGTTAGCCCTAGAGTGAAAACAGCCCAAGAGAAAACGGTGCCAGAGAGAAAACGGGCCAGAGAAAAAGGCTCAAGATAGAAAATGGCACCAGAGAAACGGCTCCAGAGAGAAAATGTCCCCAGAGAAACAGACACAAAATCCAGTTCAACGTTGAACCAACATTGAATAATGTTGATTATCATGTTCAGTCAATGTTCTCTGCCCACTGGGAAAGAGATAACATACACACATGTGACCTGGTCAGTGAAAAGGGGTATCTAATGGGAATGGATAATCATAGTTTGTGTCAAGGTCTTTGAAATGAGATATCAAAGGCTAAGATAGGCCCACTACTGGTAGTCCTGTGGGAATTATATCTCGAACATGAGGTCTTATATAAAACTGAACATGGTAAATCAGCTCCAAATGCACTGTATCCAATAATAATGCTAAAAGAAGATGGAAAATCAGATGAAAAATAACGAGTGAATGTGCTGACAAAAGTTTTTGAACCCTTCTGTCAACTTGCATTGAAGGACAGAAAAGCAATCTATTCAAAAGGCTCGCTCGGAAAGGCTTCGGACAGCTTTTTTTCATTATTTTTACTTGGGATATATGGTCAAAATATGCCCGGTTCTTCTGTGATGTTGCTAAATAATCTAGACTGAAGATTTATTCCAAAACTTACACTGTAAAAAATATCCCGTAAAATTTATGCTAAATCACTGACATCACTGAATGCCAACCTTTTCCCGTTTTTTTATGGTGATCATATTTTGCTTTCCCCCGTAAATTTTACAGGCCTTTCCTGTTGTATTTTTACATCATTCATCATTATTATATGATGATTATAATTGTTTCTGGATTCATTGATGTATATTTCATGATACCATCTTAATTCCAGGCCTGTATATATATATATATATATATATATATATATATATATATATATCCTTAGCACTGCCATAGCGGGCCAATGTGTATAGTAAAAAGGGCCCTCTGAAAGCCAAGATTTTGCGTTTGCATTGGAAACAATACGCTCTGGCAGTGCCCCTCCAGAAAGTACTGGCAGTCCTAAGGATATATATATATGTATATATATATATATATATATATATATATATATATATATATATATATATATGTATATATATATATATATATATATATATATATATATATATATTAATATTGATATGGACTTACAAGTTAGTACAACTATTGATCGACAGGGGGTGGTACCAGCTCTCCCTGTCCTGGTTTATGGATTTTCAATGTAAAAGTAATGGGTTTTACACTGTCTCACCGTAAATCACAATTATGGTGATACACCGTAAACCGTTGATTCTCCATAATTTCAATCGAAAATGTCTAAAGTGTAGTCAGAAAAGTGATGTCATCTTCCGTTTTTCCAGGGGTTGACTTCCAGGCTTACTGGGAACAGCCGTGCATTTTTAGTACCGTTTTGCATATGGATCTGATATTAATTATGCCGGTGTTGTCTACATTCTACAATGATATACAAATACACATGCATGCGTGCACGTGCCTGAGATCTCGATGTAAAGCACTGCGTGGAGGACGGCGCGTGCGTGGGGGGGGGGGGGGCATAGGATAAAGCAGTAAAGCATGCAGTGGGTGGCTGCGACTTAAGCTCCTTAAGCATGGGAAGTCAACACTGCTCTGCGGCCCCCTGGAGGTGCCCAACCCTCTAAATGCCGTGACGTGCTTATATGTATTATACACTTTAGGGTCATGATGCATGCATGCAGCCCTAGGGAGGGACTCGCCAGTGCTGCATTTATACATCCTCATGCCAACCCATCTGAATCGTATCAAGTCGGGTCGACATGATGCATAAATGTAGCCCTGGCTAGTAGACTCAGCGGCGCCCCATTTAGCTTAATGTAGGGCTGTATTAAACATATACAGGGATGTATTCAACAAATGATGAGAGAACCTCATTGAAAAGGGCGATCACTCCCTAAGAGAGTTTCAATAAAAAGGATTCTATGTGGATCAACCTGAACCTTCCCTCTACCAAAAAAAAATGGTAATAAGAAAAAAAAAATCGAGCCGACCAAGGCCACAACTCGTTAATGCACTATGTGGCCCTTAAAGGGTTGGTGCGGTGAGTGTTAGAAGCCTGAGGCCAGTTACACGCCGGTTAGTGTTCGGTACAGGGGGCGGGCACTCCTCACACTGGAGTAAAGAAGTTAGGGACTGGAACTGGTGCCTCCTCCACGGTATACCTCCTGCAGCCTGTGCTATATGGCACTGGAATGGGACTGGAGTTTATAATCACTTAAGGAGTCCGTGGTCGCCAGGATAGAGAGGTAGAGCAGTGAAGGTAGGCACCTTAGATATTGAAATTTAACTTCTGTCTTAAAGCTTACATATGTATGGTGTGATATTGATAATAGTTGATACCCCTTAAACTGGGTACTATGCCAATACAAATCTGTAGAAGACGGTCCTATTTAAATACATGCAGTGGTCTGTATGTTAATACATGTATACATACGCCTTTAATATTGGTTCGTAGTCCATGCTTGATGATATTGCGGAATGCATTGTTAGGAACAGAGGGAAGTTAAAATCATCATATCATGGGCCATTATACTCTCCTTAAAGCTTTTAGGCATGACGTGTTTAAAGTCACTAGTAACAGCAAAATGTTAGAATAGCAGTGTAGTAATTTATAGAAATAGCACCAGGAATTGGCTGACGCCAGAAGCTCGGCCAAGCATGTAGCATTAGTGATGAACATGGAAGCTAATATAATATAAATAGAATCAGCTGTATACGGCACTGCCAAAGGCATAGCCACATACTAAATCGAAGTTATGGTTCCCTTTAATATAAGCCAAGTCATTGTAACATAATGTGCTAATGATTATGATTACACCAGCTTATATACTCTATTATGTGGGTGGTTCTCTGGCTTTTAATGCGGCTGTTAAAGCCATGGGTGGTGTATAACAGGGTTGAGTTGCGGTCCTCGTTCTACTCTGACTCCTATACTGTCCCTATACTGTCACACAGAGAAAAGAAACAGCGTCAAAAGGGAGTCCAGGCTGCCTCTAGAATGACTCCCCTAGAGAGGGGAGTCCAGGTCACCTAAGGGAGCCTAGGTAGCTCTGGCTGACAGTCTCGAACTCCAGTCAGCTCTAATGGCAGCACGCTCAGTAGAGTGTCTGGAAAGGCTCATACCTAACCACTGTTTGATGTGTTCACCAGCGACCAGCCGATCTTCAGAATCCCGGGGAAACCACGATGGCCCCAACTCATTCCACAAGTCATAGCAATTGAGGTTGTTTCAGGATATGCTAATAGGACGAACAGGCAAATCTCGAAATAATATATAGGCATTGTTCTATTTCTGGCACCCCTCACCCAGCACTGTGCACAGGGTTATGTAACAGCGCCACAATGTGCATGCGGCGGCATCGATGAGTCCCCTCAGACTATTGATAGAGTCGGCGCGGCTGAGACTGTCTGGCTGATCGAAGGGAGTCACCTGGGGGAGGCATATAGCTCTCTGGGTCAAATGACTGCCCCAGGTGACTCCCTTCGGTCAGCCAGAGAGTTACCTAGGCTCCCCTAGGGGACTTGGCCTCCCCTAAACAGGAGAGTCATTCTGGAGGGAACCTGGACTCCCTTTTGACGCTGTTTTTTTTCTCTGTGCAGGGCAGCAGCCTATGGGGTGTTAAAGCCTTGATCACGTGTTCACACCAAATACAGGTGGCTAAACGGAATATTTCCTCGTCAAGTACACAGTAGTACATATTGATATCTGTGCCATTTGGTGGATATCCTCAGAGGGAATGGTTATTGTCTAAAAACAAAGGTAGTGGTGAATCTTTGTGCAGCCTGCAGATATTTTCTCAATCCCACTCCCCTGCAGAGAGGGAAGGTGGAGTAGACACCTATATACCGCTTTGAAATAAATCATAATTCATTTAGTTGTAGTCAACCGTCAGCTCCTCCACAGAGATGCGTTATAATACATTACGATGACGTCTGATGTCATCGTGCATAATTTCATATATGCTGCCTTTGATTAAATTGCTAGATATCTATGATATTTCAGATTAGCCAGCATACCAACATTAAGTTCCGTTTCTAGGTTCATTTGCAGATAAGATGATCAGAATATTATTATAAATCAGCACACCAACAAAATGTTCTCACACGCGCATATATAGTATTTAGTATCTACCGTAGCCTACATAATATTATATAGGCTAGCATATTCCAGTACACAATTATCTTACCATTTAATCACATATTGCGTGATCGGGAATTGGGCCTAGGAATTCATGCACCTAGTTCTGTGTAGGTACTTATACACCAGTTAGGACTTACACATCCCTGCTAAGCCCTGCCCACTAATAGCATTACATACCATCATAAAGAGCTCTGTTTAATCACATACTGACTGAACCTGACGCTATGGTGCTGTACCTCTCACAGGTGTCTCATGCCTACAGCGTATATACCCAGGGCATTAACACGGAATGGTAACTTTAACCCTTTAAGGCCCGCATATTGTTTTGACAGATGTACTATGAATGTAATATAATGTCATTCTGTCTCTATTAATCAACTGCATTGTTGGATCAAGAGGGTATCAACTCCATATACACTGGCGAGTTACTCACCAGGGCTGCTGCCATGCATCATGATGAATGACCTTATAGGGTTGGTACATCGTCGAAGCATCGGCGTGATGCATAAATGCAACCTTTAGGAGTAAAATAATGCGCCATACCGACGGAGGACACGGCGCATTAAAGCAGGATGCGGCCCTCAAAGGGTTAACGGTGGATGGCAACGTTAAGACGATTACACTCGCCCAATCAGGTGATCAACCACATCGATTATGTTTCTCGATATACCTAAATTCACTTGTACCCCTCCTAGCTGATAGGAGAGTGAGGTTCAGGTATACCATTCAAGATACCGAGGAGAGGCTTGGCAAGCTTGATTATTCTCTAAATCTGAGCCTCCAAAGGCACCGATGCTGCATCGTTGAGGAGAGGGCTCTGTAAGTATTGTGAGAGGTTTCTTTGCTGGCGGAAAAGTGGCCAAGGGGTCACATGTAGAGGGGGGGTCAATGCTGGTGCTAGGCTTTGAAGTTTGGGATGAATGCAATGCTGACCCATTTTATAGGTTCGTAAGAAGCTTATTTATATAATAATGTATCTGGTTTATAGCTGGTCTTTAACAAAAAGGGAAGCGTCCATGCGCCTTATACCTTCACCATTGTAATAGGGAAAGTGGAGAGAATTGGGTTCTGGTAGTGACATTTACCCTTTACCGACAGCATCGTGTTACGTTCATTTGTCATCATGATGCACTGCGTCGAGGCATACATGCACAGAGAGAAGAAACAGCGTCAATAGGGAGTCCAGCAGGGGAGTCCAGGCTGCCTCCAGAATGACCCCCCTGTTTATGGGAGTCCAGGTCGCCTAAGGGAGCCTATAGGTGAATAGGGATGATGCACAGATGCGAATACAATGTATACTTTTTTAATACATTATACGAACTTGTGACACATTCCCAGTGGGCACAAAATTCAAGTCAACGTTGAATCAATGTTGAATCAACATTGATTCAACATTGACAACTGTTTATCAATGTTGATTCAATGTTCTGTGCCCACTGGGTTATCACAGTTTTGAGCTACTACAGGGTAAATAATTATATCCATGCAATTAACTAGGTATATGTTTGTACCATGGTATTGATTGATTAGCAAAGGTATCTCAAGATAACAGTGTATCTACAGCGTAGGGAGCGATGATCAATGTAATCGATAGGAAACATTCCATGTTGCCATGTTAGTAGTATAGTATGTATCGGAACGGGACTATAGTTAACTACTGTTTATTACTCAATCGACATGCAGCCAATCAGAGGCCTCCATTTGGTCACGTGACCCCCTCATTTGCATAATTATGTAATAGGCCACGCCCCCTCATTTGCATAATTACGTAATAGGCCACGCCCCCTTGATCACCAGCCAATCAGAGGCCACCATTTGGTCACGTGACCCCTCATTTGCATAATAGGCCACGCCCTCTTGATCACGTGACCCTCTCATTTGCATAATAGGCCATGCCCTCTTGATCACCAGCCAATCAGAGGTCGCCATTTGGTCACGTGACCCCCTCATTTGCATAATAGGCCGCGCCCCCTTGATCACGTGACCCCTTCATTGGCATAATAGGCCACAACAACATCACGTGTCTATCTTTGTTTGTAAACAACACCACGTGGCTCTCTTTGTTTGTGAACAACACCACACGGCTCTCTTGTTTGTAAATAACACCTACTAAGTTTAGTCATAGGTAGCAGTAGTAGCAGCTCTCTTTTGTTTGTAAATAACTCCTACTAAGTTTAGTCATAGGTGTCTAGAGCAGCAGCAGCAGCAGTAGCATCTTCAGCAGCAGCAGCAGCAGCCGCGTCATAGGTGTCTAGAGCAGCAGCCACGTCATAGATGACTAGTGCAGCAGCAGCAGCAGCATCTTCAGCAGCAGCAGCAGCGTCATAGGTGTCTAGAGCAGCAGCCGCAGTAGCAGCAGCGTCATAGGTGTCTAGAGCAGCAGCCGCAGCAGCAGCAGCATCTTCAGCAGCAGCAGCGGCAGCAGCAGTAGCATCTTCAGCAGCAGTAGCAGCAGCAGCAGCAACATCTTCAGCATCAACAGCATCTTCAGCAAAAGCAGCAGCAGCCGCGTCATAGGTGTCTAGAGCAGCGGCAGCAGCATCTTCAGCAGCAGCAGTAGCAGCAGCGGCAGCAGCATCTTCAGCAGCAGCAGTAGCAGCAGCGTCATAGGTGTCTAGAGCAGCAGCCGCAGTAGCAGCAGCGTCATAGGCGTCTAGAGCAGCAGCCGCAGCAGCAGCAGCATCTTCAGCAGCAGCAGCGGCAGCAGCAGTAGCATCTTCAGCAGCAGTAGCAGCAGCAGCAGCAACATCTTCAGCATCAACAGCATCTTCAGCAAAAGCAACAGCCCGTAACTTAGCATCATGTGCATCAGCCATAGCCGCAACAGCGACATTGCGACTAGCATAAGCGAAACAGGCTATTTCTTTAGCAGCTGTACAAGCATTAATAGCATTAGCCCTAGCAGCAGCCGCAACAGCGGCACCTTTAGCAGACGCTGCAGCATCAGTAGCAGCAGCATCGGTAGCAAGAGCGGTAACAGTAGCAAGAACATTAGCAGCACGAGCAGCAGCGGCGAGAGTAACAGCAGCGTTGTTAGCAGCATTGGCGACTTCGTATGCAGCATGTGTAGCACGAACAGCGATACGAGCTTCACGTCTTGCACGAGCAGCAACAATAGCTGCAGAAGTAGCCCTCACACTTTCCAGCCACCCGTACGAATCTTGATAAAAACGAACCTCCACGTTGCTACTTGTTAACTCATCAGTAAACATGGACGTCTCCTCGTGTGGTGTTGTCGCGGCTCTGTAGTAGTGTTGAGATTGCTCACATTCGGTAGAACGTAGAGTGATTCCTGATGACGCCATGCTGAAGGTGGTAGAAGAAGTGTGTGGGACCCATGTTTCACTCTCGCTTATGTACTAGGCTCCGAGATAAGCTTCTTAACTCAAGAGAAAAACTCTCACTAGGAAGGCGACCAGCTGTCTACCTGTGTAGGTGCGGGTTCGTTACATCTTTAATCCTGTTCGACTCCCCGAGGAAATAGATGAAAAAAACAAAAGACCATCTTTCAAGCACTCGAATCCGCAGTCAGTAGGAAGCTATAAGGAGCTTAACTTGTGTTTGATTTAAGCTGTCTACCACACGCACGCGCTTGTAGTCACAGCTAGAGCGGCAGACTTCCGTCCGCCCGCTGGCGCATGACAATCGACCTTAGACACCCCCTGTAGTTTTTTTTTTTTGCATACACAGTTGACTAGCGTCTTAATCTCTAACCCAGCTATAAGCCCATATGCATGTAACGCGCATTACTCCTCTTTATGGCAATTATCAGATTGATTTAAGGGTGGAAAGGGCTTAGGTGATTTAGGTCCCTCTCTAGCTGAAAACAGGCTTAGACCATAACATGTAGGCAGCCGGCCGCGTTAAACACCCCCTGTAGGGTTTTTTTTTGTATACACTCTCGATCCCCTCTCTAGGTGAAAACAAAGCTTAGAAGATGCGGTGATCCGTTCACCGGCTGGCGCGTCACACCTGTCGTTAATCACCCCCTGTAGGCTTTGTATACACTCTCGATCCCCTCTCTAGGTGAAAACAAAAGCTCCGTCCACGGGCTGGCGCGTCACACCTGTCGTTAAAACGCCCCCTGTAGTCTTTGTATACACAGTTGTCCCGCCTTATGTATTCACCAGCTATAAGCCCATATACGTGTACATGTGATTTTTGATACCCTCTCTGGAATAGGGTGGGGCTCAAGGTGAAAACAAGATTAGGCCATTCACTCTCTCAGCTATATAAAGAGCCTCAATTGTTCTTGCAACAGCACTTCACCACCGGTACACTATCAGTCACGAGGCAGATGTTTGCGGTATGGGTCATACAGGTTACCTACTAATAGCGGTTTGGGTGAGTAGATCACTTTTTTTTCCTAAAAAAAACAACAAAAACCCCCCACTTATGACTCGGGTATGTATATGTAGCACTGTTAGTGTAAGTACACAGTAGAATCTACTGTACTATAGACTTAACCCTCTGCAGACGGTGGAGCGCGTTAATGCGCAGGTCTGTGTCGGCGTCACTGTTTTTTTTGTTTTTTATTCTAACTAAAAAAGAAAAAAAAGTCAGAAGTCAATCTACGACCTATCAAAGACAAATTTGTGATAAGTTCAAACTAAATAAGAGACAGTTTGAGCGTCTCTTAGTCGCTGTCAAAGATGCGAATAACGAACGCGCTAGTATAGTTCCCCGCTCTTTCGTCAGATGGCGCCACAATAGGGGTTTTGTACATTCCTACGATGCTCGCGAACATTTCAACGCATAATGAGCTATATAGGCAACAAAGTGCGCTTCTAATATATTAAAATATAAAAAACAATTCAATATTGTGTATTTCTGATAGAAATGAGGCAGTTTCTTTAAATACCAACTAAACTATAGCGAGATGAAAAATACCACACCATATCTAAGGCTTTATAAAAGATAGACATAGTCAGAAACTCTCGCCGAGTCGGTACTCTGAAAAACGGATCAACTCCTTTTGACTCGTTGTGCCACAAGGGCCCCCATCCAACGGGGGCCCTTTGAGGTCAGTCTGTCAAACCACAGTGATCCATGCTGCTTAACACCAGGCGTAATTAATTACGCCCATGTTGTGCAGCATATAACCAACTGACAGCGTCAGTTGGTTGGCCCCTCTTTAGGGGCCACACAATAAATAAAGAATAGAGGCCTAAGGGAACGTTCACAGGCATCTCCCCTTCCTACGGGGTGGGTGGGTCTTTGGGTTTAGTGACAAAACAGCGACATGTGAGTAGGAGGGGGGGGAGAGTCGGAGTTTGCGTGTCAGCTCTCTTTTTTTTTTCTTTTTTTTTTTTCCAAGTCTACATATTATTTATGATTAAAAAATTTAGAAAAAACCACGATAATATAGTGCGCTGATCAAAAAAAACTGAATAGAAAAATAACCAAAATAGGTTGGGGAAATCTCTGCTATCTAGCTGATCGGTCGTTGTCACACGGTGCAGAAAATTTACTTTTTAGAAAATCTATATTAGGACCACAGACGGGGCACATGTGTCACTTGTCGAATATAAGAGATGCCAATGGTCCTTGTCGAATTTAAGAACTAGGTCTTGTCCATTGTCATTGTCTATTTTGAGAAGTAGTCTTGCCCGTCTTGCCCCTTGTCGCCAACTCCCAGCACCCCCGTGTCTCTTTGTCCATATTGGCTAAAAACAGGACATTGTTGACTTGGCTATTTTACCCCCCGTCTGGGGATCTTATTACTTAATCACCTCGTCTTGACCCTGTGGGGCAGTGGGTATATGGAATAACCGTGTCCAGGTGTACTCTATCTGACACATAACCGAAGGTTACTGAGTTATGTAATAATAACTGACCTATGAGGCCACCAGTCAGTTTGCCGTGATTATTTTGACACACTCTCAGTTACTCGTAGGGAATCTAATACATAATTAGACTCAGCATCATATAAGACAGTCTCGGCCACGCCGGCTGCATATCGGACCAGGGGGATAGTCTGGCAGCGACCCGCCATCCCGTCCACAAGCTGTGTACAGCACCCCGTGTCTCTTTGTCCATATTGGCTAAAAACAGGTCATTGTTGACTTGGCTATTTTACCCGTCTGGGTCTTATTATTTAATCACCTCGTCTTGACCCTGTGGGGCAGTGGGTATATGGAATAACCGTGTCCAAGTGTACTCTATCTAACACAAAACCGAAGGTTACTGAGTTATGTAATAATAACTGCCCTATGGTCCTATGAAGTCGCCAGTCAGTTTGCCGTGATTATTTTGACATACTCTCAGTTACTCGTAGGTTATCTAATACATAATTAGACTCAGCATCATATAAGACAGTCTCGGCCGCGCCAGCTGCATATCGTACCAGGGGGATAGTCTGGCAGCAACCCGCCATCCCGTCCACAATCTGTGTACAGCAGTCTGGACCAGACCACCAACTCTGGGTATAGCATTCGGGATGACTGGAGCAAGACTGGATCTAACCCTTTAATAGTCGCATAGCGCTTTAATGTGCAGTGCCCGTTGTCGTCATAAGCCATGAATGCAGCACTCAGAGTTCCTCACCAGGGCTGCATGCATGCATACACTGTCATATCGACAAAGGGCGTTGCGCATTAAAGCACTATGCTACCTTTAGCATTAAAGCGCTGAGTGGTTATTTTTTGATAGTGTAGAACCAATATCTGTCTAATTAAAAACCCTTATCAGTGCTGTTTTTTACATACAAAAGAATTAAGTAATGGCACTCCGCCATGTATTGGATAACCACTGCAGCACGACTCTGAAAAGCGGTGGCGGTGAATTTCCATTAGATCCTGAAAAGGGGGGCGGTCAGATGTCGTCAAGGCCCTGATAAGTAGGGCGGTTAAAATCATATGATTACATTGAGCTAATTTTCTTGCTGAAAGGAATGAATAATTGTATTTGTATAAAATTCACACACACACACACACACACACACACACACACACCCACACCCACACACAGACAGACACAGACAGACACAGACAGACAGACAGACAGGCAGACAGCACACAGGACACCTGATGACCTCCACACGATGACCTGATTGCCCTTCCTAAAAAAAAAAAACCCAACCCGATCTACCTACTCAACAGGGTTTCAGTGTAGAGCCTATTAGGGGTTTTTCTGATGCGTATATTATATTGAGATTGATTTTCAACTTTTGTGATCAGTGGTTGGTCCTTAAAAGGACCGTTTAGTAGAGAGGGTCGCAGGGACCTTGCTGCTGAAGCGGAGGGCGTGGTCATTATGCGTGGTAGTCCTTCAGCAGCTCCTCCAGCACGGCGGGCGGTAGACCTTCCTCCATGCAGACTTGCTGCTTGACTTGTTCCACGCACTGTCGGATGAGTTGATCAGTGACCTTCGTGATCAGCTCACCGGCCACACCCTCTGCTTCAGCAGCAGTCCGCTGTCTCTCCGTCTCCTCTCTCTGTAGCGCGGCTACGAATTCCTTCTCCACGGCCGCATCGATCATAGATCGAGAAACGGCCACGAAGTTCTGTCTCTCCGCCTCCTCTCTCTGTAGCGCGGCTACGAATTCCTTCTCCACGGCCGCATCGATCATGGATCGAGAAACGGGCACGAAGTTAACTCGGTGAGCCATTTTGTCGAACTGACTTCCTAGCCGCCTGAGAGATGCTGACGCGCACGAGGTAGACAGGCGACGTCGTTTCACTTTTGTACGGCAAGAAAACTGACTTTGAATAAGCACCAGCGCCTGGATTGTATATAGCTCCTGAGTAAGAACTTCACCGAATTGAAAAGCACTCCCTCAGAGCCCTTAATCGCGACAGTACGGTACAAATCTGATGTCAACCCGCGCCGAAACCAAAAAGGGTGTTCCGGTCACACGTACCTACGACGAGCGACCTTCAGCTATCACCACGTGAAGAGTGGGAAATAAATTTTGTACGGCAAGAAAACTGAAAACTGATAACGATTCCATTAGATAAGTATTTGGTTCCAATCTATGGCGAGATATTTCCGACACTTGTCTCCACCAGAGCGATTGATTTATATGTCTGTAAGGTTCAGCTCTCCAACACTCTCCAATATCCGCCGGTGCACGATGGTCGCCGCCCATAATTAGTGACAACTAAACTTCTGCTGGAGAGTGAAAGCTACGTTGAGTCTTGAGGTGCGCAGAGATACTATCTGCCGCAGCCTGATTTTAGTTCCACGCTATTTAGATAACCGCCCCATTTAAAATCTCTCTCTCGATCCTAGAAAAGAAAAAAAAAGGCTAGAGTTTATCATGGACGCGTCTCAGTTTTAGTCAAGCCGTAAAGTGAAGAACCTGAGCTTGTACATATACCCACGTGAGGGGTGACCTGGGGGGGCGTTCAGTTAGTACTGAGTCTATAGTCAAGGTCAAGTTCCACTCTCTAAACAGAGCTTTAGCGACTCTGTTATCTAGACCGCGCGCGCGCGATTTTTTTTGCTGAAGCAGCTAATCGATGGAAACGTAGAGAAGACGTACTCGATCAAAAACTGCTTCAGAGGCTTGTTATCAGGTATTATCAGTTAAATCAAAATATTTCAAAACATCCAGAAAAGCAGAATGACATGTCCTACGGGCTACAGCCGGGCACAGACGAGCAGACGCCGCTGGCGTCATTTCAATCAGGTCACAGCGCTTTTTAGACACCTTTTCTGTAGGACCTGTCTCATACCTTAGTATATAATACCGTAAACGCCGGGTGATTAGTATATGATCACATTGGCAGTCGCGGATCCACGAAGAGGCGGGATAAGCCACGAGCGGACCCGCGACTGCAATGTGACATAATCTTACCATGCGCTTTGTTTTGTTTTTGTTTCTATTTACAACAGCAAACATTTCAACAGCCTATTGTTTTTTTTAAATGATGAAAAATCGGCCCAAAAAAAAGTAAACATTTTAGAGCTAAATTTGTGGAGGATAGCCGGACATGCTGATGTCACTAGACCCCTAAATTCGATTGGTGACATGGTCATTTTCTTAAAATTCGATACGACGACACGGGCACGGACATCTAAGTGACATGGGATATGTGGCATTTCTTGAGTCCGACATGTGACATGGACCATAGTGACATGAGGAAAAAAAAAAGTTCAAAGAGTGCATCAGAAAAGTACCATTTCAAGCCTAAACATTTCGCCAAAATTTTTTTTTTTTTTCTTGGATGGTACTCGGCTTTGCAGTGTCTGGGTCCTAAAAAAATGTACCAGAATGCTCAAATTCGGGTTCTAAATATTTTCAAAAAACGTTTTCTCCCTTAGTGACGTGTGACATGGGCATTTCTTAAATTCGACATACGGCTGCATGGGGAGGACCCACCCGTCAAGGGCCCCATGATGACTCATACCCGCCGCGTTCAAACTAGCGTGGTGGTTATAGGTAGACCTTCTTTCAGTATCCACGTGACCAGATCCATCGCCGTCTCTTGAGCGACCGCAACGTAACCTGCTCCGGTCATTTTGACAAAAATAAACTGTCTGGCTAGCCGACCGCTGACGTCAGCTTAATTTTGACGACGTTGCTCATTACGCGTCATCAACAGTAACCGAGGTAACTAGGGTTATTGTTATCTGGTCCGTAAGACGACAGTCTAAGACGGCGTGTAGTCGCGTTTTGCTCTCCCTAATACTCTAATTCAAGTCGAGTTACCGCTAACCCCTACAAAAAGAGGGTAGTCACATTTGTGTAATTCAAAAGTCGTTCCTTTGTTAGCAATAAGGGGGTCGTTCTATTCATTGATTTTTTTTTTTTTGTTTACAACAACAAGTCAAAGTACAGTCAATCAACCGAGATCCTTTCTACTCCGTGGGGGTGTAGAAGGATCTCCCCCCTGAGGTTACAAAGTCACCTCTTTATTTAAGGGGCTACGGGTCGCAAAGTCGCTTTTGCTTTCGCTTACAAGTCACAAAGTCGCAAGAAATATTCAAGTCAAAAAGTCAAATTTATCAACTATCAGTACGGTCGTTTGAAAGTCATCAAGTCACCGAAAAACTCCTCTACAGTCACCTCCGACTCGCCTCCTCCCTACCCCCCTAAAGGGGGGTAGGGAGGAGGCGATTCCCTAGAGATCAGATAATTTTTTTTTTCTCTCGAGCAGACCCCAAAAGCCCCCCCCCAAGTGCCCGCCCACCCCATAAATAGTGCTGGTGGCTGGTGATCAAAGGGGCGTAGTCTATTATGCAAATGAGGGGGTCACGTGATCAAGGGGGCGTGGCCTATTATGCAAATGAGGGGGTCACGTGACCAAATGGCGGCCTCTGATTGGCTGGTGATCAAGGGGGCGTGGCCTATTACGTAATTATGCAAATGAGGGGGCGTGGCCTATTACATAATTATGCAAATGAGGGGGTCACGTGACCAAATGGAGGCCTCTGATTGGCTGCAGGTCGATTGAGTAATAAACAGTAGTTAACTATAGTCCCGTTCCGATACATATAATACTACTCATGTTATGGCATGTCCATACCAACGCCTGCTAGAGCTCTTTATTTCACATAATCACCGTATGTAGATTGAGTGTGGTATACTCACAAAACCTAGCTTATTTATTAGGCCAAATTTTAAAAAAAGGTCTGTTTCAGGTAACATGGGCAGAAAGTCTAGTGTCGGTAGAGCGTGTTTTTTTTCTTCTTTTTTTTTCTTCTTTTTTTTTGAGGGGGGGGAGTCCAAAATCTTTGTCAACTTAAAATTGACTCAAAAAAATGTAAAGATATAAAGATTTCATTTAAAAAAGTAGGGTCGGCCCTGTTTTCATAGGGTCGATCGGGTGACCTGAAACAAACCTTTTTTTTGGCCTTAGGATATTGATCATTAAAAGCATGGAGTACGCTTACTTAATGCACCCACTACGATTGTTCATAAGAGCCTTATTTTCTTCATTTTCATCGCGAAGTATTCACCCCTAGAACCCTCAAAGTGCAATGGTTGTAGCTGTCATCAGTGCTCTGTCTCATGGCACCCAGCAAAACCAATGGCCGCGCCCATCGTAGACTGTCTATATTCTGTAGACCAATTCAGCAAGAAAGGGTGACTTTTCGGAAAAGTCGTTGATAAAGCTTTTGAACATTTCTGAAGTGTGACCGGCAGAGCAATAAACATAAACTCAAAATCCCGCATTCCAATATATACTATTTGAAAGATAATTTCCTCTGAATATCCTGATATATGAGATGTTCTAAACAAAACTATGACAGACAATGTTATGAGGAGTCTACTAAAACCAATGTAAAAATAACTATTAAAAATCATCCTATATCTTGCTGCACTGGTCTATAGTATACATTATTAGGCAGGTTGACCAGTAATGAGGTAATAGTGTATCACATAGCGGCCAGTACAACCTCATACATTGGGTACAGCCCTGTCCAAATATTGAAGCCGCCTATGTAGACACGTCCAGAGGTCTGGTCAAGGGTTCTGTGTGCTGGGGTTGTGGAAAAGACACTACAACTCTTTTCTAACCCTTGTAGGGCCGCATAGTGTAGTGCTTAAAATAGGTGATTTCTAGGGCTGAACAAGATTGAAATACCTTATTAGAGTGCTTCGTCTAGGGGGGTCGCATGGACTCGTATTAAGTCTTTAAATTTGCATACGACTCTGCTATACATACTTCCTTACGACATATATTTTCACATTTCTGGGGCTTTTCATCTCATGTATATATAATTACATCTATTTTTGCATTAACAGTGGTACAAGTATGTTTTCTGAGACATAAATGACAAATATAAAACTATATAATTAAAGCCAGTGGTAGTCATAAAAATTATAAACTTCGCTCAGAGCTAAAGCATGGATACCGCCCTACATGGTGAGTAACTTTTAGTGCCGCTTTAAAGGGCTAGCCCCTGGAGGAGGACGTGTAAGGAGGTAACCACTGCACAGACCTAAATATTGACCCTGGAGGCGGGGTTTAGGTGGTTAAAATGCAGTCTTAACTAAAGTGTAAAGAAGGCTAAACAATGGAGGACATTGAAAGAGCCATGTGGTCATAACACTGGTTTTAAAAGGTCTGCGAAAAACATTGGGGAAAAAACATGGTTCATGAGCATGTCAACACTTTATGAAAACTACTGCATGGGCTAGGGGTATGTGCTAAAGGGGATTGTAAATTATTTCCATAATTATAGACACATTGGGGAATTTGTTTGTGGTCACATGATTTAAACACGTACAAAAGGCCTGATTACCTCTCTGTTTATCTGTGACTCCCGTCTGACCTGCATACAATCAGGCGTGTGTGTAATCCTAACTCTGTAGGGTGTTTCACAAGGGGGACATACAATTAATTGTAGAGTAGGTGTTTCTATAGGAGGTGTTAATTTTATATAGCCACTAAGACTGACATTTGGTTGTATCAATTGTATACTCCTTATAAAAAGTGTTTCACAAAGGTCTACAACCAAGATATTAAGTCAGGTCTTTGGACTACAATCTAGATACAACTAATGTATAAGACTGTTTCACAATGCATATTAGCGTGGAGCTCATACCATGCCCACTAATATTTTCATTACATATGTTTTCATGTTTTTTTCATGCAATATATGTGTCATACTACACACAAGAATCCCTGCAAATATCTGTTTATTCAGGATGAAAATAAACTGGTTATACACATGTAAACAACACTTATGTTGATCCTAAGTGATCATCATACTTGTAAGGGGAGCGTATTTAAAATTAATGCTACATGGTTACTAAGGTTGACTTACATTTACCAAATGTTAGTTTTAAGTTGGTGTTTCACAAGCCGCATTATTATCTTCAATTGTATCTAAGTATATGACCATATATACAATTGAAACTTGTGAAACACCAAGATAAGATTAACATTGGGTGATATTAAGTTGGTCTTATAAAACACGTAAAATGAATTGTATCTATTTTCTCCTTGTGAAACACCCCACTGGTGTGACTAGTTTAGTAGTTAACACTTTTAGGCTACATAGGCATTTTGTCTGCATGGTGAATAAATTCAGCCATGGTGAGTAATCATGCATCCAGTGCTGCATACCTTACGGGATTGTCACCCTCCTTATGCAGCAATGCACTGCAGGCTAGGCGAGTTTGAATCCTTGAAATATCATATTCGGCCCTTCAAGGGTCTATTTCGCATGTACATACAATATATCGAAATCAAATAATCGAATAGATAAACAGACCATACCGACAAAGTTAGGGAGGGGTCATTATTAATAAACAATCGGGGGGGGGGGGGGGTAGTCAAAATTTGGAAGAAATCAGTGCCATGACATCGGCTTTTTCTGAACTTTGACATGTTAATGCCATAGAATTGCCAAAATAAGACTAACTAGGTTCGACGCTATTGACTAAGTTCTGGAGTTCAAAGATTATCTGCGTAGCTCTGAGAAAGTGGTGACACTTTGACAGCGTGTGGATGGCTGAAAAATGTCCGCTCCCTCTTATGCACTGACCCCGAAGTGTTATCTACGGTGGCCGACAAGGCTCACTGCAAAAAAAAAGTAGTATGAATTTTCCTTTGGAAAAATTCACTTTAGAAGTGGGGGCAGAATGTTGAAAAAGTTGACAGCAACGATTTTCGCTGTTGACAGTTGACAGCAACTATTTTCAATGTTGAAATTCTTTTTTTTTCACTTCTGAAAAAAATGATAAAATGTTTTTTCCCCACTATTATAGTGAAATAAAAAAATATATACCATACTACTTTGTTTTGCAGTGAGCCTTGTCGGCCACCGTAGTTATCTGTGTGTGGACGTTATAGATTGCATGTGTTCTGGTACATGGTGGGTGCTACCGGATAAGACAACATGCTTCTGTTGTCAAAGCCCTGCCTTAATCAAATCATTTTACCTGATGCCATGTTTACGGTTTCCTTATGTATTGAGGTGACAGTTTATATACACTTTAGGTCGCAGAGGTGACGTGAGCATAGGGGCGTTCAAGTTGTCATAATGCAACTTAGTCTATATGAATTGCTGACAGTATTTCTAAGCTTTAATTTAATACCAGATATGCCAATATGTGTCCACTTTTTGACAGATTCTTCATTAATTTTATTTTTAATTTAAAAAACCTGAATCACGTTTTTCATAATGCGCGCGGCAGGGTGATGAATCTTTCCCTTTTTGGCCTAAATAGTATGCATGCTTGAAACATTGGGAAGTGTGGTATTCACAGTGTGAGGGAAGGTTTGTTATATTACTCTAAGGGAGTGGTCATTTATTAATATTGGGGGATAGGGTGGACTTTTTCCACAACATTTTTTCTCGTTCCAATATTGTGCCTCTACATGGGGTAAAATTCGACACGTGCGACACGGCGACACGGGCCTTTTAAAATCCGACACGGGCGACACGGCACTTTTAAAATTCGACGGACACAGGCATTCATACAAGGCCTTAGTATATTCTATGTACATAAAAATCGACACATCGACACGGCCTTTTTGCTAAAAATCGACACGGCGACATGGTCAAAACTGTGGGGACCCATGTAGAGGCACAATATTGGGATATCGTAACACACTGATATTTTTACTAAAAATGTGGCAATGTTTTGGATTCCCCTACCCCCGCCGTCATCAGACATGATTATTACATAATTATAGATGAAGTCAGATCTATCTGATCAATGACCCCAAGGCAACGGGTAAACGTAAAGACAACAGGGACCAGCTAGCTTTTAGGTACATATGAATTATGTACATAGCCCGAGGGATCACACAATAGTGTACTCTCCTGGTGACTCGGTGACTTTCTCTCTTAACACCAACCCACCACGTAGTTGCTGTAGTTAACCCTTTAAGTATCACATAGTGCTCTTATATGATATACCCTTCGTCGTTGTGATGCAT
Source organism: Harmothoe impar (assembly GCA_947462335.1). Classification (NCBI taxonomy): domain Eukaryota; kingdom Metazoa; phylum Annelida; class Polychaeta; order Phyllodocida; family Polynoidae; genus Harmothoe; species Harmothoe impar. The sequence goes on from OX381718.1 coordinate 50,408,939, forward strand.
TAACGCAGCTCTGGTGAGGGTTCTTGCCAGGGCTGTATCCATGCATCATGCCGACGCCTAGGAAAAGTATAATGCCTAAATGCAGCCTGGCTACTTACTGGACAGTGCTGCATTCATGCATCATGTGGACAAATGGTATAACGCATCAGAGTATGTCGCAACCCTTAAAGGGTTGGTTTGAGCAAAACGTTATTCGCTAGCACTTTGCGACCTCCGAATGACAGAACTCCCAAACATTGCGAGCAAACAGTTTCAGCAGGTTCCTAACAGCCCCACATTCCCGATACAAACGATGTTACATGTAGGCTACATCTAACGGTGTAGTCCCCATATATAGTAGTTAACCCCACGAGAAACGCAGAGTGCTTTGATTTGTTAGTTCCTCGATCGTCATGATGCATAAATGCAGTCGGGGCGTGTATACTCCAGGATTCATGCATTAGGCCGACCCTTCAGGAATGTATCAACCCCGTCGGCTCGGCATGATACATGTATGCAGCACTGATCAGTTACTTACCAAGGCTGCATACATACCCCCCCCCCCCCCGATGACAAAGTGCTTAGTGTATTAAAACACTCTGGGGCTCTTAAAGGGTTAAGGCACACAAGCCTCCACAATGAACCACTTAAGGGGGTACTCTAGGTGCTATAATTATAGCATGTGGGGCAAACAATGCTCACACCTCATCCACGTCACCCGTTGCACCCATTAAATCGTGATAGGCTGCATAGTGCTTTCATAAGGTCAAATCTGTAAGAAATAAAAAATTAACGCTTTGATTTAAGTTGCTTCTTGTCCGGTTTTCTGTGAGCTCTCTTGAACTCAAATTTAAAAAAGAATGCTTCAAGTTACCCAACCCTACTTAGCAAAACAGGGGCGACCCTAAAATTTTGTATACAATTTAGAAAAATGACGAATATTTTAGGTAATTTTGGCGCTATTTCAGAGTCAATAGGATAGTCCACAAGTTCATGAGTCAATTTCTTGGTACTTTTTAAGCCAAAGCTCAAAAGAATAAATCCGACGTACCTACCCTAGATATTCGGATCACGTAGCCTGAAACACACCTTTTTTCTTGGCCTAAGGGAGTGATCATTTTCATCCCCTACTACAGGCTTTGGTGGAAATCATTCTTGAGTGGACCCCTTTATGTCTGATTTAACCCTGACTCATTCTTTGCAACCCCATTTTCAAGACTGCTCAAAATGCCCCCCCCCCCCAGTGAGTGAGGTCAAATTAAAAATAACCTTATTGAAATGTCCTAGATAACACATAGTTACGTACAAAACTGTTATCTAAATGTTATCCGTGAAGCAGAACACAGGGGGGCATTTCTCAAGTTTGAACGATTCATTCTGCTTAATATTGTTTTAGTAAAGCAGAGAACGATTCATATATAGCAGTGAACGATTCATTCAACCCTTACATAAAGCAATTAACGATTCATGCAGACCTTATATATATAGCTGAATTGGCTAGGTGGATTGCACACCCAGAAAGCTCTGGACGAAAGCTATGCTTTAAACATATAGCATCTCAAAGAATTTGAAAAAATTCATACTGGACAATTCAGAAATTCTTAGTCTATTGGGCCATAGTGCGATCGTTTCCCATTGAGAAGAGAGCCCGTGGCACTGCAGCTTGACAGGATAAAAACAACTTTAGAACATTGTAACCAGCCAACAGGCAGGAGTTTCATTTATTCTTTGGACATTTATGATATGCTGTGTTGATCTTAAGTTGAGATATCTATTGCGGCCGACCACACACCAAGACCCTCGTGGCGTTTTTTTGTTTGTTGTTGATATTTAGTGCTCAGTGAGTTACAAAGCAATCAAACTGGGGAATCCCAAGTTCCATAGATATACTGCTAACCATTATAGTGCCTGAGCATGCACTGCGTACTAAGCATGCACGTGTGTATATATAATTATAATGTTCTTACACCACAATTGGCTGAGAAAGTAAAGGAAATGGCCTGACTACTACATGTACTACATATACAGAGCTTTACGCTAAAGTGGCCGAGTCAGTGGTTATTGCACAAGACATAAGCGGTTTATTTAAGGCAGATGAAGACATAAATGGGCTGAAAAGGTTAAAGGATGTTACAACACTATAAATTAGTAGTTAGTAGCCCATTATAGCTCTCCCTGAATAAACCGTTTTCTTTCAAGCCGGTCAAAGATGGCACCCAGTCAAAGATGGCACCCAGTCAAAGATGGCACCCAGTCAAAGATGGCACCCAGTCAAAGATGGCATCCAGTCAAAGATGGCACCCGGTTAAAGATAGCACCCAGTCAAAGACGTTTACGTTGGCCCAATCTCGTGAGACACCACCTTAAGCAGAAAAATGGTTAAGAAGATAAAGCTCATCCCTTTCTGTAGGATATTGTTAAATAAAGTTATTATATTTCTATCTAGATATGCTTTAAATACGCCATTTTGAGTTATGCCGGTCATAGAGCTGATCCGGCCATGGAGCTGCGACGGTCATAGAGTTTAACTTGTATCAATTTTGTGAGACACAGTCATAATAAATTATTTCCAACGTCTGGCCCTCCCCACTTGTGAACAATGGCCCCTCCCTAAGTCCTGTGAGCATGCAGAGATAGTGCTGGGAGAGTGTTGATACAGGTGGGTCAGTGTACACTGCAGGTGTGTTATCTAGAGGTAAACAGGTCGGCACCCAGTGTACATGAAGGTGTAGCTACCTGGTAAGTAGTGTGTTTACTCTACTCTAAATAGTAAATCACTTATGTATGTGAAGTCTGCATGTAACCCTTTAGTGTGCCCTTCACAGAGAAAAGAAACAGCGTCAAAAGGGAGTCCAAGTTGCTTCCAGAATGACTCCCTTCTCCAGGGAAGTCAAGGTCGCATAACAGAGCCTAGGTGACTCTCTGGCTGACCTAAGGGAGTCACCCAGGGGAGTCGTGTGGCTCTCTGGGTTATATGGCTCCCCTAGGTGACTCCCTTAAGTCCCTTAGGCGACCTGGACTCCCCTTTAAGCAGGGAAGTCATTCTGGAGGCAACCTGGACTCCCCTTTGACGCTGTTTCTTCTCTCTGTGAATTGTTACACGGACGTCATCTGACGTCGGTAATTCTGATCGGCACCCGCCTTCAAAATAATTTGCAGTTCGAATCAAAGATGTTCTGATTTTAAAGGTTCACTGCCTTCAATGTGGAACACACATCCTAAGGCGACGTTTTGACGTCAGATGATGATGCTAAGGGACTGTACAAAGGTTCGGTATTAATATAAATATACAAATATATCAAATATTCTCTAAAATGCTCAATCTTGCTCGAATTCATCCAATTTAATAGCGAATATAGCTAAGTAAGCATGTCTATGTATCTGCTTCTTTAATATAAGCCCATATTGATGTTTAAGTCATATGCGCAGAGAATTTGCACAGTGTGTCCATATTCAACAAGTGGCGATCAACCATGAATACATCATGGCAACTAAAACATCGATGTAAACTATTTTGTCACATGGACCCCTGTCGACATCGCTTTACATGATAGTCAATCATATAAACCGATTACGGTACCTGCATTTCGGGCCATGCAAACCAGGCTACTGTTTCCCCTCCCCCCTACCCATTTACTGATCTCTGAGCACAGTTCCCAATGGTAATAGATATGTCGATCTGTCTGAGCCAGACAAAGCATTATATTGCCATATCTACTTAGCAACAATACTGAGTCGCTTCCCATTACGGTTTGGTGAAAACCATACGTAATAAAACTACTGGCAGAGTTTCATGTTCTACCATTAGGGTAGATTCACCTGATGTTGGACACATATAAAATTATATACCTTGGAACGGACACTTGATGTTGTAGTTATTCACGCATTTTGAGCTATTCATTCGTCAATAATGATGAAGTTAAAGTGTCTCCACTCCCCCCCCCCCCCACAAAAAAAAACAAAAAAAACTAGACGTTGTAAGGTACATGAATAACCTCGAATTTGACCACGTACCTTGCGATTATAGCTACTCATGTATGCCATTGTCTTTATCTGTCTTATGCCTGAAAGAGTATCACTTAATTAAAGTGTACTTTACTACACAAGAACAGGGATTATCATGCATGAATGACTACAACTTTGAGGTGGACATAAGACTTATTCTCAAGGTATACATGTGGTTGCCTACCCTTTGTGTCCGACTCATGGTGAATTTTGCCTTGGCCTAAGCCGCAGCAGAAATAAATGCCAGTCTATCCTATCTCAATCGGCTTAGCGGGTGTGTAATCTGCTGTACCTTACACCACCTGTGTGCCTGTAGTAATCACCCACTGTGTTATTGGCCATAGCCCTTTAAGGGCCGCAGAGTGCTTTAATGTGCCATGCCTTTTGTCATCATGATGCATGAATGCAGCCCTATAGTGAGTCTGCTCATGAGCATTAGGGCTGAATTCATGGATTATCCTAACCCTTCGCGGGAGGGGGGTATCTAACATCTCTGGTCAGCATGATGGGCTGCATGTTTATGCACGGGATTACACATGAGTATGATGAATTAAGGCACTATGAGGCCCTAAAAGGGATATGTAGCCACATCAACACTACTGTAGGCATTGGCCAATGAGACATGTAACTGATTGCCACCTCACCCAAAGGTTCTCCTGGTCGGTAGTTATCTCAACTGTAAGTAAGAAGAGCTAATTCTATATGCGTTCTTTGAAAGGTATCCTCACTAGGCACAGTTGTTTACCAGTACGTATTATATAATATATGTCTTGCATTCAGAAGAGGTTTCTTCAAGGGTATAGTTGTGCCTAGTAGCCCAGGAGTCTATTTCATCATAATCAGGAACATTCTATCTCATTTTCCACTTGTAACATTGTGCTGACGGACCCGTCCCACCAAAATCAGTGTAAAGTTGAATCAAGATTAACATTGGTAAATGATTGATACAATGTCGACATGATATCTGAATCTATTGGGTAAAGGGTCGGCATGATGCACCAATGCAGCATCATCAGCCAGAAACCGCTGCATCATAATAACGAATGAACTTAAACTGAAGCATCATAGCTTAATATTAAAGATCCGACACTAGATAATTGACCTCACTTGTTCTCTCTCCCCTACAGGATGACGAACGACATCACATGACAGAGTGACGCCGGACTTTAATTGGTTCCTGTGTTGAGCATCAGGTTACGTCACACTGTCAGCTCTTGTGTGCAGAATCTCTACGTCATATGTCACCACGTCACATATGACGTCATGACGAAGCCAGTGCCCCCCGGTACAGTGCCGAAGCCTCAGTTCCGATCAGCCGACTACTCCCTCCGCTACCAGGTAACAGGCATTATTTCTTGTGACACCTTGGTACAACCATTGTGTTAAATCTAATTGTCTACCAGAACAACTGTATTACTTTTGGCAACACCTCAAAACCCGGGAATCCACTAGAGCGACACAGGTAGCTGCAAAAAAGCGGCGATCTTTACTATCCTTTATCCTGGCATATTTCGCTGCATTTCACAACAGTGTCGCCCTGAGTTTCACCCTGTTTCTAGCGATACTGCCGCAAAATGCTGCGAAATGCTGCAAATTGCAGCTAAATGCAGTAAAATATACCGGGACAAAGGATTAAAAAGAACGCCACAGTTTGCAGGTACCTGTCTCGCTCTTGAAAGTGGTGTCTGAGTAAGGACGTTTAAGTCCATGTATCTCTGTGGTCTGATCTTTTTTGATAATATTGCAGATTGAAATATTAAACGTATGTTTTGCCATAACAATTCGGGAGTTTTTCAATATTCCAAGTGACACAAAAACCCTGGTTTAGATTTTGGTTCCCATACAATACAACATACTTATTATGGCACCTCCGAATCATCAAGATACCTTAAGGACATTTACAATCTAGGATAATTATTAGAGGATGCACCTTGAGATGTCCCAGAGCATTGTTTTCTGTCACACCATGTACATGCACATGTACATGATATCATTATCAGGGTTATTAGAATGCTTTAAGATGTTGCACATACATCAACATAATTATCACGATAATTGATAAATAGCAAGCCATAATGTATTTATTTCCTATATCAGTTCTTAACATTTCTTTAGTAACTAATTCTTGATATTCTTTTACTTTAAGGTCATGTTGGACACACTCAATTCCAACCAGTCGCCTGGGGTGACCCCCCTGCAGCTCAATGTGTCACCCCCTGGTGTCAACGACCTCAACCGGCCCATGCTGATTAACACCACCGCCAGCAGATGGCGCGACCTGGGGCTGGGTTCCTCCATAACGAGGCCCAAGTACCAGCGGCGCCGCATCGGGGAACCAGCGAGCAAGGAGCAGCTCGAGCGGCAGATGCGGAAGGAGGAGGATCTGCTCGCTATGAGCCGGCTCCTGCAAGAAGCCACTGGGTCAGAGAAGGAAAACCTCAATGTGGCTTCAAGAGTGGCTTCTGGAGTTGGGGAGAAGGGCCACAATGTTAAGAGGTCCAGGAGTGAGCCCATGCATTTGCCCCCTATAGACGAAGGGCAGACCCCGCCTGGTTTCCGGAAACCCGCGACACCGATTTACGCCCAAAGTCGTAGTCGTGCAGGTATGTCCCCTGGGTATACTGAGGCAAGGAACAGGAGGCAGCACCAGAGGAGTGCCACAGCCAGCAGAGCAGACAGTAGGACTGCCCTCCCCACTCTGTCTAAGGTCAAAGAGGAGAAGAACCGCTATGTGGATAGTAGCTTCCTGCGAGGAGTCCAGCGTCATACAGGACGCTTGAACATGAACTTGGCAATGGGTAAACCCCCTCGTGCACCTCGGCACAGTTGGGAGGATGGCCGTGCAAGGTCTTCTGTAGAACAGCACCCAACTGCTCACCCACCAAGTTCACAACAACAGAACCCCCATTATAACAATGACCCCAAGCCTGCAGAGCCGTGTGAGGCACCTCTGCGCCTGCGCGATATGGACTTAGGAGTGTTTCCCATCCGTAAGAAGATGGAGAGTGTGCGGCAGTGGCACGAGGAGCAGTTCCGGAAGCACATGGAAATGTGGAAGCAAAGCGGCAACAGCGAGCCGACAGATAAACATGCTGAAGCATTGGAGCTACTCGCAAAGTACAAACAACGGGATAATAGGATCCCTGATATTCTGCAAACAATGTCAGCTGGACATCCACGTGATCGAACACATTCTCCAGTGACTCAGCAAAATCAAAACAATACTGACTCATCAGTAGAACCAGACCAAGGAGCACACAATCAAAGACCAGCCACCCCGAAAGTCCTTCCACCGCCCAGAACCTCCCACTCGAATCGAAAGGTGCCTCTCGAAGAAGGTGACACCCAGGAGGTTCCTCCCGCAGAGACGGGTGAGAAGACCCCACGGGTGGCAAGGGCGCTTTTAGATATGGACTGGGCTGGGTTGAACCTGAAGCCAATCAAAGGTGCAAAGCCTCAGAAGCAGGAGGAGGAGGAGAAGGATGAGTATGTGTATAAGGACGCTAGGTCCTACATAGAGGACAATGACCTGTTGCCTCCCGATAAGTGTCGCCGTATCCAGGACTGGGTGAACAGGGTGGACCTGACCTCAGACTGCTCCTCTGCCTGCTCCTCCCCCTCAGGCTACAGCCTCACCTCCAACTGCAGCACTCAGCTCCACTCTGATGGCTACTCGGAGGTATTTGAATCTGCTGTGCAATAAAGTACAGAATAACCTACTCGCTACTGACTCCATGTATATCAATGACTATGGGCATCCCAAAGTGTTATACTACAAAAAAGACTTGGAATTTCCTTGTCATATCATATTAGGCCCTAATCCACCATGGGGAAGGGAAAATGTGGATATTCAAGGATTTGGACTGAAAGAAAAAAATTGTTCTATAATCTGTGAACAAATCAAGACAATCAGAATATTTTTTCTCACAGATGTAGACATTTTTTCGTTGTGGTAAACAGGGCAGTGTATTGAAATTAGAAATTTAAAATTATAATTTTTACATTTCACCTGAACACATGAATGTAGAGTTCACCGTTCAGAAACGAGTGTCAACCTCCCTGTGTCCATTTCCTTAGATTAAACTACAAAATAGTATAATGAGAGAAACCGAAGTGGTCTACCAACATCTGCGCATCTAACATGCTTGAGCTGTGAAATAATTATGTCTAGTGCATTGGCGGAAACCATGTTGACATCTATACTTAAGGTTGAATGCGGGTCCATCTGGTGAGAAAGATCGTAACCAAGTAAAGGATAATCATGTCAATATTTTAGGATGGCCATGATTTGTGCTGTTCAACTGGTTAATCTATATTCTAATCTACCATCTAATCATGTTGACACATATCCTGAAAGCCTTAAGGACGGCATGATACCTGAATGCATGATGCCCTTGGTCGTCATGATGCATGAATGCAGCCTTGGGGAGTAACTCGCCATGGCTGCATTCAGGCATCATGCCGACGATATTAAGTCGAAACACTCCCGATGGGTGGGCCTGACGCACCAATGCAGCACCAGCGAGTTACCTGCCGGGGCTTCATTGATGCATCATGACGACAAATGTCACCTTTTAGCCTCAACCCGTCCTTAAAGAGTTAATTCAGTTACGACTCTTTTCCCAGATGGATCCAGTCAAGTATATATAACTTTGAGTAAAAGTGGTTCCAAGTATTGTGAAATTTTTCTCGTTTATGGACCGTTGTGAACATAAACATAATGCCCTATGTTGTGGTAAAATGGTAGCTGTAGCCATGTGGCGCTGGTAGTGTGGCATTTTGGAAAAGCAACTCAAGAATAACTTTAAGATGGTTGCTTAAGACCCTTACTACTTCAGTATTATGACGAGTCTAGCTGTGCCTCCCCGTGAAAGCCCTGCTGTATAAGAAAAGTGTAATGTTAAGATCGACAAAGGCTATGACATGCAATATGTTACAATGTACAGCCAGATATTATTATATATCAAGTTAATATTGCGACAATATTCTTTCCCATTTTTGCATTACAATGACATACTATAGGACTGTATTGAGGATGCAGTGGGTTTCCACATGATAAATCAAATCAGTATTAGGATGAGGCTGAGTCTCATGAAAATGGGCCGATGTTTTCATCTATGACCAGGTACAATCTTTGACTGGGTGCAATCTTTGACCGGCTAGCAAGGAAAAGGCAAATATGGGGCGGACAAACGTTATACCAATTACATAAGGATCGCCATTTTCTATTTTGGCCCCCAAACATAGCACAGAATAATTCTTTTTTAAATAACACTTTTTCTGATACCCAGTCAAAGATGGCACCCGGCCATAGATTGCACCCGGCCATAGATTGCACCCGGTCAAAGATTGCACCTGGTCAAAGACAACAACAATGGCCCGATCTTATGAGACACAGCCATAAGTGAGTATTAACAACGACTTATGACGAATAGGGAAGGTAAGGCAATCTGTTGTGGTCCCTATGACAAAGGGTCCTTAGATTTACGTGTTCTGTTATATATGATTTAATGCATCTAAGAGATCCTTATCATGTGTGTTCCAACATTATCATCGACAACCAATAATATATTTATGATTTTCAATGTTATAAATCAATGTGACTTTGCCATACTTATGACTGATATGATTCCCCTATCGATGTGAATGCCCTACATTCGTCTTGTATTTCCATTCAAGTTATAACATGGGAACATGCGTCCGGACTTACATTAAAGATGCATGTTAAAGATCACATGGAGCCATCGACCTAAATATATATTCATTAAATTGAGTATTCCACTGACGTCAGTTTACCGTAATTCCGTCACCCAATGAATGTATACAATGTTAAACTTAAGCTGAGGCACCACAACCGATTTTTCGGTCCATTCTATTAAGGAATGTAAATCTGTCAGATCATGGTAATGGTCGATCAGATGTTAGATTTCGTTTGTATTTGCATTCCTTTTACATCTGTTTGGGTCCGATTTGTGAGAATAGCTCCGATCTGATGACAAAACCGGGTAGTAGAGTCCCAGCTTTATGGACCAATCTTGTCCGACGACGGAATCTCGGCCGATTTACGTCAGTGGAATACAAGCCTTAGGTGACAAAGGTCGCACTTATAAGCCACGACAAATGTCGCACTTATAAGCCACGACAAATGTCGCACTTATAAGCCACGACAACGGTCGCACTTATAAGCCACAGGCATACGATGTACCTGCATTATACATTGTTACTTTACATCTTTTATTTATAAGTGTCATTCCAAATATAACTTGACACATCGTTGTTTTAACAGATCAATGTTATTATTTATTTACAACATTCAATTCTCGGGATGTTACAGATGCAATGCCACGCAAATCAGTATTATAGTGCGTTTAGTAAAATAATAGAATAAGCAAATACACATTGGATTATCTTTGGTTTAATAATACTTGGATTCATGTGAAATAAACTGTACAAATTCAGATAAAGTATTATTTTATGTTGTTCCCCCATCCTCAATATGGATCATTTGGAGAATAAACTTACACTTATCATATTTACAGCAATATCTCAATGATAACACACATCAATTCTTCCAGCACATCCTATAGTGGGTCATTGTGCTATGCCCCTATATCGTCATGATAAATGAATGCATCCCAGCCGAGCGACTAACAGATCAAAATATAAGTTATTATTTATTTACAATATCATTGACTGTCAAAGTTGAGAATGCAACGACACGCAAGTCAGTATTCGGTTGCATCTAATAAAATGAGCAAATAATACTTGATTGTCTTTGGTTCAATAATACTTGGATTCATGTGAAATGCATACTGTCAACTTCAGAGCTAGTGTTACATTAGTGTAATAGCAATATATTCATAATGATAAAAGTATTACATCTGCCATTAGGTTATAACTACCAGACCTTCGATGAACTATTTCCAAGGATAAGTAACTCCCAAGCTCTGTTTTCATGTATCATATAGCTGACATGATGCAATAATTCAACGCCAACTATAGTTATATAAATATAATATATTTATATGTATATTTATATATATGGTCCTGATGCAGGAATAGCTCTCAAGTATCTGCAATAACCCTAAACTATAGTTGGCGTTATATATGTCAATTATACTAATCCGGCTTCCTTTGCTAAACTAAAGAATGTCGACATCTTGTCAGCAAGTAGATTCTCCGGGGTGTCATATTCCTTGACTGCCCCTTGGTCCAGAACCAGGATTCTGGAAGATAACATAAAGTTATATAATAGTTAAAAACTGTCGATAAAAGTGAGGTATGCTAAACTCTATCAATTCCAATTGTGGAATGCACAGTTGAATCTTAACGGCAGAACGTGTTCTACCTTTACATGATTATTGATCAATAAACCTTCTTTTTTTTAACTACCGTTTGCTCCTGGAAAACTACCTGAGTATTATCTAACCATTATTTAGCAATGGTCCTTTTGTAATTGCAAATGACTAAATTCAATATGACAGATAAGAAAAATATGTATACTCATTGCAGGTGACTATGAAACGCATTAGATTTGACTACAACATACAAAGAGCATTATAATTTTATAACATGGTTACTTTAGATTACTTTGAACAATTAACACTAAAAGAATGGTCTTTACTTACCTATATAATATACACAATAAGCAATAATTGTACTGATAGTAACAAAGGAAAGTGGTTATAGTTGAATAAATTGTTAACAGAAATGATTCTGCAAAAATACAATTCTTACTTGTCATAATCTAGGACTGTGTTGAGTCTGTGAGCTACTGTGATGACGGTGCACTGGGCAAAGTGGGTGCGAATGGAGGTCTGTATGAGGGCGTCAGTCTCCAGGTCCACAGCCGCCGTCGCCTCGTCCAGAATCAGCACCTTAGACCTCCGCAGTAAGGCACGCGCCAGACACACCAACTGTCTCTGCCCCACGCTGTAACGTAAGGTAAATATTAGATACGTCTCTGCCCCACACTGTGATATAAGGGTATACATTATACATAGAAGGCACACCAACTGTCTCTGCCCCACATTATAATATAAGGGTATATAGTACATTCAAGGCACACCAACTGTCTCTGCCCCACGCTGTAACATAAGGGTATATAGTACATACAAGGCACACCAACTGTCTCTGCCCCACGCTGTAACATAAGGGTATATAGTACATACAAGGCAAACCAACTGTCTCTGCCCCACGCTGTAACATAAGGGTATATAGTACATACAAGGCACACCAACCGTCTCTGCCCCACGCTGTAACATAAGGGTATATAGTACATACAAGGCACACCAACTGTCTCTGCCCCACGCTGCAACATAAGGGTATATAGTACATACAAGGCACACCAACTGTCTCTGCCCCACGCTGTAACATAAGGGTTTATAGTACATACAAGGCACACCAACTGTCTCTGCCCCATGCAGTGATGTAACTTATTATAAGGGTAGGTAATAGATACAATGCATGGGCTATTCAGTATTGGTTCTAATGTTGTAATGTTAAAAGTACACTGTAAAAAATAGATGTACTTTTTACAGTTTCACTCTGTAAAATTTAACGCTGATTCACCGTTATTTGGAATACAATGAAGCATCTTAAATATCAGCCATTTCACAGTGGATCCTTGTTAAATGCTAACCTGGTTTGGATTACAATGATGCAACGTTAATTCAGCCTCTAATGTCAAATCCCAGAGGGAGCCACATATAGTGGATCTTGCCATAGATAGGTGGCCTGGTTTGTAAGAAGATTTTTCTGGAGAGTGTGAGCCCTTGAAGTGGAGTATACACCTTGAACTAATGGTAATTTTCAATTAATCTATATCTTTGACAATTTAATAATTGAATCTTGTGATAGGTTTGACAAAATACCATGATCACTTGATAATATCCAGAAGAAAGTAGCTGTCTGGATCTATATACCTATTTTGTGGTAGCATACTATGCATATATCCTCACCTCTGGAGACTCTGCCTTGTATCAATCCTATAGAGTAAAACCTCTTGTATAGGCCAGGGCTAGTATGCAAGTTAGATCGCCATTGTGGCGTATAGGGTAAGGACAAAGTCAAAGTATGGCTTATCCGTAAGTTTTTAGATGTATACTACAGTAACTAAAGTCACCATAATCAGACTCCCTGTGAGGCTTATCAAATATTCTCTGTATATTTGAATACTCTGAATCTATGGTGATTCTACATCAAATTAACGGTGATTCAACGTAAAATTAACAGTGATTTAACGTAAAATAAACAGTGATTCTGCGTGAAATTAACGGTGACCGTCACCGTTTAAAAAAACGGTGAAAGTTATGTCCCAAAAGTTATGTCCCAAAAGTAATTCTGTAATCCGGTGATATGTTATGGGACAATCTCGGCCGACGGACAAAATCATGCCCGATTCTGTCAGTGGAATACACCCTTTAGGCATTACCCAAGTTCCAAACCCATTGCAGAGTTGATCTCGAAGTTTTGCATATAATATAATGATAATGATATTATGTGGTCAAGTACACTCGTAAAAGACACTTATAAGAACACTGAAAAAGCAATGTCTAATGACTTGAGAAGCCATAATTAACGACCAATGAATATAATTTTGCATGATTCAAAGAAGAAAAGATGGCAGTTCTAGTCAGTAGATTTACATGAAACTACATCTTTAAACATCAATTTGTAAGCATGAATACATCATAATTGCCAATGCTGAATACCTTAAGGCGCTTCCTCCTTCCCCACAGTTGTAGTCCAAGCCCTCTTCAAGCGTCTCTACAAATGCCTTCAGATGCGCATGCTCAAGAGCTCTCCAAAGGTCAAGGTCGCTGTAGGTGTTGAAGGGATCAAGGTTCATGCGCAGAGAGCCTGAGAACATGACAGGGTCCTGGCAACGGTAACCAGAAGAGAGTATGTCAATTGCTTGAAAGAATATTATGCTCTTTTTTCTTACTTTTTACAATACCATTATTATTTCAATCATTAAATATTTCTGAATACTCTGGTTGTTCATTAACTACCATGAAAGTATATAATAGTCGGATAGACCTCTCTATATATTGCATTGTTTCAAGTGTAAAGGGATTAGAGTGTACAGTAAAAATAGACACTAACTCTCTCAGCTTTGGGCCATCCTGGCCCGTAGCTCCGGAAATCTATGGGCCCAGATTCCAGCCGTGGGCCAAGGAACACATTTTACATTTTCGAGAGAGAAAATCATGTATATTCCCGAATTTATCTATGTTAAAAAGAAATTAAAATTGCTTCATTCACTTGCATTTTTCTCTTTCCAAAGACATATTAATTACATGACTATAATTATCAGGTATAGTCCCTTAAATATCTTGTGGGCCACCATGAGTCTACTCCTGGGACTAACCTGCGGAATGACAGTTAACTTCTGCCTCAGTAGATGGAGCCCTAACTTGGACACGTCCTCTCCGTCTATGGAGATCTGACCTTGGGCTGCCTCAATGATCCGGAACAAGGCCAAGGTCAGGGACGACTTGCCTGCCCCAGTGCGTCCTACCACTCCCACCTGTATGGTGTGAACATAGTTTGAGAAGGTTATCTGATATGGTGTTAAGGCAAAATTTTAAAAAAAGGTTTGTTTCAGGTAACATCAGCAGAAAGTCTACGGTCGGTGGGTCAGAATTTTACATCCCTCTACGGTACCTTTAAATTGAACAAAAAAGTGTAAAAATGGGAAAAGTTTTCAACATTTTTGTAAAGCTAAAATTGTATCAAAAATATTGTAAAAGTATAGAAATGTATTTTTTAAAAAAAGGGTCGGCCCTGTTCTGATAGGGTCGGTCGGGTGACGTGTAACAAACTGTAACGGGTTGACTATAAAGTCTAACTGTTATTGTTGTATATCTATTGTATGTTGTATGATGTAAGACAACACGGTTCTATTGTGTTTAATAACTGTTTTATTCATCTAACTAGTGTCGTCGGTTCGTTACATACACCGACTCCTCTAGTTCGGTTATCTATACGGTAGTGTACCGGTACCACCTTCGGTTACCGTCGGTAGTTGTTACATAAGCATTTTACATAACTAAACCTAACAGGTGGCGCTGCTAGTACGGTCACGTGGCTATGCAGCGCTGTATATAAGACGGCTACTTCTCCATTGGAAGTCAGTCAGGTTTGGGACTGTCGTGACATGACCACCCTGTGCTCACGGGCTTAACTCTATGCTATAGGGTTGCCCCACTGTATTATATATCTGTTCTGATCTTGTATATCCGCTGGTTATACTTGTACTATAATACCCAAGAGTTACCTTTACAATAAAGTCGCCGTATATTAAAGTCTAATTTACCTTGTCTGGTTTTTGTACTCAAGTGTTACATACGTAGTAAGAGACCAACTACATTGGTGCCGTGACCACTTGATCGAACCGACCATTGATAGGGTATTAAATAGACTTACAGTATATGGATTACCTATACGATTTTGTCAGCTCGTTCAGCGGCAGGACTAAAACCCCTGCTGAGGAACGTGAAGAAGCCGTACAGAATGTACGCTTCTTCACAGGCAAATCCAATAGGCGGGAGAGCCGGGCAGCCTTGGAGGTGCCCGGTGACGACCTCTCCCAAGAAGCAATAGGTGATCCTATTGTGGAAGCCTTTACCAAAGGAGAGGATGGGGAGCAATCTCCAATCCCGGGACCCTTTGATATAAGCTCCAGGAGATCGTTGGACTCCCTTTCCACGAATCTTTTCTGTCCTGAGGGTCAGAAAATACCGGGTAGAGAGCCTAAAACTCTCGGCCCAGCTGCCTTCGGTTCTACACCGACGGTAGCAGATCCTTCATTGGATCCAGACACGTCGGTTTTCACTGATGGTGCCACTCCTACACCGAACGGTATGGGGGGTGGCGGGCTATCAAAGAAGACTAATGTGGCAACAGAAGCTCCTGGTAAGGGGTACCCGCCAGCAGTAGATGAGCCATCCAGTTTACCACTGGATGGGGACCTACTAGCTGCCATGGGTATCCCCACCAGGAAAACTGAGTTGCATGAGCTCGCGGAAGCCCGGAGGGAACTTGCTTCCATCAATCAAACTAGGAAGTTATTCCTAAGGGAGGTTGATGAGAAGAAAAGGTTCCTACTGGAACTCCAGAACGAGATGGCTTCCCACAAGGTGGAGGTTGACAAACTTTTGCACCAGAGGGTGTCTGGCGAATGTGAGGTTGCAAGCTTAACTTCCTTGGGAAAGGATTTGAGCACGCAGCTCCACTTAGCCAGACAAGACCTCGCAAGCTTAAGGCAAGTCAATCAGGACCTGAAGACGAAGTCGGAGCAAGTACCACCACCTACCACGGTGGTACCTCCAGTCATACCCGCACCCAGTGTGTACACGACAGTGACACCTTCAAGTGTCCCGCCGCTAGTACACACCACGGTAACAGGTATGACACCTCAGATGGGGGCTAGCTATCTACAGACTCCGGTCTGTGGTGGCGCCTTTGGAGGCACGGCAACACCTCCAGGGTACACCCACCCATCTACTGGTTCAACGATGTTGAATCAGCAGCAGACCATGGTCTCAGTTCCGGTACCAAAACCCAGAGCTAGACAGGGCTTAACTCCTGTCCAGCGGGCTAAGTATGACCGGAACCCGGCTATTGAGAAGCTGGGGACAGACATCGTCCCGCGGGACATCGATGAACTGGATGAACGGTATGCTCCTTTCAACTTTGGGGAGATCAAACATCCTGATGCAGCCCGTCAAAAGGCCATCGATATTCCGCCTTTCACAGGGTCGCCACCCTGGAGAAAGTACAAAGTTCGGTTCAAGGCTATTGTGGAGAGCAATCGCTGGAACAATCAGCAAGCGCTGGTTGCTCTGAAGCAGGCACTCTGCAACGGGCCAGGTGAACCAGCCCTTTTGGCGTTCGAGAGAGTGAAGATCAAGACATTGAGCTCACTTGAAGAAACAGCTGAATGGGCGATTGGGAAGATTGGTGAGCATGACCCAAGGACTCAGCTGCTCAAACGTGTCCAACGCAAGGACGAGCATCTGAGATCCTACGGATTTGCTCTACAGGAACTGATATCCGAGTGTTATCAGGGATGTAGACCTGACACCCCCACTGTCATCCAGGAGTTAACCTCCAGGTTTGTCAATGGAGTCAGAGACACCAATCTCCAGGCATATCTGCGGGAGAAATGGCAGCCGGACTTATCTCTAGCTGACCTTTTTGACCATGCAGATGTGTATGACACCAAACAGGCTGTTTTTCCTAGTGGAGGAGTGTCGGCAGCTCCATCTGTAGCCCTGAAAGGAGCTCAGGTGGTAGAGGCCGCCACAAAACCACCTAAGAAAAAACAGCCCGCCTCCGAGGAGGTGGCGGCAGTAATGCCTGACAGGGACATGGAAAAGATGATTGAGGGTTTGTTGCGGAAGCACTTAGAAAAGAGCTCTGCGTCCACTTCTGATTCTGGATCTGGAAAGAGAAGGAAAAAGAAGAAAAAGGACACGAAACCTCAGCCATGTAGACGCTGTCAAAAGATGGGTCATTGGGCTAGCGAATGCAAAGCCCCGGCACCCGTCGCTGCTAAAACCGAAAAGGAGACGGAAAACTGAATGGGGCCCATCCTCTTGGCAAGGATGGCGCCCCCACAGTTAGCCATGCCTGTAAGGGATTAGTAGACGGTGTTAACTCTTCCATGAACCAAGGCCGCGCAGAGGCAGAAGGGTCTGTACAACCTGTAAGCGTCTGGCAAGGCGGGGCTGGCACGGACGAACGGAATCCGGAGGATTCTGTAGTCGCTGGCTTAGAGGAGTCTTGGTTAGAATCAATTGCCCAGAGCAGTGTGATTCAAGACTCCCCGAGCGACCCGTGTTGGGATTATCTCCTGACAAAAGGGGTTGCTATGGATGGAGGGGGAAGCCCGATGCTGACCTCTGAGTGTGTCCCTTTACGGGGACAGCGTTGGTACCTGAGTCTGGTTATTTCCGGGACGCGTGGTGAATTTTTGGTCGACACGGGTGCATCCCACACCTTGGTCGATCGTAAATTCATGGCCCGTCTTTGCAACCAGCCCGAAGCTCCGCTACTAGGAGTAAAGGCTCGGACTGCTACGGGAGATAGTATGCAGACTTATGGCAGAACTGTAAAACCTATGTTGGTTGATGGCAAGACATACTGGATATGTCCAACCATCACCGACATCACTGATGATGGCATACTGGGGATGGACTTTGCTGCTCTTTACGGGGTAACAATGAACACCGCAACGGGCCGACTTCAGATTAAACATCCTTATAAACAATCTGTACAGTGCGTTTTAAGGAATGGTTCTTCTGTGGCGTCAGTGGCACAAGACACAAAGTTGGCAGCAGGACATGTATCTGATGTCCTAGTCAGCTGCGTGGGAGTGCAGGCCAAACGGCCGGGAATGTTTGAACCAGAAGATCAAAAGCTCTCTGAGTTAGGTCTTGCTGGCTATCATACTTACCTGGCCAACGCTCGTTGGGGGGTGATACCGATTTGTAACTCGAGTAGTAGAGAAATCACTCTACGAAAGGGGACGCCTATTGGTAACACCACGCGAGCATATGGGGTAGACTCACTAACTACGGACTTTGTGGAAGTAGGTGTGGTGGCGGGAGACTCTTTCCACGAAGAGGCTCTAGCTAAATCCAACCTACCGAAACATTTAAGGTCCCTGTTGTGTGAGTCACACCTCACAACCCTAGAGAGCGAAATGGTGGCAAATGAGCTGTCGGAGTTATCTGACGCCTTTGCGCAACCAGGAGATCCTCTAGGGCGTACCAATACGGTACAACACCGGGTTGACACTGGGGACGCGCTTCCCAGTAGAATCCCCTACCGTCGGTTACCCATGGCTAAAAAAAGTGCTATGGAGGCTGAGGTAGAAAAGATGTTGGATGAAGATGTGATTCAACCTAGTGAGAGTCCATGGTCAAGTCCTGTGGTGATGGTCACCAAGAAGGATGGTTCCTGTCGATTTTGCATCGACTATAGGAAGTTGAACGGACTCACTAGGAAGAATGCATATCCTCTACCTCGGATAGATGAATGTGTGGAATCTCTGGGTGGGGCGAAATGGTTCTGTACACTAGATTTACAATCTGGTTATTGGCAGATTGGCATGGACCCCCGGGACCGAGAAAAAACCGCATTTTCTACCCATATGGGACTATTTGAGTTCAACGTCATGCCATTTGGGCTATGCAATGCCCCGGCAACCTTCGAGGCAATGATGGAAACCATGTTACGGGGTTTACTTTGGAAAAAGTGCCTAGTATACTTGGACGACATCATCGTCTTCGGTGGTTCTGTGGAGGAAACTCTACAGAACCTCCAAGCTGTGCTGAAACGCATCTTATCATATGGTCTGAAATTGAAACCTTCAAAGTGCAAGCTTTTTAGGAAGTCAGTTGAATACCTAGGTAGAATTGTTTCTGAACATGGCATCATGGCTGATCCTCATAAGATCGAAGTGGTACAGAACTGGCCTCGTCCGATGGACACGAAGGAGATACGCTCTTTCATCGGGTTTTGTTCATACTACAGAGATTTTATACCTGGATTCTCGAGAGTCGCAGCTCCCTTACAAGAGCTGATGATTGGAGAGAAGAAGGCTAAGGCTAAAATAGTCTGGTCTCCAGCCGCAGAACAGTCTTTCAGTGAGTTAAAGAGACTCTTCTTAGAAACACCTGTTTTGCACTACCCTGCACCTGTTGGTAAGTTCATCTTGGACACTGATGCTTCTAATACAAGTATTGGTGCTGCCTTGTCGCAGATCCAGGATGGGCGAGAAGTGCCGCTGGCATTTTCGTCCAACAGTCTAAGCAAAACACAACGTAACTACTGCACAACCAAGCGTGAACTCTTGGCAGTGGTGGTTTACACAAAAAAGTACAGACATTTCCTATATGGTAGGAATTATCTCGTACGGACGGATCATTCATCTCTGCAGTGGCTCCTTAACTTCAAGGACGCTGAGGGGATGATGGGTAGATGGTTGAACCACCTCTCTGAGTTTGGCATGACGAATGAGCATATCATACACAGGAGTGGAGTAGATCATGTGAATGCGGACAGCTTGTCCCGCTATCCTATCCGGAACTGTCACCGTGTAGACTGCCGAGACTGTGGGTCTCACAATGCAGTGATTGCGTCTGTGGGTGCGAAAGTTCCTAACTGGACGTTAAATCACTTGAAGGATGAGCAGCTTGCAGATCCAGCTATTTCGAGGGTGTACTCCTTGAAGTTGTTGGGCCTGTCCAAGCCTGTTCGCCCCGCACTTTCGCTGGAATGTAAAGAAGTTAGACAACTGTTAGCTCAGTGGGATAATCTTTTTATACGGAACAGTGTATTGTGCCGCTGGAGGGTGCAACCTGGCAGGAAGAGAACAGCTCAGTCTGTAGTGCCTTTGTCACTCAGACTACAGTTGCTCAATTACTGTCATGGCCACCGAACTTCAGCACACTTTGGCAGACAACGGACTGAGGCAAAGATTAAGAGTAGATATTACTGGCCTGGCATGACTTTGGACATACGGCGTTGGGTGAAACAATGTCCCCAATGCTGTTTATCAAAGCCTGGACCTGGTATTGGTAAACTACCTCTAAGTCAAGAGCTATTCGGTGTTCGATTTGCCCGGATCGCTGTTGATATCATTAGTGGTTTCAACACGACCCCCCATGGGAATACCTGTATGATGGTGGTACAGGACTACTATACCAAGTATGTCCAAGTATATCCGTTGGTAAATCATACAGCTGTTACCTGCGCAGAAGCACTTTTCGAGAATTGGATCCTCACGTGGGGAGGTCCTTTAATGCTTCACTCCGACCAGGGTCGTGAGTTTGAATCTCGACTGTGGGCAGAACTGTGTAGTAAAATACACATCTGCAAGACGCATACGAACCCCTACCGACCTCAATCGGATGGTATGGTGGAACGTTTCAATCGGACGTTGATCCAATGTCTCACGACAATGGTTAATGAGCACCGGGATGATTGGGATGAGCACGCTCACTATATCTCCCATGCTTACAATGCTACCGAACATGCGTCGACGGGCTGTACGCCTAATATGCTCGTAATGGGTGAAGACATAGTCATGCCGAGTGACATGGTCTATGGAGTGCAGGGACACCAGCTCGAGCAACCCTGCACAGTGATGTTTGTTGAGTCACTTCGACAATCATTACGCGAGTCCTATGGAGTAGTAAGGGACAACTTGGAAAAATCTGCTAGTTTGCAGAAGGTGGGCTATGATACGGGCCTTAAACTCCGCCAATTCAAGGTGGGGGATAAGGTCGCGAGATTTAGCACACCAAATTCCAAAGTCAAGACCCTGTACTCCTGGGATGGTCCGCATACGGTTACTATGGTGGTTAGTGAAACTACTGTAGTAATACGGTTGCAAAAAGGGACTCTCACTAAATCACATGTGGCTAGACTCCGACCTTGGTATGGAGTTCCATATATAGATGACGGTGAAGATTCCCTCGGTGCTGGTCGAGTACCAGCACCAACCGACCCTGCACTACCGAAGATACCGAAGGCAGGACCAACGGTCATACCGTCGGTACCGACGGTAGCGCGCCGAAGGGGTCGTCCTAGGAAATTACCGATTGAACCACAGTCGTGTGTTACCAAGCCCAAGCGCGGTAGGCCTCGTAAAAAAGGGTCAGCTGTGCGTAAAGGACTAACCGTAGGCACCGGTAAACAAAGCAATGTGATACCTCCGGTGTCATCATTGCTGGACATACCGGTACAAGGTCTACGGAGGAGCACACGTGTCAGAGAGCGAGATAAAATTGTGTAAACATTTTTTTCTTACCTTGTTGACGACATTTAGCTGCTGGCTTGATTAAATTTCCATGGACAGTTCCGTACTGGGCCGGTGGTCATTGACCCGGTACTCGATCACCAAAACACAACGAGAAGAGACGGGTTATCCGGTGTGGTTATCCGTTGGAGGTAGAAAAGCACGTGTCCAGGGCGGGTGGCTGGCTTTGCCGATTAATTCTAAGTATGGGATTAGTTTTGACCACATATTGCTTAGTGACACGCTGCTGTGTATATCCTCTAACGCCGGTATATCATTCCCGGGTTTTCCGGTGGCTACGCCACGAAAATGGTAAACAACAGTGAGAGTTCCCACAGTCGGATATGCCAGGCGTGGGAAGGGCGCTGCCCGCGTCACCTGATCGATTTCTCCCGCCAAATGAGCCGTGAGAAATTGGGTCACCTCGTCGCGTCTTGGAGACGCGACCCCTGATTGGCTGAGAAGCCGGTCAAGGGGCGGGGTCATGGGGGACGGGTGGGGTATATAAGCCCCACAGGCAGCCAGGCTTCTTCAGATCAGCACGTTTGCCCGTAGGGTAACGTGTTGATCAGTGGTGCCTAGGTCTGCCCGGCAGTACCTACACTGTTGTTTACTTGCTGTGCTACTA
Source organism: Harmothoe impar (assembly GCA_947462335.1). Taxonomy (NCBI): domain Eukaryota; kingdom Metazoa; phylum Annelida; class Polychaeta; order Phyllodocida; family Polynoidae; genus Harmothoe; species Harmothoe impar. Next base: position 50,431,366 of record OX381718.1, read on the forward strand.
AAGGCTCGGGTGAGTGAACCGTGAGGTTCACCTACGCCTGAGCTAACAGTATGGCAGCCCGTGTAGATGGCACATGCACGGCCCCGGAGAAGGCTGAGGCCTCCGACGGGGATGACCGAGTTCTCGAGTCTGACACGGAAATGGACACTACCGGTGCTCCAACCGTCGGTCAAGGCTCGGCTTCGGTACCAGCTGAACCTAACCCTGAGGGGTCGGGTGATGTTGTTCCGAAAACAGAACCTGGTCTGGGTGGTAGTAATACCAACCAGGAGGAGAACCCTGCAGGGGGATCTTCTCCGAAACCCGCCGGTGTATTGGCACAAGAACCGACGGTCCCTGATGGTGATTCATCAGACGGGTCCACGGTTCATGCTAAGACCAAACGGAAACGGAAGCGTAAGAGGAGGATTGCATCTTCCCCTGAAACTCCTGCTACCGAAGAGGTCGCACCGACTGAGGCAGATAGGCTCAAAGCTGTTGCTGATAGACTGTCCAAGGCGGAAGCCGAGGGATGGTCTGTCGCAGAGAGCAGAGCCAATCGCCGCCTCCGCGCCAAGGCAGCGCATGTTCGTCTAAACCTGTGTCTCCGTGATGATGACCGGAAGAACCTGAGCCTTTCTGACTTAGTTCAGGAAAATGGCAAAATGGCTCTTCCTGCACCTCACACGACCGAGGGTTCAGACGACGAAGACTGGTTGACAGGTGATTCCCACCCCATTGACTGGTACCTCGTGTACCTCAGGGCAGTGTTGGAAGGGAATAAACCTAACATCCACAGGTCATGCCGTCCCAAGCTGAAATATGCTTGGAAGAACTACGTGCCAGGGGATCCCTGCCCGTATGTTCGCTGTCAGCGCCTGAAGGGGGCTTCGACAGCTGCAAAACGGTGGCCGAACCTGTTCAAGTTCGCCCGTCATTTAGTAGAGAAGCACATGAATGTGCGTCCCTACTTGTACTGTGTGAGTGGGAGTACTAGTACTTCCTGCCCTGAGTACAGTGACGGGGAGCTATTCCGTTGCCAACGGAGGGCTGGTTTGGTAAGGCATCTTTGCGACAATAAGGGCGTTCACAAGCGCACTATTAGTCGTGGAGTTGAGGCTGCACTGAAGGTTTGGGGGTGCCACAAACGTGTAGGGAATCTACAGTATAAGTGGCGAACCAACAAACTTAAACAGTGGAATTACCTCACGGAGGCTGACTGGGAGAGATTGTGTAAGGGCGCCAAGTGCGAACAAACCGATCTCGGGCCAGATACAGAAACTCCGATGCCCACTGTCAGAAAGGATACCCCTCCTAAGAAGAAAGATCTGAAAAGGGGCCGCCAGTCATCCAAAGATGATACCAAAGGTGGACGTGACCGTTCCCGCAGTGAACCTGCGAAGAAACGTGTCGCCACCGCCACGGTAACATCTGAGGTCGACCGTAGCCAAACCGTCGGTACCGTCACGGTATCTTCGGTTGCATTGCCCCCGGTTGCTGATCAACTGCCCAGGCAGGAGAGACAGAAACTGGGTGATGCACTGGCTATTGTTCAGAACTCTTTGGGTGACGAGCAGGCGGGTCAGGTTGCTGCTGACTATGTCAAGCAGTACAAGTGGAGCCAGAAGCAAAAGAAAGCTTCAGCTCCACAGGAGAGTATCTCACCTATCAGTGACGCTGAACAGGTAGAGGTACAACAGCCGGATGGGGCGTCAGCCCAGCCGACTGCTCCACCCCAGCACGGAGCAACCTCTGACCCCGCAAGGGATGACGAGGTGACTCCAGTACCTGAGCACAGGGCTGTTGACGAAGGGCTAGCAGGGTTACCTGTGTTGCCTGGAGACGGTCCTGCTTATGACACTGGATTCTCTGACACTCTAGTCCCCGGATTTGAGTGCTACAGAGCTAAGATGGCTGAAAACGCAAGTAAGCTACTCCAGTTTCAGGTTTCTTTCTTGGAGAAGTCCTACTTTGAGCAGTACAAGTTGCTCAGAGAACAGGCTATCCGGGAAGGGAAAGCTTGGGTTGCTGAACGCACCAGAGTCCTTGCCGAGCGTGAGGCGAGTCTGGAGCAAGATCATGCCCTCTGGAGGGCTACGATCGAACAGCTTGAATCAAGGTTGACAACTTGTGACGCCAAGTTCTTCCGGCAGTTCGGGCTAAAGCTGACAGAGTGGGAGAGAACTGGTTTTCCAGATCTCCAGTCCAGGTTGGGGCTTGCCGCAAGGCCTGCTCCTCCTGTGACCCCGGTACTGTCAGTGCACCCACCTAGGTATGAGATGCCATTCTCTTTCATGGCACACTCTACCCGGGTGGTCAGTGGCGGGGAGCCTACTGCGGCGCCGAGTACCCTCTCGGTAGCCCCAGGTGGAGCCCTTCCTCTCCAGGTGGAGGCTGCTGTGGTTTACACCACGGAGGCCCCTCCTGGAGGAAGTCCTGATGGGGAAGGAAAGCCATCCGGCGGTGTCCCTATGGACACCTAAGGATGGTCCCCTGTCAGGCCCTCTGGGGTGCACTGTTCCGCCCCTCGGAGGTAAAACTAAACCATCGACGCAGCTACACGCCCCTGGACAACCGAAGCAGACCGACGGTGCTGTCGTGACTTAACCTAGTCACTACTGCCACCACACTGGAAGCAGCCTGATGTCTTCAAACCGTGGTTTACTACTAAGCCACAACCGTCGGTTCTCTACTACTGTCCAGGGCTCCTGATCCTGTGGTCGCATTCTACTATTGTGACCTATGAACTATTATGGATCATCCTCCTGTGATAATTATTTATAAGGAGGCACGGACCTACCTTTTTATATTTATATTTCACAAGAGATGGAAGTACTATACCGGTACTGGACTCTATCCATCTCTACCACCATAAACTGCTAGGTACTGGAGTACTGCCCCTAATAAGGATGACGATCTATCCCACCTTATTTAGGATACGCTACTATGGATTTTTATATATAAACTTTTCTACGCCAAAGGAAGTGGGAACTGCTATAGTTCCAATTATAAACTTTTCTACGCCAAAGGAATTGAGAGCTATTATAGTTCTATTATTTATATATAAGGACACTAACTCCACACGGATTCGCACCATTGCTGAATGTAGTAGGTGATGTGTTGAGTTTCCAAGGTGGTTATTTGGTGCCTTTTACTTTTAACTGATACTAGTCTAGGACTATCAGTTGGACAGTTTTTATATCATGTGTCTACGGGACTATGGTTTGATACCAAAGACTATATTGTTGATATAAACTGTTATATACATGTTAACCTGGTTGTTCATGTATGTATGCCTGTTGTTACTATGAGTAGAAATGTTACTTGTTGATAAATAGATATACGTGGTATATAATGTATCCAAGAGGTATTATTATTATAAAACCAACCCTTCCTACATTCTTAAGGGGGGTAGTGTAACGGGTTGACTATAAAGTCTAACTGTTATTGTTGTATATCTATTGTATGTTGTATGATGTAAGACAACACGGTTCTATTGTGTTTAATAACTGTTTTATTCATCTAACTAGTGTCGTCGGTTCGTTACATACACCGACTCCTCTAGTTCGGTTATCTATACGGTAGTGTACCGGTACCACCTTCGGTTACCGTCGGTAGTTGTTACATAAGCATTTTACATAACTAAACCTAACAGGTGGCGCTGCTAGTACGGTCACGTGGCTATGCAGCGCTGTATATAAGACGGCTACTTCTCCATTGGAAGTCAGTCAGGTTTGGGACTGTCGTGACATGACCACCCTGTGCTCACGGGCTTAACTCTATGCTATAGGGTTGCCCCACTGTATTATATATCTGTTCTGATCTTGTATATCCGCTGGTTATACTTGTACTATAATACCCAAGAGTTACCTTTACAATAAAGTCGCCGTATATTAAAGTCTAATTTACCTTGTCTGGTTTTTGTACTCAAGTGTTACATACGTAGTAAGAGACCAACTACAAAACCTTAAATGATAGGTAAATTATAGGGTAATCTATAACTTTATGATTATGATATTTAAAAAGGGGTGATGCCAGTTGAAATAATTCTTTCATTTCTTTTCATCGTTTTGTCCCAACAGAACACTACTTTTATGGGAATGCTGTTCACTGGAAACAACAAATGCATTCTCATTGCGTCTATGAAGCTTCTATGAGCCCCCTTAACATCCTTAAGCCATTCTTAAAAGGACAACGCCTCTTGAGCAATTAAAGCAGGATGGTCTGGCGATATATTAATGCTTTATATCATTAATCATTTTAGAAAATCGTCTAGCCATACAGGTGATTTTACTTTCTGCACATCACATTTGAAGTAGGCCTTACTAACTGATAAACTCTCTCATAGTCGTAATTAATTTCATTTAAAAAACTAGAACCTTTCATTCATCCCTTTTGACCAAAATGTCCACAAATATCTCAGGAGAGGTATCTCACCTTCTGACCCGGTTCCATGTCAAGGTCAACCTCATTGAGTACAAGGTCAAGGCCGGCCCTGTAGCGGGTGCCGTACTTCCGGAAGGCGACCTGCCCCTCTGACGGCCACCCTTGTAGGTGGGGCGCCTTGTCTGAGGGGAGGTTCCATGGCGCCTGCATTGGGAGAGGAAGTTGGGAAAAGAGGTGACTAATTGATAAATATAATTTCAGTCATTAGTATATGAAACCTGGAAACTTTCATGTTAAAATATAGGATGCCTAGTGAACTATGGGCAATAAATACCAAATTACAGGGTAGGTAGCACATGGAGTATGGTCATGGGAAACATTGAGGCTCATACTTAGGCCCCAAAGTCAAAGGATCATGTCACTTTAACTATTGAAAGTATATTGTTAACAGAAGCACCTACCTCAGACTGTACTTGTGTGTACTCGTCGATCCTCTCTACACACACCATGTACGTCTCCAACTCAGTAGACGACCGGATCATCATGTTCAGCAGTGTCGTGATCTGTGATTTATAGGGCAACATAGGGCATCATGAGGGTGTGTAGCTGTATAATGTTAAATAGACATGCGTCTCATTAAAAGATGAATGAAAGATGTGTATATATTAGAAGCGCGATATTATGCAGAAGTTATGAATATATGTGATGGAATTAAAAGATAGGTATATCCCCTCCAGAAGTGTTTAGTCATCCTGTCAAATACAGTGTAATTTTTGGAAGAATCAATTTTTGAACTGTAGCCATCACTACATGAATGCTGGCATTTCAGCAAAGTTTTTTTTATTGCTTAAAGTCAGCCTAAAGTCACCCACAGTAAATGCCATATAAATGTGATGGAAAGGTATGATGATACTTCGGCGGCTTTACGTGGCATTTACTAGACTCTATGCAGGGCATCTTTGTGCTTTTTAATTGAACTGTGATTTTGTTTCCCCCTTATCAAATGACCCCCCCCCCCCCACCTCCTGTTTGAAAATACCCCCTACCTAAAGAAAACATGTAGGCCTACACCAATCAGATGAAAATAATTACAAGACATCTGTACAATGATCACAAAGGATAAACGAAGCAGGCAATATTTCTTAGAAACCTTAACCTAGCTAACAAAAACAAACGTTATTTAAGACAAGATAACGTTTTAAATTATATAACGTTATGCCATAATGAGGAGCCTTAGAGATAAAATGTTGTATAACGATTTTTGTTTACTGGGAGTCAATGCTTACTTGAAGTGCATAGGTGACAGAGACACCGGCCAGGCCGGGCCCGATGCTGTCCTTCTGCAGAGCAGCCAGTAGGGTGGCAGACAAGATCACTATGGACCCCAGGGCCTCCATCGTCACACCTAGCCATCTGCAGGCAAACAGTGGAACTATAAAGTACGGAGTCGGTCTGGTAGTACTACATACAAGATGAGACTCCCTCGACAGTTACTATATCTGTCCATAGCGATAGCTGAATTATGCTATTTTGAATCCATTGTTTTTGAATTGATAAAGGCCTGAGTGAACTGGAGCCGTTTCATCAAATACTATCACAATAAATCAGAATCATGAAGCGGAATTTCAAATATCGCATCAACAAAAGCATTATATCGATACATCATTTTGCAGACAGGAAGCCACAGAATTTTCTTCTCCGAAATTGAAATAATTGGGTAAATATTCAAACTAGAAACCAGCTGAAACAGGGTAAAACCATTGAATCGACCACACTATTTCAGTGGAGATTGATATCTGAATTTCCTTACCAAAACGAATTTTAACTGTTGTTCTTACATCGAAATAAATCCATATAATCGGGAGAGACCAAAATAGTGATAATTGAAATCGAAATAAATTAGATGTCCATGATCAGTAAACAGCATAATGCATTGAGGCCGTATAAAGCATCTAATCCATCATAATGCATTGAAGCATTACAATTACGCTGTCCTTGAAGGATTACATCCCTTATCTCTGTGCAGCAGAGAGTATGAGGAACGGTATCTGGCGGCATCACAAAGGGCATTATGTATTAAAGCACTACACTGCCCTGAAAGGGCTAAATCTCATTACTCTGACCACAAACATGTTAAATGTCTCACCTCTGAGCTGCAGAGAGTATGAAGAATGGCTTCTGGCTGTCGTCTATGAGCTGCTCAGCCTTGGCTATGAAGGCATCCTGGCGGCGGTATGCCCGGATGGAGGTCGCCCCGCTCACCGTCTCGTCAAAGTGTGCGTAGATCGGGGACCTGCGCACCGAGTCGATCCTCTTCAGCTGACTCCCATATGTAATGTACACACGCTGTTGTATACAAGGAACAGGGTTAGCTCCAACACTGGCTTTGTGTGGAAAAAAACACAAGTGGAGAAACCAGGAATTTAGACTGATTACAGTGGATCTCTGTATTTTTCTCATGTGATTTATTGATTATCAAAATATGCATTTAAAAATTTGGTCCATAGCTATTTTGATGATGTCACAGTGCAGAACAGAGCCGTGGAGAATCAGATTCTATTTCTCAATGGTGGTGTTGAGAAATAGGCCGAGGTCCACAATAATCTGTCTGAATGACACGTTTCTCCATGAGTGGTACCTCCGATCATATCACATGAGGCGGAGCCGAGTGTGATATGATCCAAGGTACCACTTATGGAGAAACCAGGAAACCAGGAACTTAGACTGATTGGAATAGATCTCATTTAAAGATTGGGTTCATAGCTATTTGGAGAAACACCCCATGGAGAATGAGCATCAGTTTATCCATGGGGGTGTGGAGAACGGCCATTCTAGTACTTAAACATAGTAGCTTCGTTTCTGCCCATGAAATAATAGCCCTTTTCATACAAAGCTATTGTTTCTCAACATACAATAAATGAGTTAGTATAAGACTGACCTGCAGGAACCCATAGGGGAAGATGAGGACAAAGAGGACGATGAGGAAGATGGGGGTGGTGTAAGAGATGAGGACTACAGAAGAGAGCAGCGGGCCAGTGGAGAAGAGCCAGGTCCTCAAGTAGATGGGTACATTAGTGTCCAGCATGTCCATGTCCTTAGAGAACCTGCAACAATGTTAACACTGTAAGGATGGCATGGTGCTTTAAGGATGGTCATTGGCCGTCATGATGTACCACTGCATAGCCAGCAGGTATCTTGCCAGGGATCCATTGGTGTAAAACTGTATCATACAGACTTCAACCGTTTACATATGATACATGAATGTATGCATGCATCATTCAGACAATGGAGCTAAAGGTTATGCGTTGAAGCACTAGCCCCCCCCCCCTCCCCACCCTTTATTGTGTTATGTTAAGTTACCTGTTCATGATTCTGCCTATTGGAGTGGTGTCAAAGTTACCTGTTCATGATTCTGCCAAGAGGAGTGGTGTCACAGTTACCTGTTCATAATTCTGCCCAGGGGAGTGGTGTCATGACACAGTTACCTGTTCATGATCATGCCTAGAGGAGTGGTGTCAAAGTTACCTGTTCATAATCCTGCCTATTGGAGTGGTGTCACAGTTACCTGTTCATGATTCTGCCCAGGGGAGTGGTGTCACACTTACCTGTTCATGATTCTGCCCAGGGGAGTGGTGTCACAGTTACCTGTTCATGATTCTGCCTAGAGGAGTGATGTCACAGTTACCTGTTCATGATTCTGCCCAGGGGAGTGGTGTCACAGTTACCTGTTCATGATTCTGCCTATTGGAGTGGTGTCAAAGTTACCTGTTCATGATTCTGCCAAGAGGAGTGGTGTCACAGTTACATGTTCATAATTCTGCCCAGGGGAGTGGTGTCATGACACAGTTACCTGTTCATGATCATGCCTAGAGGAGTGGTGTCAAAGTAACCTGTTCATAATCCTGCCTAGGGGAGTCATGTCACAGTTACCTGTTCATGATTCTGTTCAGGGGAGTCGGGTCACAGTTACCTGTTCATGATTCTGCCCTAGAGGAGTGGTGTCAAAGTTACCTGTTCATGATTCTGCCCAGGGGAGTGGTGTCACAGTTACCTGTTCATAATTCTGCCTAGAGGAGTGGTGTCACAGTTACATGTTCATGATTCTGCCAGGGAGAGTGGTGTCACAGTTACCTGTTCATGATTCTGCCTTGGGGAGTGGTGTCAAAGTTACCTGTTCATGATTCTGCCAGGGGAGTGGTGTCACAGTTACCTGTTCATGATTCTGCCCAGGGGAGTGGTGTCACAGTTACCTGTTCATGATTCTGCCCAGGGGAGTGGTGTCAAAGTTACCTGTTCATGATTCTGCCCAGGGGAGTGGTGTCAAAGAAGGACATGGGGGCGCGGAGGATCCTGAACAGCAGCTGTTTGTGCATGGAGCGTGAGGCGTTGGTGCAGCCCGTCATCCCCGACACCATCACCAAAAAGGCAGCAACAGCTTTGGAGGAAATCACAGACATTTGAAGCTGGGGCTCCACTAACCAATTTTCTTGTCTTATTATTTTCAGGAAAGTACATCTGTCAGATCATGGTAACATGGATGATAAGATGTTAGGGCTTGTTTATATTTTATATTTTTTCATCTATTTGGGTCCGATCCGGTGACGACAAAGTCAGGTAGTGGATTCCCAGCATTAGCCTTTAACGGCAGTGTAGTACTTTAATAAGAAAGGTCGGCATGATGCACTAAAGCAGTGCCGAATGGTCAACTACCAGTACAGTGTAGGTGCACCATGACGACAAATTGGATATTCTTTCCTACGTCGAAAATTTCTCAAAGATCTAAAGTCTGGTAGAGGACTTGAGGCCATAAATACAACTCAGTGCAAATAAGAATAACCACCACATAAAGCAATTTCACTAACTTTGAAGTATTCCAAGTCCTCCGTAGACCCCGAGACGATAGCTGGCATGCTCGTAGCTTACAGATCCATTGACCGGTACATCATTTGTCCACTGAGCAAAAATAAGGTCATACTATCCTTATCACATGTTGCTATGTTGCTTCTTTAAATCAATTGAAATAATTCACATAGGCCTATATTGGGATGTGATTATTCCGCGAAGAGCATTGTGCACTCCAGGCATAAGCCTATAGTGTGCATTACTGTGCCTTTGCTTCTGAGTAAAGACATTTATATCTTATCTCTTATAATTATTAGTTATTTCGTTCCTTGCAGAAATGATGATACCTTCTAATTCTTACAATATGCTGGTGACCACCCTGAGCTACCTCGCTCACCTGTCCTCACTGTACCGTTCACTGGTGGGTTGTGCCTGGCCACACAGGTACACAAGTCTAATACTGCTGGTTGGTAGCAGAGGGCAGTGCAGGCTGCTTAGTTCCCCTCTAGCTCACCAGACGACTCTCCAGAGCCACAGTCTAAGTCCATTTGCTTTTATCGCTGTATAAGGTCCACTTATACATACAATAATTCACATAGGCCTATATTGGGATGTGATTATTCCGCGAAGAGCATTGTGCACTGCAGGCATAAGCCTATAGTGTGCATTACTGTGCCTTTGCTTCTGAGTAAAGACATTTATATCTTATCTCTTATATTAGTTATTTCGTTCCTTGCAGAAATGATGATACCTTCTAATTCTTACCTTAGACAATGCATACACAGAAATGCTCCAGCCTTGGAAACAACAGGTAGGAACTCTTACACTAGTAACTTACAGTGTTGTTCACTTATCTAAAGAGAATTCAAGTGACAAACATTAAATTTTACAAGACTCTGGAATGTACAATACTGACCTCGCTGAGCCAGAGGTTGGTGAGTACTTGTGAGGCCACAAAGAGGAGCTGAGAGAAAACGATAATGAAGAACCCAGTCAGGCCACCCGCCTTCACATACGCCCAGATAATGCGCGGCTTCAGCTGGAAGTGACATGCGAAATATAACATGCAGTGAGTATCGATAGATTATAAACTCAATGACCGAAGGCCTCCAGGCTCAATGCCCCTGAATGGGGCCCCATGTACTGAGGGATTCCCTTCCTATTTCCCACCTTGCAGGTATTCCCAGCAAATTATTGCCATGCTTGTTCAATAGCGCAATCAGCAAAAGAAAACAACATTGTATTATATTATATTATGTTGTCTTATATCATATCGTAATTTATTACGTTATCTTACACTATAACATATATTCAGAAGTACAATACATCATTATCTTATTTATATCCTTACCTGTCCCACAGCAGAGCGTTCCTCCTCTATCAACTTGTGCCCTACAGAACCTCGTCCGGAGTTCACAGAGTCCGCGTCAGACACATTGGGCTTCAACGTGACAGACCTCTTGTGGCGCCGCCTGAATCAAAGTTACCGAGTTTACAGTGGCAGACCAATAGGTTCATCAGGGACTTTCTGTTATGTTGAAAATCTAATCCTTAAAGGATAGCATGTCGCTTAAAGATGACATTTGTCCGTATGATGCAATAATTCAGCCCACGTGGGTAATTCGCCTGTGCTGTATTGGTATATCACACCGACTTTTCGGGAGCCTATCAACCCCAAAGAATCGGCATGATTCTTGAATGCAAACCTGTGAGTAACTCACCAGGGCTGCATTCATAGATCATGACGGCCAACAGGATGATGCATTAAAGCATTATGCTGTCCTAAAAGATTTGCATCAATGCTTTAGGAGTATCATTGTACATTGGTACACTACGCCTTGTTGTCACGATGCATGAATACAGCCCTGGTGAGCCGCTCATCAATGCTGCATGTTTGTACCATGCTGACGCAAACAACAGGCAGCTTTAGAATCATTGTACAGGTATTTTCTCACCCCTTCCATACGATAATTATGATGGTTAGTTTAAATTCAGTTCTGGTAAATTGGCAGGGAGAAGTTCAATCCGTTGGGCCCTACGGAACCCCCCTCTTTGACCTCTTACTGCCCATAAAAAATACATTTGATTGCCACATAGAATTCAGAAAAGGACAAAGTTATTAAAATATTATGCATGATTGGAAATTCATATGTTTAGATGAGGACCTGGTTGTGTGTGTCTCCTTTTTCAGATCCGGCTCGCTCTCCGTACCCGTCATGTAGGACAATTTTCTGTGTAGCTCAACAAGTTCTGGAAATTACAAAAATAATTTCTTATTACCCTGACATGCAAGAAAAATGCAGAATGCTACATTTGCCTCCTCTTTGATGATGCTTCATTCATACTATCTTAGGAAATCATTGATACCCGAAAAAGCTCCCCCCCCTCATCTCAAGGTGCCTAAATTATTTTGGTTCCCCCACGACCATTGTTAGGGGGGGAAAAGGTGTGTTTCAGGTTACCCGACCCTACTTAGCAAACCAGGATCTTAGAAATTTTTATCCAATTTTGGAAGAAAAAAAATCAAGTAATTTTTGGGCTGTTTCAGAGTCGATTTGATGCTAGTCTCCTAGTCTAGGCTGTTGTCGGCGAGTCGGTGCTGAAGTTTGCGAGTCAAATTTTGGCTACTTTTCAGGCTTTTAAGGGTTTAAAAAAAGAATTAAAAATCCAATCTACCCTACCTAGATTTTCAGACTATGTAATTAACCTTAATAAAATTAATGGTCGCTCCCTAAGACCTACCGGGTGCAGAGGACTCCTCATCAAACTCCTCCTCTATGAGGTACATCCTGAGGAAGTCTGCGAAGGCGCCATCATTCTGTAACAGCTCGTCGTATTGGCCCATCTCAGTCACGTGACCATCGTTAAGGACCACTATCCGGTCCACCTGGGGCAGGAACGTGATGGCGTGAGTCACCAGGATACGGGTCTGAAAGATGATACAGTTTTCTTTTCAATATTTCTTCTTCATATTCAATTTCTCAAACATTTTGAGAATGCAAGATGTGACACTGTTGAGGGTTTATTTGCAGTGCTAAAACTTTATAACTAGGACCAGTTATACATAGAGTTAAAGAGCCCGTTGGTTTTGCAATGCCAATGTTATTCTTGGTTATGGTTAATGTTGATCGTTGTATCTGCTGTCTCTGCCGGTCTCTTCATGGACAAGGACTTGTTTAAAACTAATGCCTTGTTGCTCTTAAGCTTTGTCCGCCGAACCTTCAATGCAGTGGGTCACTCGCTAACACTGTGGTAAGGTACTTTTGTTTTGTAACACTCTACACCTAACTCAAGTGTGTTGATCTCAAAAGTATGTCACTCTATTACGCCACTCAAAGTGTGTTGCTATTAAAAGTATATTCGTGTAGCGCTCAACTACATTTACTTATAACAGTGTACCTTGTCCTGTAAGATGCCCTTCTTGCTGATGACCTTGTCAAAGATGTGTTTGCCCACGTGTGCGTCTACGGCAGAGAGGGGGTCATCTAGGAGGTACACGTCCTCGTCCTGGTACACGGCCCGGGCCAGGGACACCCGCTGCTTCTGGCCTCCAGACAGGTTGATACCCTGCACAGAGAAAAGTAACAGAGTCAAAAGGGAGTGCTGGCTCCCTCCAGAATAACTCTCCTATCCTCATATGGGGAGCCCTGCAGCTGATCAAAGGAGCCTATAGTTGGCTGCCTAGCTCATGTATGGGAGTCACCAAGGGGAGTCACATAGCTCCACGGCCCACCTAGGGGAGCCAAGTAAGGACCAGGGCTCCGCTAAGAGGGGAATTCTGGCAGCAACCATGACTCCCTTTTAAACCTTGAAGGTCACATTTATTTTTGGTACATGTATAAAAGGCTGTCCACTCCGACTCTTCAATATCATTACAATAATTATGCCCCTCAATTCATTATCTTATTTGTAGAAGGTGGAGGGAAAATTTCCATCTGTACGGCCTACTGTATGAAAGATGTCTGATGTCTATGTAAATCCATAATCTACATTTATAGAAGCACCATGCATCTTAACATGATCTGAACCATTACTGCTGCATATTTCAAAATGGATAATAATTTATATCTTGAGCCTATAATTATAACGAATGTCTCTAGATCTAAGACCTTTTCTCCAATTTCAGTGGTGTCTCCCCCCGGAAGTACGTCCATGTCGTGCACCAGTGCGCATGCCTCCAGTGTTTTCTTGTACTTCCGGTGTTGGTAGGGCGTGTCAAAGAGGATGTTCTTCCGTAGGGACGTGTTCTGTATCCACGCCTGTTGCGGGATGTAGGCCAGGTTACCCTGAGGGTCAAAAGAGATCATTGTCAATTCACACAAACTCAAACACCACTCGGTGAATTCCATTTTTATTCTACACCAGTATTTGGGCCCTTGGTCCAACTTGGGCGAGTGCGATCTTTTAGATAATCTTCAATCCAATTTAAGAACCTCCCCCCTCTCGAATTCAAAAAAGAACATCAACTCTTTCCTCAAGTTGGCAAGCTCCGTGCCACTTACAAATCGAAAGTAAGAAATGTTCACTGTATACATGACTGTATCGAATTCAGGAGGTCTAACGCCATGTTATTCCCTGTGTATTAAATATACATAGGCCTACATATTTGCGTAGGCCTCCAGCTAAAAAAACGTATTTTAAATTGCATTCATGGGATAGATAAGTGGTGGCTTACGTTGAGTTTGACTTGGCCCTTGACCTTGTTGAGTTCCCCCAGTAGGGCGGAGAGGAGGGAGGACTTGCCTGCCCCGACGTGACCAACCACAGCCACCAGCTCACCCCGCTTAATGTTGATGTTGATGCTGAAAACATAGGATACGGTCACAGTGACATCCACTGCATGAGTGTAGGCATTTAAGTAAATCAGATATGCTTAAAGCAGTCTATACAAAAACTTTTTCACCATGCAGGACATTTGGTCCTACAGATCTTTTTCTTTGCAGGCCCGGCTCAATTTTTGCAGGCCCAGATATTGGAGTACAATCTTGCTATTTAAAAATCAAATATAAAGCAAGTGTTTGTACTGGCAATGATAATAGATATGGTACAATACAGAAAATATTCACATTTTCTGTTTTATGCTGTAGAAACCTTAATAATGGTCCGATTTACAAGCCGTAAAAAATGGCATGTAAACAAGAATCTCTGGAATACAGCCAGCCATTTCGGCCTGCATAGCCCTTTTTTTGCAGGACCGGCAGACGTTTTGCCGGCGATAGCCGGTGGCCGGCAGGTTTTCGTATAGACTGCTTAAAGTAACACTGTCTTTAACCATAATTATCTAATTCGAATAAATGCCAATTCAAGCAACTTAAATGGTGTTATGACCTTTCAATGACATTTTCTTTTGTTTCAACACATCAAAAAATAACAACCACTTGTTTTAAGAAAATATTTTTTCTTAAAACAAGTGGTTTGTCCGCCAGTCAAGTTTAATAATCTTATTTTCTTGAAATGAGATAATCATTTTTGGCTGTGAACCTGGTCGCTCAATTTTCATTATTTTATGTGACTGTTGAACCTTTATTTTAACACGAAATTAAATTCTGTCGCGGGACAAAAATAGACTAGCATTACCAGGCAGGATAGTAATATGTATTATTATCTTAATTTAAGTTGAGAAGCCAATACATACTCTTCTAGAACAACTCTGTCGTCAGTGTCCCATGCAAACGATGCATTCTTTATCTGCACTGCATCTATTAAACAAGCGAAAAGTAGCTGCTACAGACACATGTATCCATACAGAACTCTCTGATGTTACCATGCTGCAACATCTGCTATCATGTTGCACCAATACAGTCCCGGTGAATATCACACTAGAACTGCTTTGGTGCATTATGCCAAAAATGGAACATCACTTTAAAGCAAAATGCAGAACTTAAAACGACTTATCTTTAATTAAGTCCTATTTGCTTCAGAGTAATTAATTGTGACATAGCATCTGAATACCTTAAATTCTTGCATAGAGGCTGCAGCTTATATGCAAGTCAGATGGTCAGTGTGGCTCAGGATGCGGTTTCTATGCAAGTTTGTAAATAGAGGTATGCTATGTAGTAGATATACTACGAGTAACTGAGAGTATGTCAAAATAACCATGACAGACTGGCTGGTGCCCTCACAGGGCATATACATTGCTTGAGTACAAATGGCCAAAAAAGTTGGGTGTGCGCTTATTAGGGAATGTGCGCTTATCAGGTCGAATACGGTAATGCATAGAATCACTATGCGACACGTGAGGGTTAAAATGAGTTAATGCAAAATGAGTGTAATAATACCTTTCATGTCCTCCCTTATTTCCACTGTGCCCTCTTCCAGTTCTCTTAACTCCAAAAACCGGGAAATCCGGTTAGCCGAGACGAAGCCCTAATCCCCAAAATAATCAATTCACTAAAATTAGTTCTTTTGATATTACTTGTAAGCTACTCCTGCATTGTTAAAATGGGTTAGTAGTGCCTTGGTCTCTTATACATGTTTCACCCCTCTCCCATCAAGTCACATGTTAGAATGCTAATATCTATATTGGTATATAGTAACATTTCATCCTAAAAAATTAAAGTAGAAGAAATGTTTCTAATAAATGCAGCATTTGCTATATACCCAGTGGTGCTGTATAAGTGCATCATATCGACAAAAAAATCATTGTATATTATCAAACCACTATATGCCCCCTTTAAAGTGCTAGAAATGGGAAATAGTTTTGCTGACCTGTCCAGTAAAGGAGACCCCCAGGGGTAGGTTGGCGAGTGAGAACTGGAAGGCGTTGATGTAGGACAAGGTGACGAAGGCGATATCTGCACTCAATACGTGCCCCGTGGTCATCATCACGTAAAGCGCAAAAATGGCCAACGACATCTGAAATGGTACACATGTATATTATATTAAATGGCCAACGACATCTGAAATGGTACACATACATATTGTTTTAAATGGCCAACGACATCTGAAATGGTACACACACATATTATATCAAATGCCAACGACATCTGAAATGGTAGATATACATCATTATATTAAATGGCCAATGATATCTGGAATGGTAGACATGATTCTATTGGATGGCCAAGGACATTTGAAAAAGTAGACATCTTGTGATATATGGCAAAGGAGATCTGAAATGTTAGACATATTGAATAAGAGTTTTGAGTTTGAGTTTCACCATTTTTATTTGACACATAAAATCTCATTGCACTTGGAGTTTTCATATTCTAGGCCAAAATATATAGAATGATTGATATGTATTCGACTGTGCACACCCACAGTACAGGGCCCACTCCAGTGGGCTGCGATAGAAGATGACTTTCCCTACTATTTTAACCTTCTGAATGGTGCAGATATGACACACATGATCAACCAAGCTGTATAACACATAATGCTATATCACCATGTCATGCTAAGTATCAATAAAAGAAAATTCAAAGTAAATCAATGAGTTCATATGGCACGGTCGATAAGCCTTTCGTAAGGGAATCGGATAATTGTATTTGGGACAATTATACAATCCCGCATCTTGGTGGATTATTTTTGTCTGGCTGTAATCTAGTTTATGTTACAGCACACTTGCACAGACTGTTGCACGAGGATTGTCCCGATGCACTAGGCATTTTAATTTGTTAAATCTACCAGGTAGAGCATGATGCACCAGACAGTGCATGATGCACTGAAAAAGGTTACGATATACCATGTAACTTACCAGATAGGGCATGATGCACCAGGCGGGGCATGATACACTAAAAGGGGCATGACACACCATGCAATTCACCAGATGGGGCATGATGCACCAGGTAACTTACCAGATAGGGCATAATGCACCAGGTAACTTACCAGATAGGGTATGATGCACCAGTAAACTTACCAGATAGGGCATGATGCACCAGGTAACTTACCAGATAGGGCATGATGCACCAGGTAAGGCATGATGCACCAGGTAACTTACCAGATAAGGCATGATGCACCAGATGGAGTGTGAGATGGCGTTCATGAGGTTGGCCAGTTTGAGGTACTGCATCTCCTCCCCCCGTGACCCCGAGATCTGCCTCTTGTAGGACGGCTCCCAGGCGTACAGCTTCAGGATCTATCACAGCCAAAAATAATTATCTCATTTTAAGAAAATACGATTATTAAACTCAACAGGCGGACAAATCACTTATTTCAAGAAAAAAATTTCTTAAAACAAGTGGTTTGTCCACCAGACGAGTTTAATAATCTTATTTCCTTGAAATTATTTTTGGCTGTTTGTCACAGCTCACAGGGTTAGAACAGGTAATCCCAGCTAACAAAAATACGTTATTTTACGTCAAAAGAACGTTTTAACGTTGTATAAAGTTTTGCCACTATACGTTATATAACGTTGTACAACGTTTTTTGTTTACTGAGAATGAGACAGACAGAGGTCCACGATGATCTGTCTTTACATGTTCCATGTGATTTATTATCAAAATATGCATTTTATATAGAGATTTAGTACATAGCTCTTTTGATGACATCATGATAGAGAATGGAGCAGTGGAGAATGACATCCAGTTTCTCCATGGCGCAGAATGATTCTGCCCATAAACAACTATGGAGCATTGTATCTCCACATGAAATAAATGTGTTAACGTTATACTGTCATGGTAATCATACTGGTTATCTTTTTATCGTCATAATGAAGGAACACTGCACCGGTGAGTAACTGGTCGCACTTGCATTCAAGCATCATGCATCTTGCCAGGGTCACAGAGAAAAGGAATGGCGTCAAAAGGGAGTCCAGGTTGCCTCCAGAATGACTCCCCTCTCAGGTCGTTTAAGGGAGCCTAGGTGACTCTCTGGCTGACCTGGGGGAGTCATATAGCTCTCTGGGTTATATGACTCCCCCAGATGACTACCTTAAGTCAGGCAGAGAGTCACCTAGGCTCCCTTAGACGACTTAGTCTCCCCTAAAGAGGGTAGTCATTCTGGAGGCAACCTGGACTCCCTTTTGGCCCTGTTTCTTCTCTCTGTGGTTGCACCAACAAAGTTCCAGCATGTGACTCACTGGCACTGTGTTGATGCATCAGAATGAACAAGAAATATGTGATTGGCACATAAAGATTATTAGTAACTTTCAGATGTAATGGAGTTGAGTCTATATAGTGTAACGAGGCGATGGAAGACATTTTTCCTACCTTGATTCCATTTAATATTTCATTAATCATTTTCAATCGAGAATCTTTGTGGACCATCTGCTTTGCCTGAGAAATAAATGGGAAATTGATAACACATAGCAGCATAATTATTAGTATCAGACATCATAAGTATCAAGTATTATTAGCGTCAGATATTATATCATGTATTAATAAATCCTCATTTCATCCCTCATCCATCTGATAAGCAGTATACTACCATCATATGGGTACTCATATATACTGTGATTAGTTATAAATGAGGCCAGTACACTTAGTTTTAGATAACCGAAAAAGGTCTGAGCTTCAGGACGGCATTGCCGAGCGCATCATCCCAACCCTTTGGGGGAGAGTATCAATCCCAAATGGCCAACATGATGCATTCATTCAGCACACTATGAGTTGCTCACCGTATCTGCATAAATATCCTGACAGCAAAGGGGCATAATGTTGAAGCACTATGTGCATACATGTACACAGAGCGAAATGTGAGGGCATTGTCGCCAATATAACTCTCATCTAAAAGTCAGGCAGTGCAGTGACTTCCAGATGACACTGATGCTCACATGTATGACAGTGAGGCTCACATTTTCTGAGTGAGTACACCCTCAGAAAAGTAAGTGTCACTGTCACCGAAAGCACTCTCACCTGGGTGCTTTTGGTGACAGTGACGCTCACTTTCCTGAGTGAGTAGGGGTAAGATAAGTCCCAACAAATATTGTACACACCTGCAGTTTCCTCACTTGGTCTCCAAAGTAGAAACCATTAAGAGGCACAATGATGGCCAGGAGCAGTATTCCCCCAATGGCCGTCCAGCCAACCAGGTCCCAGATGAGGACACACGTGACCACGATCTGAACCGGCACGTCCAGCATGAGATGGCTGAAGGTGAAGAAGTCCTGGATCTTCTGGGCGTCCACCGACAAGAAGTTCACCATCTCCCCGACTGTCGTGGACTTCTTAGAGCCCGAGCCCAAGCGGAGAGCCTGCAGACACCAAGTGTATGATTATTGGCAATTCCCTCAAGTTCAGTGAGAAAAACACAAAAGATAAGCTTTTCTCATAGTCATACATGACTACATGTAGGTAGTGTTTCCAACTTTGATCTGGGATGGCTTAAGACATGCAGTTCATGTTGATTTTTAGTAGTGATGCACCAGTGCAGAGCCAGTGAGAATAGCTTTCCAACACTGCATTGGTGCATCGTGTTGGTCGTTTGGGAGTCATTGACCCAGGCGTTTGGCACGATAACTGAATGCAGCACCTGCGAGTTGCTCGCCATTGCTGCACTCAGACTCTAAACCGACAAAAGGGCATATCACTGTGATGGCCTAACTCCTTTGATATATCAGTAAAGTGATTTAATGCTCTGTACTTGCGAATAACTCGCCACTGCTGCATTCAAGCATCGTACCGACCCCATGGAGTTCAGATACGTAGTACTCCCGAAGGGGTTGGCATGATGCACTAATGCCGCTCCAACTGGGACTGCAATAGTGCATGGTGACAACAAATGTCATCATTTAGCAACATACAGTGCTTAAAGGGTTAAAGCGCTATGCGACCTTTTAAGGGTTAATTAAATGTCCATACTACCCCCTCACCTTCCTACAGACTACAGCATTGACGATGGAGCGGGCCTTGAGTCCCGCGTTCCACCCGACGTAGAAGAAGTTGTGTCTGACCAGGGACCCCAGCAGGGCCGTCAGAAAGATGAGGAAGGACAGGAGGAGGGCCTTCCATACGTAGGGGTCGTTGGTCTCTATGAAGTTCAGCAATAACCTGACAAATATAGGGATAGATAGACAAAGGTTTACGAGTGTAGTTCTCCCACTGTATGTAATTTCGCGAGGCAAATTAAGGCCAAGTGCAATAACCCCCTTTGGGGAACTATACAAGTGCTCATATTAATAATACTATTTGTCAGGATTCCACTTCATTGATCTAAAAAAGCTATTTTAGACCCTGGGTTATTTAACAGGGCGTGTGAAATATGGCCCTCCTTAGTCAGGTCAATTGGACTGTCGTATTCACCATGAAATAAATGCCAGCGAAATAATGAGAATTGATGAGGTGCAGGCATAAATGAAAGTGATTAAAAACTGTCATCAAGTTTTGATGACCATATAAAGAAGATAGACCTGACAGATCTGTATCCATCAAATACACTATCAGCAATGGAATTTTCCCCATTAATTCATATGTTAATGCAATTTAAATATATTGATAACACGTGCACAACTTTCTAAAGATTTTATTTGATTATTTACACCATGTCTGTTGTAGCCTTTACCTTAGAAGTTGTGGATTGAGGAGGGAGAGCCCCACAGACAGGAACTTAAGCGTTAACGACCAGATGAGAGGCCAGCCCGCCGTTTGAAAAAGTGCATTGTAAAAAGAAAATTTGATGCTGAAATGGTGAAGAATATTATGTTAAAATGCCACAAAGGAGTGCCAAGAGCATTATGACATCTAAACATAACGCAAGGGCATGATACATAAGGGCATGAAAGGCAAGTGGAGGTATCTATTTTATAGAAAAGTATATCAGATTTTACGTTCAAGTCTTTATTCATAGAGGCAGATCACATGTTTTCAGGAAGTTCCATATTTGTCTCAGCAGCGGACATTTCTACTTTAAATTGCATACTAGGGCTCGTCTAGTACGAAAGCCCAGGAGGACCAGAACAAGAAGCAAAAAGGTTTTTGGAAGAAAATCGTTTTCGAAAGAAAGAGGTTTATTGAAAGGAAACGTTTTTGAAAGAAATCACATACATGTAGATCTACACGACTTTTCATAGTACAAAGAAACCCATTTAAGTGCCTCTACATGGGTTCCCACAGTATTGGCCATGTCGCCGTGTCGATCTTTAGCAAACGGGCCGTGTCACTGTGTCGATTTTTAGCTATATAAGAACTTAGAGAAAAATTCCTGTGGGTCGATCTTTATCCCTAATTTTCCTGTGTCTGTCGATTTTTAAAAGGGCCTAAAACGGCCGTGTCAGCGTGTCGCCCGTGTCGATTTTTACCCATGTACAGGCACATTTAAATAACTTGCTGTCCATTTCATATGAATGCCAAAAGATATCTGTCATACATGGTATACATTGGGTTGACAACGAGAGTAAGTGTGTGATTTTGATACTTGACATATAGGAATCTTTTGATAAAACATTATTTAGCTTTTGTATTCTTTTTATCATGAAAACATCAAATAAAAATTAAACATGTTCTTAGTTCAGCCCCCCCCCTGGACTTCGGTAGCACAGTACCCTGTCACATTAAAGTACCCATAGATGGGTGCCCCACCTGCGGTTGTTGCTCCTGCTCCCTGTGAAGGAGTTGTAGTACTTGGGTATGACGTCATGACACGTGTCCTCTGGCCGCACGTGGTACAGGTCATCAAAGGTCACCGTGCGGCGATACCCGCGCCATACCGCGCTGTGAACAGTGGGTTAAGGTTTGAATGCTTTAACACAGCCAAAAATATTCATCTCATTTCAAGAAAATAAGATTATTAATCTCGTCTGGCGGACAAACCACTTGTTTTAAGAAAAAATATACAAGTGGTTTGTCCAAAACATTCTTTTTTCTTAAAACAAGTGGTTTGTCCGCCAGTCGAGTTTAATAATCTTATTTTCTTGAAATGAGATAATTATTTTTGGCTCTGTAATGCCAAGCCACATGTTACACACAAAAAAACAATCAGTATACATCAAAGTGTCACAAATAGTCTATTACAACCTATTAGGGACTTAGATATAAAAGAAGATCACCACATACATTATACTAGCCAGATAGTCCCTAACCTTTGTTGTCAACATGCACGAATGCATCATGTTAATCGGATAGGTCCCCTATACTGCCCAAGGGTAACCTGTAATGTAGTGTACAGGCAGCATCACATAGGCTTGCCGTACTCTTTGCAGCAAATGATGATGAACAAAACGATCGAAAGTGACACTTCAGAAGAGCTGCTTTTAATTGGTTTAGTAACATCGAACATGTCTGATACGTGTACGTGTTAATCACTTTGCCATATGAGCTAAGTACAAAGGTTATCTTGAATGAGAATTACATATAGTTCTCATTCAAGATAACCTTATATATTTTATATCGTTTATAGAAAAAAGAATCACTAAGTGGCAAAAGCAATTAGCATAAATCGGTTATATCTGAACAGATATCATCCTGGTCTTGGTTTAAAATGTGACCTGTACCATGTACGACCATGTACGACAATGTACCAGCAGATCCTACTCACGGCAGCATCCACTGAAATGTGGCTTGCATCCAAAACGAGGCTCTAAGCTCAGGCACCTCCAGAGGCGTATGCTAGAAAAAAGAAAAATACATTTAAAAGAGCAGCAGCTGGTGGAAAACGTAATGGAAATTGCCAAACGTGGAAATATCTGGTCTCAAAAATTTGGGGAGGAAGGCCTTTAGCTTTTTAAAACCCTAGTCACATTCCTTTCAGTGATCAGTGGTGATAAAAAAGTGTCTCAATCAATTGGGGTGAAATCAAGTCTTGTAGAAACATATTGTCTAATTCATACTTTCAGTTAAAGGGTTTTTTTTACAAGTTGTCCACAAGATGAATGAAGACTGCACAGTTTTGTCTTATATGGACACTGAAAGAAGTAAAGGTGTCGCGTTCTTCTTCCATGTGACTCTGGTTATGATGAAGAAAAAAATTGCCCATGACTGATTGGGTCCAGTTGACTCTTTCTAACCAGCTGACCTCACAATATATACCGGTAAAAAAAGAGTCATTAACGGTCTGACTCCATGATAACCAGAGTAACAGAACACAACCTAAAAAATAGTGCAAAAAGTGGATGTTACAAAAATGTTTTTACATTGTTTGAGGGTGTATATTGCAGAACAAAATCACGTTACATATTTTTTTACATAATGGACTCTTAACACCATCTTCCCAGGAAGGGAGGGAAAAATTTGTAAATTAGCCTAAATTAGCCTAAATTTGAGGACTACAGCACAAATTTGAAATATTCGCTTATATCAACGTAAATTTTTAAACATTAACGTAAATTATAAAAAGACGTTAAGCATAGCGTAATCACGCTCTGTAACATAAATTTTGTTCTGTAACTGCCCCCATGTATTTGGTTCATGTATACATCTCCCACCTGATAGGTATCCTCACAGGAGGAGTCGTTCCTGCTGAGGAGAGGTTGTCTCTCCCCCGATAGTGTCTTGGTCTCGGCGGTTAGGGCAGCCGTGTCAGCAAACCACGATACCACCAGCTCACCGAGCAGCAGGGCAAAGAAACTGGTGTCTAGGATAAACTCTGTCTCACTCTCTCCCCAGGTCTCCTGTAGTCAATGAGATATCATCAAATGTATTTCAAATTAGTAAGGATAGTTAGCTTCGCCTTTATCAGAACTGCCCTGAACATGTCGAGCAGGATATATCTACTATTCATCTGATTAAATATGCATTGACCAAGTGACTACCAAGTGCCTGTATCTGTCTCTGTTTATATGGCTCTCTGGCTGTCACTCTGTCTCTGTCTCTGTCTGTCTGTCTTTGTCTCTCTCCCTCAGTCTGGAATGCAAAATGCAACTTGCCCTCCGGAAGTTAAACTACCTAACAATCTCTCTCCCCGATTCTCCCTAAAGTCACTCCGAAATGGATGGAAATCATTGATGGATTGATTGGTTCATAAATTGATTGACTAATCTGCTGGTACCTCCAGATGAAGGTACATTGAGTTATTGATTGATCATGATTGGCTAGTTGATTGACTTGCTTGTACCTCATGATGAGGCTACATTGATTGGTTGAATGATTGATTGGTTGATGGACTGACCTGCTGGTACCTCCTGATGAGGTTCAGTGATTGATTAATTGCTTGATTGATTGATTGGTTTATTGACTGACCTGCTGGTACCTCCTGATGTGGTTACATTGATTGATTGGTTGATTGATTTATTGGTTGATTGATTGGTTGATTAACTGACTTGCTATTACCTCCTCAGGAAGGTACATTGATTGATTTATTGGTTGATTGATTGGTTGATTGACTGGCCTGCTGGTACCTCCTGATGAGGTTGCATTGATTTATTGGTTGATTGGTTGATTGACTGACCTGCTGATACCTCCTGATGAGGTTACAATGATTGATTGATTGATTGATTGATTGGTTGATTGGCTGGCCTGCTGGTACCTCCTGATGAGGTTACATTGTTTGATTGATTGATTGGTTGGTTGATTGACTGACCTGCTGTTACCTCCTGATGAGGTTACATTGTTTGATTGATTGATTGATTGGTTGATTGACTGACCTGCTGGTACCTCCTCATGAGACTGGACCTGAAGGAGATGGCCTGTAGGACGGCGTAGAACATCCAGAACAGACAGAGTTCTGACGACGTGTGGCGCCCCTTCATGAACTCCCACCGCATCAGGAACACTGCCAGCACCTCACAGAGTACACCACCAGGTAGTTAGTATTCCATGGTGAATACGGCACTCCCATTGACTTAACCAAGGAAGGCCGTATTTAACACCAACCCGTGAAATAACCTTGCCCGTATTTCACGACTTGTCAAATCACCACAATTGTTGATTTAACCATTATGAATTAGCTTTTTTCAGAGCAATTGAGTGGGTTTTGAAGAATATTGTTAATAATAACATGAAATAAACACAATGGAACACTCGTAGAGTTCCCCCCAGTATCACATACTGTACAGCTACACTCACCTACTGTAGAACACCACACACAGGAGATTGTGGGTTCGAATCCCACCTTGGCACAATAGGTACTACTGTTGTTTATCAATAGAAAATCTAAATTATACACATGTCAATATTCAAATATTCACTAGCTGACATTTCTATGTCAATATAGGTGGAAATGCATGTCAACTGGGTTAAAGAAAGAAGAAAGAAAAACGTATTTCTCATTGTGCCAAGGCAAGACTCGAGCCCAGGATCTCCTGTGTGTGGTATTCTACAGTAGGTGAGTGTAGCTACAGTATATCTCGCTGTGTAGCTACACTAACTTCTGACAGTGTAGCTGCACTATGTAACCATGGTGCTTGATACATGGACTTTCCTTGTCAGAGGTATCCAGTGGTAGTAATTGTGAAGAGGCAGATACAGAATCCGTTTCCTTCTTATTAGTTTTATGAAGTGTAATTTTTATCATAATTATTGCACAGCGATATAGATATACAGAACAGAGTTATTATAGCCTTTTGGTTCTTCACATATTTAAATATTTAGTGCCATGTTTACATTAGTGTATTTATGTCTAAGGTATATAAATAAATAAATACATCCCTATATCAGGGCACAGTAATGGTCCTTACTATAGTAACAAGACGGATGGTTTGGTAGACATAGTCCACAGGTGGCACGTATCCTGTCTGTGTGCACGTATCGTAGAGGCTGGCTACACACACCGCTACCATGGCCACCCCCAATACCTGGCACAATGGTAAATAACACCCAGTATTTAAACATGTTACTGTGTTAGACTACACCTTCAAAATCTACTTTTGAAGATAATCTATTATAATATAATTATGTTCCTTGCCCAATGTCTTACGGGCTGAATGAAAACTATATGTCCAGAGGAATGTGTATCTCATGAATCCATCATTAAAGGGTTGATAACCAGCCTTCATCAAGTGCTATAATTGTGATTTCATGTTTGTATGTTAATAGTCCAATTCAAGTAAAATAATCTTTATGCAATCTATGTTATTATAATATTAAATCAAATTAAGTAAATAACTATAAATTTAATAGATTCAATCAAATATTTCATTACTCATCAAAGTAAGTAAAAGACCATACCATCTTGAGTACATTCATCTTGCTGAAGCTGAATACCCCATGTAGAGTGGAGGCCTGAGACAGTGAGTAGATATAGTAGGAGGCAGATACCCAGAGCCATGCTGCCGGCACCCACAGCAGCACCGAGCGCTGCATGCACAGGGTCAGGTCAGGGCTAGGTGTGTCTATACTCAGGGATGGACTCTGCAAGGGAAGAGCGGTATCAGGGAACATTATCATATCATTATCATCATTATATCAACATTATCATCATTATTTAGAGACCATTCATGTTCTAGTGGTGGTAGATTCACAATTTTTTTTAATGTCATGCATTGCCACGGCATCCACAGCAGCGGATTCCCAGAGTCAGGTCTGCACTCGGTGTGTTCATTAGGGAAGATTCACCATGCATTCTTTGCGAAAACCTGCAGGACAGTGGCAATGTCCTCCTAAAATGCCGCTGTCCTGCAGATTTACAAGTGTAGCAGGACCGAATGTCCAGTCACATGTTGAGATTTTTCTGAACTACAATACTAGCCAAATGCATAAATTATCAGAAATGTTAGTATCCGGTCCTTCAAAAAGGGAGCCGATCCTGCAACATTGAAAATCTGCAGGACCAAATGTCCTGTAGGATGAAAATGTTTTCGCTTAAATAGCAACCTTGTTTTTGAACATCTGACGGTTTTAATAACAATAAGCTCATGTTACTATGTAGGTATTGTCTTGATAACTCAAAATATGT
This sequence comes from Harmothoe impar, assembly GCA_947462335.1. Classification (NCBI taxonomy): domain Eukaryota; kingdom Metazoa; phylum Annelida; class Polychaeta; order Phyllodocida; family Polynoidae; genus Harmothoe; species Harmothoe impar. The sequence continues at coordinate 50,458,273 of OX381718.1, forward strand.
TACATAATCAACATTTAGCCTTGACATTATACTCATTCAAGGAAGGCACTTCAGCACCACTTGCGTGTTATCAGAGTATTCAAATAGCATCAATCTATCTGTACCAACATGACCCAAATACAACACCATAGATACAGAATTCTGATATCAGTATATTTCCCCAGTGTACAACTTCAGTGCTGTGCTTGTGTCTCTTATATTCCTGTTATCTTCACTATCACTCATCACATATTATGGTCCTTGAAAATAGCTGAGAGTCTACTTTGGTCCCACAAATCACTTAAATGATGTGCCATTTATGGGCCCTTCAAACATCTTCACTCAGATTTGATAATTCTGAAAAGTTTTGGTTATGAAACATGATTTATGGGCAGTGCATTTTTAGTATGATGTGCAAATAGAGGGTCCTGACTGCATTGTTGTCTTCCTATTTTGTGATACGTGTGATGACGATACAGTTTTGGCATTTTACTTAGATGTATTTATTTAATTCACTCTGAAAATCCACAATTCATCACATCTTTATATACGGGAGGAATCCCTAGAGAATGAGATTCCTTTGAGATCTAAAAAAAAAAGTAGTTATATTGGAGTTGGCCTTAATTGCCCCAGACAAATATACATATGGTTTGTTATCTTTTAAATGAATCACTTCATGAAGCATATCACAATACCTTTAGTGATAAACTGACCAAGCCTAGAAAGATAGGCACACCCTGACAGAGTTGACTCTGTGACTGAGCCAAAGCACGATTTATAAGGTATAGAGAGACCATAATTATTGACAGCTATATCGACTGAAATGAAGATAGACAAAGAGAGAGGTTATATAGCTGTGTAATTCTAAATTGTATCGAGTACCTTTAATATAAAGTGTTCTCGTCCTATATAGAGTCATATATTTAGCTTGT